>CM021100.1:175335705-175935705 GCA_007115665.2 Sequoiadendron giganteum | reverse complement strand
CAGATTTTTTTTTCAAAGTGTGAAGCTTCTTTTGAAGAGCACTTCCAAACAAAGGGTTGTCGAGAATGGTCAACAATGACCTTGCATGTTCTCTGCTTGAAGACTCAGTAGGGGTCATGTTGAGGATAAATCCGAACTCGATTGGAGTTCTTGAAGGATTTTATCGAAGACCTTGTTGTTTCAAGACGAACGAGACCTGATTTGTATGGTGAAGCTTTGAATCATCTATTCTGAAGTACAAAGGTGAAGGAATATTTCAGGCTGAGGCACATATACCATGCTTGAGTAGTTGGAGGAATTAAAAAAGTATGCCAAAAAAAATGGTGAGAGATGCAAAATGTGAACTACCCCATGAGAAGCACTAAGAGATAGGTATACCATACTCAGTTTTCTTCTTGCTTTGGGTATGCTAAGTTCCATTTTGAACTACATCGTGATGATTTGTGAAGTCCTTCTTTGCTGAAATGTAAGACCCCTATAGAGGGCAAATGTGGCAATAAGGAAGCTCTTGCTGATAGTACATTGCCAAATTGTAAGACATCAGTAGGAAGAGGTGGCAGTGTGAACGTCCTGATGTTTTAACCATGGATAATGGCAAGATGTAGAATGGGAGATGTTTTGAAGGAACTATAAACTTTTGGAGACCAAAAGTTCTTCAGTGGGGAGGTTTGATCTAGGTGGATCTCCTGAACTTGAAAATTGAAGTGTTCCAATTTCTCCCAGAATTGATGCCAAGATGAAGAGATCCGAATCATGAATCTGGTGCAACTTGAATGGACAAAAAAGGATTTCATTTGCTCAAGTTACGTGCAGTCAAAGTTTGATCAAACCTAGAGCAGAGGCCCATCAGAAGGCAAAAAAATTGACCGACTCAAAATTTGTCAGAAGTAGTGTCAATTCGAAGAGCTTGACGAAACAAACCCAACGATGTTTATTTCATCAAAATTTGAGCTCGTGCATTCGAGATATCACCGATCAAAGCTCGATCAAATGTCAATCAACCTAGGTATTAGGAGGCCTGAAAAAGGTCAAAATTTCAACATCGTTTAAAGTGGACAAATTTTGTCTCAACTTGAAGAGGTCATCGAGAGCTTTCCAATGGCGTTCTTTTCACATAAATCGGAGCTCATACATGTGAGTTGCACTCGGTCAAAGTTTGTAGTTGACTGATGACATCAGCAAAAGTACAATCAACATTTCTGCTAACATGGCAGGTGTTGGTGACATGGACCAGTGTGATCTTGTCACGTGGCATCCAGCTGGTAATGACGTGGCAACCTATTGGCAATGACGTGGACTAATTATATCTTGACACGTGGCATGGTATTAGTGAATTAATAAATACCACGACATTGTCACAAAGTGCCACGTGGCACACATGCAGACTCAGCGGGCTCAGATCGACCAAAAAAGTGGTGAAGGGGATTTGAACCCACCACCTCCAATTTATTACCAAGTCGCTCAACCAATACACCACACAGTCCCTGTTGTTGTTAAGAGGGTGTCGATTACCTTTGTCTTGTAGATGTACGCATAAAGGGAACAATAGGTGTCGAACCTGCAACCCCCCACTCTCCCATTTTTTCTCCCAACCACTATGCCCATGAGATTTTTGAGCCTAAAAATTAGCATAACAGAAAAACAAAAGATGGTGGTAAAGATTATTAAGAGAGCTCGGTCAAAACCAAGCCCCCCACTAAAAAGGAACCTTTAAATCTTTTTAGAAAAAACAAACCCTGATTCAAGGAATAAATAAAGGGCTTAACATGGGAAAAGATATTTAAGAGATTGTTATCATTCCTAAAACGATGGGATAGGATATGAAACAATATAGCCTTATTTTAAAAGAACCCGAATATAATTTTAAACCCTTAATTAATAAAATCGTGATTAGGAGATTTTGTTGTAAATAAGGAAAGATATTTTAAAATCTTTACCTTATAGGGGGATTTGGGAGATTTTTAAAGATTTTTTGGGATAGAGATTTATCCCAAATCAATTGGTTTTACATCAATTTAAGAAAATTAAAATGTATAAAAGGGGAGCTAGGAAGTCTTATTGAGCATCTCATTCTTGCTCTTTTCCTCTTTGCTCATGAGCAATTTTCTAAGGAATTTGAGAGTAGAATTTGAGATCTCATTCTTGTTCTTTACCTCTTTGCTCATGAGCAATTTTGTGAGGAATTTGAGAGTAGAATTTGAGATAATTATTGCTTTAAGTCTGTAGTAGGTCCTTATTAGGCAAAGTCAGTGTTTTTCACCTTTTGTAAATCACTTTTAGCTTTGAGTGTTTTTGTGAAGTAATTAGGTGGAAACCTTGTTAGGACTTTGTGGATAGGTTGCAGCATTTTGGAAAATCAGTTTTGTAAGAGGCTCCTCTTGAGTTGTATTGCTTGTTCAAAGCAATTATTAATAGATTTTTCACTCAATTGAGTTAGACCCGAAGACGTAGTCCATTGGATGAACTCCGTAATCAAATCTAAGTCTTCTATTCTCTTTTTTTGCATGTTGTCATTCTCTTTATTAATTTTTCATCTTACTCCAATGGATAAAGTCTTTTCACCTTTGTTAACAATTAATTAGCAACCTTCTTCATAGATCCCTTCCGCTTTACGGATCATTATCATTATCATTTCGTATCATTATCATTATCATTTCATATCATTTTCATTTTCAATATCATTTTTTCATGTCATTTTTTTCATATAATTTTCATTACCATTTCCATGTCATTTTTATCATCATTTTCATTTTCATATCAATACCATTTTCACATCATTCATTATCTTTATCATTCACTTTCATTTATCATTCACTTTCATTTTTCATTCATTTTCATACTATCATTATGTATCATTTTCAAATCATTCATTCATTCATTATCATTTACATCAATAGCATTGCATCATTATGAATAATCATAAAATGCATCCATTTCATCACAACATTTTTGCATTGCATCTTTAAAATTTTCCATACATCACAGAACATCGTAAAATCATTCACATATCATTAGAATCATTCATCAATAGAGCAGATCATAACCATCATAACATATTTTGCATAACCATCATCATAACATATATAAGATTCATAAACAGGTCATCACATCATATCATTATGCATAGCCATCATCATGAGATATATCCATTTGTAAAGATCATTACCCATAAACATACATCATCATGGCATAATCAATAGTGACATAGCATATAGAAATAGAACTGCATACATGAACATCCATCATAGAATAATATAGGACACATGCATATAAGACCCGAAATCACCAATGCATATCATATAATCTCATCAAATCAATGTCCAAATGTACAATGATATCAAATGTCAAGAGAGATACATAAAATGTGACAAAAATGGATGTATACAAATCATCAATGGGGAGCATCAACATCGGGACTATGGTCGATGCTACCTCCAAAAGGAGTTGGTCTAACTGGACCCCTCCCACCTGTACCACCTATGTCTCATCAGCCTGGTTCTGACACACCCCTAGTCACACTCCTAGAATGAATCCTGGAGTCAGTACGTGATCTACTACCCGATTGGGTGAAAGGTATCTGCTTCTCAGGAGGCACTATCTCAGAAAAGGGTGTGTATGGAATTACTGAGTGTACTCCTCTGTCATATGTGCATATGTAATATCTAGTCTATAGTCCCATATCTCTGGCTGTAATCCTAAATACTCTGCCCTCGCCACCTCCTAGGAAATGAATGGGCCCCACTCTACAACATCCTCTCTCTGTCTGGAATAATGGGCAACCCCCTATGAAATCACCTGTACTCTCCCAAACTTCCTCAACACCCACATAACCAAAAATCTCTATATGATGAAAGGGGTCCTCCCAATCAGATATCTCAACAAGCCGTACTAAGGTAACCCAAATTCATCCTCGTCCCAGGCCTCACAATCTACATAGGGCCTCCAAATAACAATATCCATGTCATCCAAAACTCTCTTCCAATACTCCAACTTTCCTAGCTTAGGCTAGATAAGTGGACCTGCGTAGGCATACACATATGGGTGGTGAATAGGACGGCCTCTCCCTGCAAAAGGGCAGGTAATAGCAATGTGTTCCCATGCCCAGATCTCTAGAATGGTAACTCCAGAAGATATGCTCTTCCCCCCTGTATATACCACTTGATGCAAATCATGGTATAGGTGGGCTAGCATTCACGAACCTCATGCATACCTCATCTATTTCAAGATCATCTACTCTAGGATATGACTCCATCCTACTAATAGTCCCTTCAACTTGCAGTCAGGACACAAAAATCCACCAATGAATCCAACCAATACTGAGGGGAGTGGGGCATAACTCTCAACCATCTCTCTCCATGGGATCTCATATCCACAAATGATCAGATCCTAGAAAACTCACGGTAAGGCATGGGTCCCACCAACCTCCTTGTGGTCATAGACCACAATCTCGCCTATCACAAGGATCCCCAATATCCTATAAATGTCCTTGGGAGTCACTGTGATCTCACCAATGGGAAAATGAAAGGTATTATGCTCATTGTGTCATCGCTCAGCTAACACTATCAATAACCCCCTGTTGATCCTATATTGCGGGATCCTTAACAATGAGCCCAACCCACATCTGAAAATCACTACAATCTCAGGCTATGACAATCTAGGGATCATCTCCCAAGTCCTAGGAAATCTCTCTCTAACCCGGAGGATCTTAAAATCCTCCTATACATCATATCAATATAAATCACTCAGATCACAATATCATGGTGATTCAAAAAATTCATCAGGAAAGTACATCATGCAATCAAAAAAATCAAATACAAGCACATCATCAAATATCATCATTACTTTTTTTTTTCATTCTTGAAAGAAAAAATTTCAAATTCATACATCAAATCAACATCAGCTCATCATACTATTTGTGTTCCATCAGGAAGCCAAATTTATCAGCATTCAAATCAATTAATCATTCTACTATTTGTTTTTCATCAAGCATGAAGACAAATTTATCTACAAATCCGCATCAAATCAATCATTTTACTATTTGTTTTTCATTTCAACATGAGGACAATTTTATCAAATCATCACAAAAATCAGATCCACTATCCTTGATGCTAATCAATTTTATCAAATCACATGTTTAATATAGCAACAACATCAACCAATCACAAAAATTCTTGAAATAATCATCAAAATCAAGAATTTGTTGGTTGAACAGTCAACATAATCAAAAAACCATGGATGCGCTAAAACAGACATTTTATGCGTTAATTCAGTGTTGACGCAGAATTTTGCATGTAGCAGCAGTCTTATGGGAAACTTAGCTATTGGGGGACATAGTGCGCTAGCTAAGTGACCTCTGAGGTTTTATCGAAGCCAGCTCTTCGTTTAGTGGGGAGGTAAAGAGTTAGAAAAATAGCAAAAACATAGAAGCTAAGCTACAGGCGATGTGCCAAAATTATGAACGAATTACCAGAGCACAGTGCTAAATGCAAAGGTCCAAACCACCAGATGTTGCTTATTAAGTTAATTTTCTCAAAAGCACTTTGAAAACATAAAAAATACCCTCAAGTTGCATAATGTAACCCAACATAACTTTAGCCAACATAGAGGATTCAAAGAACATGATCTGCATTTATTTAGTTATGAAAGACTACAAAAGCTAAAGAACAAACATTCATACATTATAGGAAAATAACAGCACAAAATAACAGTCTTATCAAACACATGAAAAGCAGAAAGGCCCAAAATTTGGCACAGTCTACGACTTCAAACTTAATAAAATTATTACAGAGGCTTTTTCCCAGTGCTCGATAGTTTTTAGCTAACTTAATAACAACCTAATAAAAGAGAAACATGGCCGCATAAATAGGCCAGTCCACCACCTGAATCACCAAATAGAAAGAAAGCCACGAGCTACGATCGACGCCCTAGGTCACCTCGAGTCACCACAGAAAACAATGATTGCCCAAGAGCATGCCAAAAATGCCATTGTAGGGACAAAAAACCACGCAACAGTAGAAACAAACACACGACACCGTAGAAGGAAACACAGTAGTAAGTGAGTACAAAAAGGTGCAGTAGCAACTCCAAGATAACCAGCGCACAAAGAACTATCATGTGTCGTGTAGATGGAGACTGGCAAAAAAGATGAAGGGACACCCAGCGAAAAAATTTGAGAGGGAGCCATGTGGCACACGCCAAGCGATAGAAACTGCAAGGTGGGACAAGCTCGGAGAGCGGCCAGAGAAAGCTACGTGTCGCACAGACGGACACTGCAAAAAGAGAAGCAATATGAAAAGAAAAAAGATTTGAGAGGATGCCACATGGCACATGCCAAAGATTGTGAGCGATTTTAAAGGTAAGGCACAGCTACAAAGATAAAAATAAAAACCGTGAAGGTTTAGCAATTTTTTGTGAAACATTCAACAAATGCAATAAAAGATCCATGGATGCGCTAAAACAAAAGGTCAATGCACCATTCATCAAATACACTAAATTATCGAGCCTATGTGCTAATCTATCAAATCTATGTGCTATATCCCCTAGTATATGCGCTATTTTATCCACCTATGCGCTACATCTACCTATGTGCTAATATATCAAACCTATGCACTAGTCTATCATCTATATGCACTATTTTGGATGTTCTAACTAAACTAATCTATGTGCTACAATAAATCTCACATGTGCTAAAACTCAAATGTATGTGCTAAAACAACGAAAAATGTTTCAAAAAAATTCAAAAGGTGTACGAAATTCTGGAAAAAATTCACAAGAGCGGTTTAAAAATCTTACCAGGGGTCCATACACAGCTGGGCTCTGATGTCGGCGTACCCTCTCAAATCTATGTCTCTCATAGTGGATCGCCATCTCGTTTGTAGTCTCTCAAAGCTCTCCAATCACCAAAATGCAATAGTAAAAATGACAATGACTTTTTACCTTTTTCCACATTTTAAGGGGGTAATTAAGCTGATGTTATTTCTATTTTTCACCAAGCTGAGCGCTATTTCGGGTGATAAATCGACAAAACTACATCAAATCATTGTAAATCTTCAAATATCATCAAAAACTTCAACGAAACTTCAAACACGTGATTTATCTCTCGAGGGAGCATATAACATCATGAATCAAATTTTCAAAGTCAGAGGCAATTTTTCTTCTGAATTTTTCTTTGAAGCAATGTGTAAAACACATCACTTCAAAGAGGGGAAAAATGGTCACATCATATTAAGTCTAGTAATTAATTAAATACGAGTTGTTTAATTAATATTCTAATTCCATCTACATATAAATAAATTTAATTATTTATTTATATTGTTAATTTTCTAATTCTTCTATTCTAATTAAATAAATAATTTTATTTAATTATTAACATGTTTCATCTTTCCTCTTAATTAATTAAATAAATTTTATAGTTTATTTAAATTAATTATCATATTGCTTTAAATTTGAATTTTTAATTCAAATAAAGTAAAAGTTCTTCAAAATCCATAAACTATCATTATTTCTTTCAATTCTCATTTCACATATAATTAAATATTTAGGTATTTCTTATCCACATTTCACACATAATTAAATATTTTTATTATTTAATTATGGAAGCTTCTAAATCCACATGTCGTGCATGAAATTAAATTATTTAATTATTGAATTATTCTCAACTACCAACTAACTTCTCATAACTAAAAATGACAAATCACCACGTTCCTTCATTTTTGAATGGAAAAAGTTTTGTAGGAGGAAACATCTTCCTTATTTTTCTCAAGCCTCCATCTTTCTCTCCAACTTCTTAATCTTCCACCATTCATCTTACCAGACTCAATTTCAACCGTTGATCTTTGCCAACTAATATTTTGTCTCCAAAACTCTATAAATAAGGCCTCTTTGTGCTTTGATAATCATCTAGTTGCATAGCATGAGAATTATAGTTGCATTATCAAGCATTTAGCAATCTTAATATCCTAGATTTCTTGATCATAGTATAGCATCTTAACTTTCATTATCTTAGTATAAACAATCATGGTAGAATATCTTGCATAATCCATTCTTAGTTTCATTATATCACATCATTTAGCATAAGAATGCATTTTTCATATCATCTCATTCTCTAGGTTGTCATTCTATTGAGCTTCTTCTTATACAATTTGAGACCAAGCAACTTAAAGAGAATCCTTGAAGATAGAGGACAATGGGATGGCTTTCAAGAATCTACTGGGCTTGAAGTTTGTTTAATTTTAACTTAGATTCTTTGATACAATGTTTCATTGGTGTTTTGTTTAACTTATTAGTTGTTTCCACATATTTCCACACATAGTAATATATAATTTTCTAGAAATAATCTAAAATGGGGTATGCTTTTAATTAGAAAGAAAGAAAGGTGAGTGTAACATAGAAAAAAGGGATCCTAGATCCTAAATGCAAAGAACCTAGGATGCAGGGGGGCTTTTTCCAAGTTACATTAAGATGTAGACCAACGATGTGATTAGATTGACTTACAACCATAAGGTGAGCCAATTAGACTTCGATCTACATCTAATTGAAGATGGGAATGAGTTGGAAATGATTTATAATTATTAAACTAATTAAGCTATATGCCCTAATATTAAAATTGCAACAATATAACAACTAATAAACAAAAACAATCAACTTCTAGTAGATTTGGAAAGTGCAGAGGACAGTAAACTTGCTCAGAAAAATTTATTTCAATGTGCCTATGCAGACATATACGCCCAAGGGCATCTAGGTCTTCTTAGGGGTGCCCTAATCATTTTTTCGGGTCCTTTCATGTTGGATATGAGCTCTAGTTTATCGTTTGCAAAATTTTTGGAATGTCATCAACCTTGTCAAGACATGAAATCTCACTTCTAAATTTATTTACGACATTTCAATAGTGGGACAAG
Organism: Sequoiadendron giganteum; assembly: GCA_007115665.2. NCBI lineage: Eukaryota > Viridiplantae > Streptophyta > Pinopsida > Cupressales > Cupressaceae > Sequoiadendron > Sequoiadendron giganteum. Next base: position 175,926,808 of record CM021100.1, on the reverse strand, counting down.
TGGTAAACAAAATCTCATATCCAACACCAGAGGACACCAAAAATTGAGTGGGATCCCTTACAAAGACTCAATCACCATTAGGTGACCCAAACCTTGTAGCCACAAAAAAACCAATTTTTCTAGGAAGGTTTGTTGTCCTCTACACCTTCTAGATCTGTCAGAACTTGATTATTTCTATATTTTAGCTTTTGGGATCTTGCATTTTTCATATTAGGGAAGATAAGATCATTAGGTTAATTCTTCCAAAATATTTCCAATCCATTCCAACTCCCAATTAGATGTAGTTCTAGGTTTGAATTGCTCACCATCCACTACAAGATTTGACCCCAATTTCTAATGGTCATTCATCGAAATCTCAACAATCTATTGTCGGTCAACCGACGAATTGTAGAAATCAGTGTCATCGCTCACTTTTCGTCTATATCTCAACAGACTATAAAACGTCGACCTCACAATGCAAGATCGTCGGAACCACGACGCCCTCTTCATCGATCGTGTGATGAACAGTGGCTGGACCACGGGTGGCATACCGTCGCTGAAGCATCGGAGCAGCAACATACATTCGTCGGAACCGAGACGACAATTTCGTCTCTCTAGCAATGAACAGTACCTGGAGCATGGGCGGCATACCTTTGCCAAACCGTCGGATTAACAACATAAGTTCATTGAACTCACGATGAAATAGGCAACTCATTATAGGGAAAGTTCATCGGATACATTGCAGATTCGTCAGACGCTTTTTGTAGTTCGTCGCAATTTCGATGGAACAATGCAATTTAAAAAAAAAAAAACTGTTCGTTGAAATGTAGGCATATCGGTGAAAGATCAAGACTATTACAGCAATAAAAATTGCCTGAGAAGATATATCGGGAGGAGTGGATTTTCGTCTCAGCGATGACGTTTCATCGGCAAGCTACACATCTTGTCTCATCGATCAAGCACGAGGGAAGCATATCGGCAAGACATATACCGTCGGAGTAAGTTCTAAATTTCTACCTAACCGACTATGTGACACTGATAAGGTTACATCAGCAGGAATCTCGGTGACATAGTTGAGATCGAAAGAATAATCATCAGGGAGACTCACCACATCGGGGAAACTATAGAATATCCTAGCGATACATGATCTCTTATCGATGAAGATACAACATAAGTTCATCAAAATCGTGACGAAATAGGCAACTCATTACGGTGAAAGTTCATTGGATACATTGCAGATTCGTTGGACCAGGGATAAATTTAAGAAACCCCCCCCCTTAGCAAAGGTGTAAAATCCCGGCAAATCTTTCCTTTTATTTGAAAAATATATTAATTTTCCTTGGCAAATCTTATGCACATTATTCAAAAATTTGTAAAATCCTGGAAAATCTTAATGGATAATTGGTAAAAAAAAATAATCACATTGGCGAATCCTAGTGAATAATCACTAAAACTGTTCATTAAAATGGCGAATCTCTCCTTTAAAAATTTGCATACTTGATCAGTGCAGTTCCCCCATAGTTTTTTTGTTTTTTTAAATATTGAAGTAGGGGCCCGGGGGCAACAACCACCGGCGGGGGTCAAGGGGCAGCGCCCCTAGAGCCCCCTTGTGGGGGTCAAGGGGCAACGCCCCCTCGCAACTATTTCATTAATAGTGGTTAAATAATTTATTTAATCATTATTTTATTTTCTGCCTAAGGTTCCTAAAGTATGTAATTAAATAAATTAAATACTTTACCTTATCCCTTTTCTTCTCTAAATTAAATAAATATGAAAAATTATTTAATTTAGTCTTTTAACCCATTTGGATTAAAACCAATTTTTAATTCCTCTTTTTCTCTCTCCTTGTCACATTCTCCATTACCCCCTTTTAATCTAGATTAAATTAATTAATCTATGATTAGGATGTGCACCACTTAATCTTAATTAAGTGTCACATCCTCCATAATCTCCCACTTGCCTCTAATCCCTCATTAATTATCCTAATCATGTGTTTGCACAACCTTAATCAAAATCATTAGCCACATTTGGCTTACCTTTTCTGGTCAACCTTCCCACTTACCATTTTTAGCCTAGACTCTCTTTCCCATGTGAATTTTTAATTTGCATTTATTTTCCCAAAGCTCCTCTCTTCCCCATGTGAATTTTTAATTCACTTTTGTCTTTCCAAGGTCTTCCCCATCCCCATGCAAGATTCTAGAAGGCTTGACTTGTCACTTTACATGTGCTGAGGATTTCTAGAACCTTGGACTTGTCACATCACCCACATGTGACAAATCTCCAGCTTTTTGGAGACCCTCTCTTATCCACTAGATTCTTTCAATCATTGTGAATTTTTAATTCACTTTTATTCCTCCAAAGAATCTTCTCATCCCCAAAGGTACCTCAAAGGTACTTGTCCTTCATCCACCTCATGTACTTCTCTTCCACCTCATTTCCACATCATTCCACCCTAACACATCTCACATTCCACATGTCAAGATGTGAGGGCTTGTGAGTCCTCAACTCACCATAGCCCTTCATATTGATCTTGTTGGATCAATCTCAACCGTTGAATTCTCTAGAGAATTCCAATTATCCTATAAATACCCCATCATTTCTCCCATTTTAAAAATCAAGTCTTTTGCTACCAAACTCTTGTCAATTTTCCATTTGAACTCTCATCTCATAATCATCACGTCTTCATCCACTTTGCATATCATTTTGCATATTCAACATAGCTTGTCATCCAAGGAGCACACAACTCTTCAAGATCAAGGGCCAATCAAAGAAAGAGCAGCATAGAAGGTATAGCAAACAACAATCAATTTGTTTATCTTGCTTTCATGTTATCTATTTCTTAGGCTAATCATTGAGGTGCCCTTTTATCTTGTTATTTCCTCTTGTTGCATTCTTAGTTTTTATCTAGCATCTCACATTAGGACTTGACATTTTATTAGGATCACATTTCTGGCACACCTAGTGGGACCCACAAAAGGATCTCTTTCTTTTATGTTTTATGTTGTTTAACTTGTTTGCAGGTTCAAGTCGCAGAGGGGCGGATTTTCCCTCTTAGGTGCTATAGAGGGGCGAATACGCCCTCACGATGCGACGTTTCTAACAGTTTTTACTACAGAAGTGTTGATACACCTTCACGGTCCGATGTTTCTGATAGTTTTTTTGCAAAAGTGTGGATACGCCCCCGCAATCCAACGTTTTTGCTAATTTTTTTCTGCAGAAGTGTGGATACACCCCCACAGTCCAATGTTTTTGCTAAATTTTTTCTGCAGAAGTGCGGATATGGCCCTGTAGTCCAACGTTTTTGCTAACTTTTTTTGTAGAAGTGCGGATACGCCCTCGTAGTCCAACGTTTTTGCTAACTTTTTTATGCAGAAGTGTGGATACGCCCCCACAATCCAACATTTTTGCTAACTTTTTTCTGCAAAAGTGCGGATATGCCCCCGCAATCCAACGTTTTTGCTAACTTTTTTCTGCAGAAGTGCGGATACGCCCTCCTGTTCCAGAATTTTTCATAGCTAACATTTGCTTGCAGAGCCTTTATTTCATTCAAATTTTAAAGTGTTTTTTGGTTGTTTTATTTATTCACCTAGCATAATTAGGGGAAGTAATACTTGTTGCTTGCTGTGTCTATTTTTCTTTGTGCTACCCTAAGGGAGCATTAGTTTGTTTTCACCTTCCCCTTGCACTTTGTGCTGACCAGGGGGGTAGTTGGAAATGATTAGTGTCTTCTTCTTAGCAGGACTTGCTTGGGGATTTCATCACCCCTAGGGATGATCCCAACCACGCGTACCGACGGGGTATACAAAGGGAAGAGAGCCAAATTTGTACCCCAATCTAATTACGTCGTAATTGGCGAAGCATCGAAGCTAGGGTGATACCTAGATAGACGTGAAGAGTTGGTCTGAGCCTTTCAGTATCTTGTTGGGGTTCCCAACTCACGCTTGTAATGGACTAGTGTTCAAGATTGTGCCTCACATATCGAGCGTATATCGAGAACTCCCTAGAAACCTTGTTCATCCTAAAGTAAGACCTTTGCTGGCCATACCCCTTAACACTAATCATAGGATTGTGCTTGTTCAAAGTTTTTTTCTGTGAAAACCAGTAAATTTTGATAAGTCAAACCTTCATTGAGTCATTTCAAGTCCTTTCCATAATCCCTCATTCCAAACCAAGTCACTGTTCCTATAGAGGGGTGGATTTGCCCCCCTGTTTCAGCACTTTTCACTACAGAAGTGCGGATACGCTCCCCTATTTCAGCATTTTTCACTGCAAAAGTGCATATACGCCCCCTATTTCAGCATTTTTCACTGCAGAAGTGCAGATACGCCCCCTATTTCAGCATTTTTCACTGTAGAAGTGTGGATACGCCCTCTGAATGGACAATTTCATCCATTTGACCATTCTAAACCCCTGTTTCAACTCTCAAAGTCTTTGTTTGACCATTTGATCATCCTAAACACTCATCTAACCAATCCAAACATCCATTTGACCATTCCAAACCTCCATTTAACCTTTCTAAAATGTCCATTTATCACATTCTCATTGATCATTCCACTATCTGGGATACCCATCTTACTATATGACCTACACATTTACACTTTCCAAAAAGATCACTTCAACAACACATGTTCCATTTGCATTCATCATCATCTCTCAACACAAAATCCCTTAAACCTTGTTTTAGGAGTTATCTCCCAAATTGACCAAGGCGTTAAGTTTGATCATTATCCTACATATAAATCCTTTTCTTCAACCTAATCAATCCACTTCTATCTTGAAGCGGATTTGTGTTGTAAGTCAATGTCATTGGCCCAAATCAGTCCCCTTCCATCTCAAGGCAGATTCAGTATCATGATCATTGATTTAGCTAGCTCAAATCAATCAACCAACGTCATAAGTCACTTAGGGTGATTTCCAAATCAGGTTTTAGGATCCCCTCCAATCAAATCAATCCTCATCTGAATCATCCAATTGATACATCATCAATTGATCAAATCAAATCCAATCCTCATCCAAATCATCCAATTGATAGATCATCAATTGATTCAAACAATCCAATTCAAATCCAAATCATCCAATTGATACATTATCAATTGATCCAAACAATCCAATCCCAATCCAAATCATCAAATTGATACATCATCAATTGATCAATCCAATCCTCATCCAAAATCATCAAATTGATACATCATTAATTGATTCATTAACTTATCCAAACAATCCAATCCAATCTATCAAAATCCAATCATCCAGTCAAAACAGTTCATCAACCAATCCTTATCCAATCATCTAATTAATTGATACATCATCAATTGATCCATCATCCAATCCCAATTTGAGCTTCCATCCAATCCCCATATGAGCTTCCAATACATCCTAGTTTTCTATCCATCATCTATTCTTTCCTTCTAATCTATATCCATCATGAATCTCTATTCCCCTCTCACATGACCAATAATAGTAGTCAAAGGGAATCCTAATTACGTTGATGACGATAACAAAAATCTTGTTGATCATGAAGATTGTTATATAGATCCCCTTGACGCTATCATTGCTAGCAATCTCTCTCCAATCACCTCCCAAAATCCCACTTCTTCGAACTATCCCACCACACCTTCATTCACATCTAATAACGTTCCTTATGCTACCCTTGACAAGGGATATCCAACATCCTCACCATCGACATATTCATCATGTCCTCCCTTTCAACCTCTATCCTACCCAACATCCATATCCTCCTCTCCTTATCATCATCAACAATCCCAATACCTCTACCTTAATCCCACATCCCAATCGTCCCATCCTAATCCCACACCCACACCTTCCTATCACAATTCCCCATCCCAATATTCCTCCTATCCTAATCCACCATATCAATCCACTTATCCTAATCCATCATCCCTATCCTTCTATGCCAACTCACCATACATTTCTTCCTATGGTGGTTCACCACCTCAATCTTCCTATTCTAATCCAACATCCACACCTTCCTATCACAATCCCCCATCCCAATACCCTTACATTAATTCTGCATCTCCCCATTATAATCCTTCATCCACATCTTCCTACTATCACTCACCATCCCCATCTTCCCAATCTAATCCAACATCCACATCCTCCTACGTCACTCTCCCTTTTCCCGCATTATATCTTAATCCTCCATCTCCTCCAACCACTCCAAGTCCCCCATCTAGTCCCATCTAGTCACCTAATCATAATCCTCCATCTCCTCCTAGTTCTACATCTAATCCTCATCCATACATCCACTCATATAATCCTTCAATTCTTAATCCTAATCCTCGATCTCCTCCTAGTCCTCCATCCAATCCCATCCACTCATCTAATCCTAATCCCCCATCTCCTCCTAGTTCTACATATAATCCTCATCCACACATCCACTCATATAATCCTCCAATTATTAATCCTAATCCTCCATCCAATCCCATCCCTGATCCTCCATCCATTCCCATCACTCCACCTAATCCTACATCCCTTCCAAATGTCACCCAAGGACTCATGACAGAAGAGACTCAATGCCCTCCCACTCTATCATGTATGGTCACTAGTGATGAGGCCCTCCTCAATCCTATACATATCCCTCCCATCACCATTCTTGACACTGTCCAAATGGTTGAGCCAGCCAAACCCATCGAATCAATTAAATCCCCATCTTCTACTACTAGATCCACCCAATCCATTGAAGACATCCAATCCCCTCCTCCTAGTCCTAATATTCACAAACTTCAATCCAATGACCTTCATGAATCCTCCATCCTCCTATCTCCCCCAATTGAGGAGTCCCTCCAACACTCTTCCATCATCATACATCCCACACAAGATGAGTCATGCCAAGAGCTTGATCCAAAGCATACAAGCATATCCCCTCCTCCAAATCAAGATCACTCCATCCCATCTACTCCATCTCAAGAACATAGTCTTCCATCCATTTCATCTCATGATCCATATCCTCAACCAAGTCATGATCCTATCCTCCCATCCACCCCATCTCAAGATCAAACTATCTCCTCCACTCCATCCCATGATCCCCTTTGCCTTCAAGATCCAATCACTCCATCTCATGAGCCCTTATCATCCACTACCATAAAATCTAGATCCCATTGTACTCCCCAATTCCTCTCATGATCCCTTATCACTCATTCCTCCTGATGTTGCTATCCCCTCATCTCCATCGCATGATCCTTCATTGCCATCTAGTCTTACCATCCCAATGCCACTTTTGTATCACCTTGGTAACATTACATGCATCCATGGTGGTCTTCTTGCAGAAGCAAAACAACGTCTATGCACCACCTTTCCTCCTCCACCTGCTAACACACTCGCATCATGTTTCCAAAGAATAAGCATCCTACCATAGATCACATGCTTGAGAACATGAACTATCAAGGAAAAGGTTTAGGCCTTCATGAGCAAGGTATTTTAGAACCCATTTAAGTCAAAGAACATCCAGGCACACATGGTCTTGGATATATCTCCCAAAACCCGCACTCTAAAGATGTTGGTACAACCTCTGTACATCCTAAACGATCCTCTTCTAAAGGCACAAGAGGTACTTTCCATCGTTCTACCAAGTCATTTTCCGCCATCCCCCCTCCTCCATCATATTACCTCAAAACAACCATCCATCTTCCTCCCTCATCCTCTAAATCCATTTTGGGTCCTTATGTCCCTCTATCCATCATTTCTCATCCTCCATCTACTATGGGTTCTTATATCCCTCCATCAAACCCCACACATCCTCCATATACACAATCTATTTTGGGTCCTTATATCCCAAAATCATCCCCTCCATCTTATCCTATTCATCCTTTCATTCATCCACCTCCTCTCCCTCATAACACAACATAAAAATCCTACCTTCATAACTCCTAATCAGGATCAACAAAGGCACATACCTACACATTATCCATCTACATGTAATCCATTTAACCCTACCTCCATCGCTCCCCATCATCCATCTCCTCGCATCTATCCCTTCGCTACTAAATGCACTTTGGATGCCAAAGAAAAAATGTATAAATCCAAATGTCCACATGAATCTAAATCTCCTCATGTCCCCTTCACAAGACATGTTGACGAAAAGAAAAATCAAGTCCAAAATCCAAATCAATCCAAAAGGCCACAAAGGCCCACCAAAGCAAAAATAAAAACTATGTGGATCCCAAAGAAAAAAGGTGTCATACCTTCAATTGAAAATTTCATAATGACATCCAAAGTTGCTATTCCCCCACAAAATAATTCACCTCCTCCATCTCCAAAATCTATTTTGGGTCCCTACATCCCAAAAATCGCTATTCTAGCTCCTCCATTATTGCCACCCTCTCCGTCCATTCCTCCATCTATATTTTCACATCCACCACATGTGCCAATGTTGGTCCTGAACACCTTCCCCTATCACACATCCACTCCATCATTCCATCCATACACTTTTCAATACCCCATCCACTATACCCCCTATCTCCCTCGTCCAACCCCTTTGATTCATCCTCTTGCATAATTCATTTATTCTACTAAGGTTGTACCAACATCCACTGGTTAGTTTACACATGGGCTCTTATTACCTCATATGGAACTTGATGCTTGATTCTTTCATCCATCTCCTTACCCAATATCCTCCAAATCCGCATATCCATATCCCTATCTTTATCCATCTTCATCCACATCCTAGTCCAAAAAATACAAAAAGAAGAAAAAAAAAAGTAAGGAGAAAATCATTCGTCCAATGGTGAAAACTTGGCAAACAAGCACCTTGGATTAGTACCATGATGAAAACCTGGCAAATAGGCATCATGCGTAAATTCTCCATCTATTCTCCTTCCACGATTGGGGGCAACATCCACTTACGCATTCCTTTCCTCCATCTCCTACATCTACCTATCTTCCACATCTTATCCATCCTATCTCATTTATCCCACTCCCTCCATCTTCGTTGTGATCTTGATACATGTAGGAGAAAACCTATATACATGCTTTGGACACCTCTTGGCATATATTCCCCTCATCCATACACTATCATATTCCTTATCCACCTCTCTCTATCTTCCATTATCCATGCATCCTATCCATCTCTCTCTATCTTCCATTGTCCATGCATCCTATCCACCTCTATCTATCTTCCATTGCCCATCTCACTCCCTTATCCACCCATCTTGCTATCCCTCTTGCCTTGTCATTCATGACACATCTAGAGTGGGGGCATCTCCTTATTTACAACTGAGTCCTTGGAGACATTGTCCATCCATTCCGCCAAGTAATTCTCTCCATCTCCCCATCTTGCCCATCCTTACCTCCAATCCATTTATCCATCCAGTCATCCCTTCCATCTACCAAATCCTTATCTTCCTATACTCTCGTCCACTAGTCCTTTTCATCCTGTCATCTTTCTCTCCCCATTCATCTATCTAAACATCCAATCCATCTCCCTATCCTTATCTTCATATCCATCTTTCCAAATCTTTATCCCTCTGTCCACCCATCCTAACATCTTTCTATTTCCTCATCCATTTATCCATCCATCTTGCAATACCTTCCACCCTTCTATCTTCCATCCCTCTTGCTTCATCACACATGACACATCTAGAGTGGGGGAATCTCCTTCTTTGTGTCTTAGTCCTTGGCAACACCACCCATCCCCCCATCCTTATCTTCCTATCTCCCCATCCACTAGTCCTTTTCCATCTTTTCATCCTTATCTCCTCATCCATTTATCTACCCAGTAATCCATTTCATCTTTCCAAATCCTTATTCTTCTATCCATCTATCCTAGCATCTTTCTATCTCCCCATCTTTATCAATCCATCCATTTCCTTCTATTATCTCTTGTCATTAGTATCTAGCTATAGGCTACCCTCATGCAATCCAATGCCATACTATCTCACTATCATCACTCCTATCTATTTCCTACATCTTTCCGATATCTTATCACTCTTCATAATTCATCTATACATCCTCTCATCCTCCCAATTCATCTTCTAATAATCTAGATCACTATCCCATCCCTGAGCTTCACATAACCCACATCCAACATATCGACCATCCCATCCGCATGACCTATCCTGGCTCATCCTATCCACTCCATCCATTTATGTTGGTCATCTCATCATCCCTTATCCATTATTTTTCATTTGTCTCTTGTCGAACTATATTGCGCCTGCGCTTGCACATAGGCAAGGTCGATCATTCGGTCCACCCCCAGGGTTCTGTCTTTTTTTTGCCTTATCCTCTTCCATTGTCTGTCTATGGCCTTGTGTTAAACTACGTTACCCCTGCGCTTTCACGTAGGCAAGGTCAATCATTTGATCCGCCCCCTGGGTGTTTTTCCATCTGGTCTTTTTCATCCATCGAGGTCTTCATTTTCCTCTTTCCACTTTTATCCATGGTCTTTTATCAAACTACGAGGGCTTTGCGCTTTCACGTAGGCAAGGTTGATCTTTGATCAACCCTCGAGCCCCTAGGTCTTTAGGGTGTGTTGGTATTGTGTCCCCTAGGCCTTTAGGGTGTGTTAGTCCTATTCTCTTGTCATCTTGTCATCTTGTCATGTCATCAAGTATGTCCCTACCCTAGCTGGTGCTTACAAACAATGATCATCTATATCACAAGATCCAATCAGTTTTTGGTATCCTGCGTCTTTTCGATCAACCAATCTATCCTCCATCTTTGGTCTCAATAGGATGTATCCTTCCTAACAGACCACATCAACCCCATCCATCATTTTGATCCTATGGCAAAGGACATTTCAAACTTGATTGTGATCTTTTGATGTTTTTGACATTTTGTTTATCATTTGAGCTCCCTATCATCACTTGTCATGGTCACCTTGATCTATCATATTGTGGTGTGCTTTGACTAGTCAACATAGGGGTGTATCTTGATCTTTTTTATGTTTATGTCTTCTTGGTTGTCCCACGTAGTACCCACCAAGACTCTTGCGGTCTTGTGTTATGCTGGGGCATCCTTTTGTGCTTGTGGTTATCCCAATACCAAGCCCGACCAATGTCTTTATGACTTTGGGGTGTTGGAATAGCCTTCTTGTCTATTGTGTTTGTTTTATGCATTAGACACTAATCCGTCTTGGTTTACATACCCTGATGCCCAATGTCTTATGCTATAGCAAAAATCAGTGCTCTAAAGATGGAAAATTTCATTAGGATTGCATTTCATTTTCCATTCCATCATCTTGCATGTCTCCCCCATCTTCATCCATTCACATAATCTCATCCCACTCTTGGTCTTGTTCCCAGCCTTGCTACAAGCCTTGATCAAATCATCCTCTTCATCATCATCGTCATCCTCGAGATATATCTTTCCCTATCCTTTTGTGCTGGGGATGTATCATTCCCTCATCAACAATGCTATCATTATCATCATCAACGGGATGTATCTTTCCCTATCCTTTTGTGTTGTTTTGGGATATATCATTCCCTCATCAAGAATGCTATCATCCTCATCCTCATCATCAATGGGATGTATCCTTCCCTATCCTTGTGTTGTTCTAGGATGTATCCTTCCCTCATCAATAACACTCCCATTGGGATGTATCATTCCCCATCCTTGTGTTGTTTTTGGATGTATCATGTCCTTATCAAACAACACTCCATCATCCATCCGGCCACCCTGGCTTGTAGCTTGACTGGGGGCAACATCATATTTATCTTATACTCCATTTGTGCTCACATTTATCTCCCATCGCTTATCATCATTTTTTGTTCATCACTTTACATCGTCATTTTCATATCCCCTTCCATCATCCCTTCATCCTTCATCACTCATCTGCTCTTATGCCCTTTTCAGGGGTGGATCTACCCTCCCGGGGCGGACCCGACCTCTTCTGTGGTGGATCCGCCCTCCCAGGGCGGACCTACCCCTTTCTAGGGCGGACCCGCCCTCAAGATGTGGACTTGCCCCTTTCCGAAGCGGATTTGCCCTCTCGGGGTGGACCCGCCCCTTTCCAGGGCGGACCCGCACTCCCGGGGCAGACCTACCCCTTTCCGGGGCGGACCCACCCTCCCAAGGCGGACTCACCCTTTTCTGGGGCTGCCCTACCCCTTCTTGGGGCGGACCCGCCCTCTCGGAGTGGACTCGCCCCTTTCCAAGGCGGATTTGCCCCTTCCCGGGGCAGATCTACCCCTTCCCGGGGTAGATTTTCCCTTCTGCAATGGGGCAAATCCGCCCCTCTGCAGCACTTTTTTCCCCTTTTCTTCCTAAGGCCGCCATTTGCAAACCATGCGTCGGATCGACTTCATTCAGAATGAAAATTTGCTTATTTTTTTGAACTCTTTCCAACCATACCTTTCATTTCTTCTTATCAAGAAGTCATTCGGGACCCCTCTCTTTTCCCTCCCTTTTTAAGGGGTATTTTTTACCCCTTATTTACCTTTTTTTCCTCGAACTAATCCCTTCCCTTCTTGGGGCCGCCATTTGCAAACCATTTTTTTGTTTGATTTCATTCAAACAACAAACTTGCCTAATTTTTGCACTCTTTCTAACCATACCATCCATTTCTTCCTATCGAGAGGTTGTTCAAGACCCCTCTATTTTCCCCCGTCGCCCTCTCGAGAGGGCATACCCTTCACATTTACCATTTTTCCCTGTCATAATCAATCCCTTCTATGATTGGGGCAAATCCATTCCCCTACTAATTGGACAACTCAGGTCCTTCTCCCCACACTGGGGCATCATCTTTTGGTTACTTCCTCTATAGATTCATCTACACTTTCTTTTCTTCGAAGCACGGTTATTCTAATGGTACTTCGAAGAGGGGAAAAATGTAGACATCTAAATTTGATCACTTCCATATGATCAAATTCGTCTACTCTATTCATCTATTTCATTAATAGTGGTTAAATAATTTATTTAATCATTATTTCATTTTCTGCCTAAGGTTCCTAAAGTATGTAATTAAATAAATTAAATACTTTACCTTATCCCTTTTCTTCTCTAAATTAAATAAATATGACAAATTATTTAATTTAGTCTTTTAACCCATTTCGATTAAAATCAATTTTTAATTCCTTTTTTTCTCTCTCCTTGTCACATTCTCCATAACCCCCTTTTAATCTAGATTAAATTAATTAATCTATGATTAGGATGTGCACCACTTAATCTTAATTAAGTGTCACATCCTCCATCATCTCCCACTTGCCTCTAATCCCTCATTAATTATCCTAATCATGTGTTTGCACAACCTTAATCAAAATCATTAGCCACATTTGGCTTACCTTTTCTGGTCAACCTTCCCACTTACCATTTTTAACCTAGACTCTCTTTCCCATGTGAATTTTTAATTTGCATTTATTTTTCCCAAGCTCCTCTCTTCCCCGTGTGAATTTTTAATTCACTTTTGTCTTTCCAAGGTCTTCCCCATCCCCATGCAAGATTCTAGAAGGCTTGACTTGTCACTTTACATGTGCCAAGGACTTCTAGAACCTTGGACTTATCACATCACCCACATGTGACAAATCTCCAACTTTTTGGAGACCCTCTCTTATCCACTAGATTCTTTCAATCATTGTGAATTTTTAATTCACTTTTATTCCTCCAAGGAATCTTCTCATCCCCCAAGGTACCTCAAAGGTACTTGTCCTTCATCCACCTCATGTACTTCTCTTCCACCTCATTTCCACATCATTCCACCCTATGACATCTCACATTCCACATGTCAAGATGTGAGGGCTTGTGAGTCCTCAACTCACCATATCCCTTCATCTTGATCTTGTTGGATCAATCTCAACCGTTGAATTCTCTAGAGAATTCAAATTATCCTATAAATACCCCCTCATTTCTCCCATTTTAAAAATCAAGTCTTTTGCTACCAAACTCTTGTCAATTTGCCATTTGAACTCTCATCTCATAATCATAACATCTTCATCCACTTTGCATATCATTTTGCATATTCAACATAGTTTGTCATCCAAGGAGCACACAACTCTTCAAGATCAAGGGCCAACCAAGGAAAGAGTAGCATAGAAGGTATAACAAACAACAATCAATTTATTTATCTTGCTTTCATGTTATCTATTTCTTAGGCTAATCATTGAGGTGTCCTTTTATCTTGTTATTTCCTCTTGTTGCATTATTAGTTTTTATCTAGCATCTCACATTAGGACTTGACATTTTTTTAGGATCACAATTACAGTGATCAAAATTACTTGAGAAGATACATCAAGAGGAGTGGATTTCGGTTTTAGCGATGACGTTTCATCGATGAGATACGCATCTTGTCTCATCGACGAAGCATGAGGGAAGCATATCAGCAAGACATATACCATCGAAGTAAGTTTTGAATGTCTACCTGACCTGCTATGTGACACTGATAAGGTTACATCGGCAGGAATCTTGGCGACATAGTTGAGATCGAAAGAATAATCATCGGGGAGACTCACCACGTCGGGGAAACTATAAAATATCCTAGCGATACATGATCTCTTAACGATGAAGATACAAATGGATCAAAATACTTATCAGGGTGACTCTGGGCAATATATAAAAGTAGTAGGAGGCTCCAAAGTGCATCCATAGGGATAATGATAGGAAATAAGGAGAGGTCAAACACAGAGAGAAAGTTGATGTGCCAAAACCATGAGCATTTAATAGGGGTGTTAAAAGGCAAGATGGATTGTCATAAATGCTCATATTTAAAGGACAAATTGGAAGACTTCATTATGAAAATAGATTTAGAAAATATGATTAACCTTGTTTGGACAAATGCAATGACATTAGTGTCAAGAGTTAAGAGGCCATTCAACTTTGAATTTCAATAAATTATTGTATGCATTGAGTAAGTGTTTGCAAGGTAGAAAAAGGACAGTCATATGACTGTTTAAAATATCAAACAACATGTCAGTTGTTGTGTTTAATTAGGCTTACAAAGGCAGGGATTTATCATTTTTTGCATACATCTGCAGTCCAAGCTCTAGGCCTGCATTATTTCGTTACTATGTATGGGAAATGAGCAATGGATAATTGTAGAATATGGAGGCTATGAATGATATTATGATGGCCACATTTGATGTTGATCAACAATTGGAGCAAAATATAAAACCTACGATGAGTCATGAGATCAAGGGGATAGTCATGGACAACAAGCACAACCTATGAACTCGATTCTAATTTTGCTAAAAAAGAAAAAATCAAACTAGTGAATATTAAACTACACACTAGAATCTAAATTTGTGGAAAATGAGCAATTTGGTGAGAAAAAATACCTGCAGTGCATCTTGGATACTTAGCTAGTGTACTAAAAAATAGGATTGCAAACCCAAAAGTATTCTCACTCTAGAAATTCAATAGAAAAATACATAATGTTATCCTGGATACTTAGCTCTTAGATAGTCAATAAAACAATATGAGCATGATTATGAATGGTTTTACCTGGTCCCACTCTTGATCTCCATGTTTGAGAGCCTTCTTTTTAAGACCCCATGAATCCACTATGATCCATTGTTGCCAAAAGAGATATTAATGTGTAAACAAGGAGCCACATTTAGACAAATTGGTTGTTGATTTCTTCTAAGAAATTTAGAGACTACAAAAAGAAGATACCTGATGGGGATCATGTGGGCTTCCTAGAGAAAGCACTACAATATGGCCTCGAGCAGCAATGAAAAACTTTGGATTAGCTTCACATTAAATCCTAACAGCATGACATTGAAAGTTGCTCAAGTACTGGGTCCTCTCCCTTAGATTAAATTAAGGAAAACATTATTGTAAACACAATATGTATAGAAGAATATGAATGTAAAGCAAAATGGATATTAGCAAAACATAAATGTAAATAAAAGTAGTGTGAATAGAAAATGAACCTAAATTGGTCTTAAACAAATAAAATCATACCCAATTAGCATTAAGTTATACTGACCTTGTACTCATTGCCATTGTCAATCTTGAAGGTTACTTTGATGCCTTCTATAGAAACTCTCTGGCCACAAGGCAAGAGAAGGCGGGAAAACCAAGTGTATATTGACGACTTCCTCACAATCAAAAAGAAACAAGCAACCAATCAACCCTATTAGAACAGAATAATCTTATGAATTGATTTTATTTGTTTTATTAGCTAATGGATAGTGGACCTAGTTGTCTTGAATTGAGATACTACTAAGATGTGTTGACTGGTGATTTTAGACTACCGATATTCTGCTTCAATCTATATAAGTTACTTTTGTCCTAAATATATTCAAGATAACTCTACAAAAAAATTCCCCACTCTCTTAGAAATTATGCAGATTATTTTTTTAATTCTTCTCCATTTTGATATTTTCTTTCAAAAATTCATAGAAAGATATGTAATGCCATATTTGAAACTTACATATTTTAATTGAATGAATGTAAGTAGATATATTTTAGCATACCTGTAGGTGGTACAAAATTTCATGGTTAAGTGGAAGCCTCCCATCAACAACAAGATCCAAATATCCATGTATCTATCTCAATCAAGCCTCTAAACCCTTCAGAGCTGTCAAATTTTTCACTAACCTGTTATGCACAAAACTCAAATTTTAGAGACCACTAAAATAAAAATAAAAATAAAGAGTTTTGAAACCAAATCCACACACAACACAATGTTCATAGTGAAAAGTTAGCACTTTCTTTCATCTTTGCATATTGGTTTGATGCTTCAAACGATACATTTCTTATATTGAAAAGTGCATTACTTACCTTATTGAGCTTCTCTTTGTTTTGAGAATAGTTTAATATTCTCTACTTAACAGGGCCAACCACAGGAAGGTGGAAGCTCATTTGGCCCTTTACCCCCCCTCTCCCACCCCCCTCACATCACTCTTAATTCCCCATACCTGATCATATAACATTAATCATTCATTCATCCATTAATAACATATAACATTCATTCATTCATCCTGCATTAATAACATATAACATTCATTCATTAACATATAACTTTCATTCATTAACATATTCACATTCATTCATTCATTCATCCATCAATAACATATAGCATTCATTCATCCATCCATTAATAACATATAACATTCATTCATTACCATATAACATTTATTTATTAACATATTCACATTCATTCATTAACATATTTTATTTTTTCAGTTTTTACATATTATCAAAAATATGGCTATCATAATATGATTACAATCACTTTTTTTTTGTTTCTTTTTTGCAGCTAAAAAAAGCTGAAGTGGAGTATCGTTTTCAAAATCATTTGTCCCCCCTTCAGTTTTTTTGAGCTCTGCTCGTGATCTTCATGTATGTCTAGTCGTTTACTCACAACGTGGACACGACTGTAAGGGGGAGTCTGCTGCAATAGCAAAGAAATGTTAAATTGATATGTTTTATTATTATTGTTACACATATTTCATTAATTAAAAGAACATCAGAGTGGTGCTCTTTACCTGATTGGGCCACATCATGTTCCTGATATTGTCTTATAGCCTCATGCTCAACATGTTGAACACCCTCTAAATCCTGATCTGGAGTTGAAACACGAAAAGTCACATTAATTAATTAATACACCAATTGCAATTAAATACGTTTAAAAGAACATTAGAGTGGTCCTCTTTACCTGATGGAGCCACATCATGTTCCTGATCTTATCTAGCTTGATCATGTTCAACATGATGATCATGCTCTACATGCTCTAAAGTTGAAAAATGAAAGGTTACATTGATTAATACACCAAATGCAATTAAAGATGTTTAATTGTATTAATCCATACAACATTTTGTATAGCACATGAATACATCCAGTACCGGGATGCATACCATGGCCTTCATCGGCAGGTTGTGCTCCACCCTCACCAGGCTACATTCCAATGTCATCTACAGTATTATCATTGCTTATCTGTGTAAAACAAATAGGCACATTATTATGGTGGAAATTAATATTGAACAAATTGCACAAGTATTCAATTTGAAATAAAATTTATTGAGTTTATTTACCTATGTGTTGGATGTAGTGGAAGATTGTGTTTGCCCAGTCAAGACTCTTAGTTGTTCAGACAGGGCTTTGTAGCCTTGGCCGAAGGCAATTTTCAGGTCCTCTTCTGTGAGCACTCTGTTGAAATCAAAGCCTTGCATTTTTGCATGAAATCATGAATTTTGCTTCTATGGTATGATAAAACCAAAATTGTTTGCAATTTATTATTTAGATACAATATTTCATTTATTGATACTTACAAATCGTGTGGCTACTTTCATATAACCACCAGAGCCAAGTTTGTGTTGCCCGTGTTTTTCTAGTCTTTCCTTTGTTGCCTTCGATGCGTCGGGCAGCCTATGAAAAATTTGAAATACGTTAGATTATGTAAAAAGAAAGAGTAATCAGTATATAATTAAATTGTTGATAGTACCACATACCTTCCTTGGCCCGGTGGTATCTTTCCCTTCTTCTTTTCAGCCTTCTCCTTTCCATCTGACACCAAGTCCTTCCACTCCCTTTTTGGAATCATGGGGGGACGCTCGTACTTTCTATTCTTCTCTAAATGTGACCTATATTGGTCCCTCACATACTTTAGATAGGTACCAGCTTTCTTAAGGACCTTGGTTTGGTTGAATGTTTTATCACTAAACAACACAACTAAACGTTTAATGAGCTCATCTTTTATATCTTGATTTTGGGCATTCCACCATGTACGTATGGTGGGCTCGAAGAGCTCCAATGTAATATCACTTAGATGTTGATAAAAAATATCATTTCCTGCAAAATGATCATGGGATCATTAGTCTATAAAAAGTGATCAATAAGTAAATTTCAATTGGATTATATATAATAATAATTAAAACATTTTAAAAATACAAAATGAATGCAATGATGCATTGTAACACATGAAACCTCTAAAAATTTCAATGAAAAAAAAAATGGGCGAGAGCAGGCAAGGAGGCGAAAAAATGCAGAAATACGAAACAAAGCGATGCCAAGTTAATCCACCAGAACCAAGCAGTATTGGCAAGCATATCACAAAACCAAGGTTGCGGACCTCTTGGAAAACTACAGAGTAAATCAAGGATAGGTAGTAAAAGTTGACAACTGCATGGAGCAGTGGTCAGGACTGCCAACACTTCTAATCACCAATAGTTTGGGTGGATGAAAGATCTCTGAAATCTCTAAAAAGTAGTGAGCTGGGACAATCGGATGGGATAATAGATAAGACTCGAGCAGCATTTAGCCAAAGCAATAGGAAGTTGTGCTAGACTCATGGGACAAGCGCAAGCATTTATAGGAATCCGAGGGATAGAAGGTGTTAAGGCACTGCTCTAGACTCAAACTTCAGAACGACAATGGTGTATAAGTTCAGTGTGCACTGTATCTACTCGAACAAGATGTTGAGAGCCCATTGCAAAAGAATTTTCTCAGTCGGTTCCCTGCAAGTGATCGAAGCAATAGAGAAAATAACCCAGGAGATCCTGCAGGAGGGGAACCACTGGTGCGATGGCAGAATCTATGAGGTAGTCCTAAGCCTATTAATAGATGTTCTGGGCGCCAGATAAGTACTGGTGGAGAAGCTTGGGGGTTTTGTTACGCTGATCAACATTCAAGTGATGGCAAATGCTATCTTGGAATTTCCCGCGGAAGGTATGGTGAGCTCCCTGAAATACATCTTTGGAGAAAATAGGGCAGGGGGAGACGGGAAAGAAGTGGAGGTTGAAGCTAGGAGGAAGGCACTAGCAGCTCGTAGCACCAAAGCAAGGCAATGAGTTTCTTCCTAAGCAATGCATGGGATGTATATCGGGCGGGCATAATCAACAATGACATGAATGCCTTTGCAAGGTTTGTTCAAAATGAGGATTGGTTAAACAAAAGGAGAATGAAACATGTAGTAAAGTTGGGGTACGCACTTGGAGTAGTATATAGCTATGTAGTAGCATAAAGCATGATAAGCATACAGTCAGATATATAGTAGCTATAAACAAGCAATTATAATGTAGGAAAATATTTCTATTTTGTAAATCAATATAATAGGGCTCTATCCCCACTGATAGCACTTACTTAAAAAACATAATAATAATAATTAAAACATTTTAAAGTACCTAGGACCTTCTCTATCTTTATGGGAAAGAAATCCTTGGTCACCACAAATGTGACCAACAATGTTCCCGTACTAGTAATACGGGAAGATCCAGAAAATGTTGCTAAAACATCACCAGTAGTAGTGGCCTATGCATCCACAGGTACTGACACATGTAGTGGCATGTGTTCGTTGACAGAGGGTGGACTACCGAATGTCTGCATGGTATGTGTTGCCGACATTTCAATTGACAATATAGGCATGGATGATGGGGTCGGATGATGTGTTGTATGCATAGGAAGATTAGGATTGACACTTGTACCATCCCCTACTTCTTGGGAAACACTTGTAGTACCTTGATTATGGCCAGCAACATGATGAGGATGCAAATAATCCTGTAAAAACAACACATATTTTAGTTCATGACATAAAAGAGTACAAAATATACAACCATGAATGAACTTATGTTATAACTTAAGATCTCATGACAGCTTACTTCCAAGTTATGTGCTCTCTCAGACAATATTTTAACCCTTTCTCTTATCTCGTCTGTTTGAGGCACTACGAATACCAACTAAAGGATTTCTTGATTGCATTTTTTTTGGGCCTTCCTCATCATATCCACAGGGTTTGTGGAAAATGCGATGTCATCATCTCATAATAGTGACTGCACCTCCATATGGATGCTCTCCTATACTGCTGGTGCCTTTCCCCAATCAGCCAACTGTAACAAGAATATTAAAAACATTATCAAAATTAACCCAATAAACTCATGAAAAAAACATAATAATAAAACATTTTGCTCATATCTAATTTATACAATTACAATGAGGTAAACCTGTCGGATAGAAGCACCTGAAGATGGATCGCGATCTGCGCTCTAGGCCAGATCCTTCCTCGTATGATCAATGTCCCGCTGTGACGAAAACTAAATATAAAAAACATTAACGAAATGAAACCAAAAGACTTACGAAAAAAAATGTAATAATAAAATGGTATATTGGAGTCATAAATTGGAGGTTGGGTAAAATGGTAGATAGTACATACCACCCCCATAGTAATTGTGTTTGTATCTAAGCGATTCAAATTGTAATTGATTAGCAACTCTTCCCCTGCAGTTATTGATTTTATCGCACATACGAATACACGGTTTCTCTCTCGCGCCTCAAATATACAATTGGGTTGCTTATTTGTTGACCCAGGTCACGTACTATTTATAAACCCTGCAATATTCCTTGATTCTTTTGGCCTCAAATCAATGTACCTAGCCACTCCTTTATTTTGATCCTTATCTTTTAGTTGCATATAATTTGTTGATAGTGCATACCTACGCATACTTCGTGTATATCGAACTAGTTGCATCCAATCTTTGTAACTGTAACAGGGTCCAACATACTCCATCAACTCAGTAACTTTTTCATAACAGACCTTTATGTTGTCCATGCAAAATAGGCCCAAACCATGTAATGACGATGGTGTTATGCGATATATCCTCTCATTGACACAAAGATCAGTGTTTATTGGAGGAAGTTCCTTGGGTACCCATTGTTTCTATAGATTTTTGTACCTCAAGGGCACCTCGATGTTGCCTATGCTCTCATCATCATAAGAACATGACCCCCCTTCAGCATGAAAAAATTCCATGTGTTTACAGAATTTTCTTCTAATCTTTTGACCTCTAGTTGATCTCCCTCTTTTAGACCTACTACATGTCTCACTTTCCTCTTCTCTTCCTGAATTTCCCTCGCTCGAGGAAGACAAATCTGACAGATACCTATTTGGTGGTACCTGCACTCATAAGGATGTTGGATGGATTTATTTCATGGTGATGTGATCCGAAGGTGACATTATGATTAATCTATTATTTCAACGCTAGAATTTGACAGGTTATAAGGTAATCAAGTCTTGATAGATTGCAAGTTATTGTTACTACCATCCAAATGTGTTCATCACAAATCAAATCTACTTAACATTTTAACTCCCAAACTTTGTAACAAATGTTAAATGTGACTATGGTCCACCAATTACACAACTAAGGTGTCAAATGTATTCTCTAATTGTAATCAAAGGACTTTTGCTCTGCATTCAAGTAAATAAACTTGAAGGGAAACACCACCAAGTGGTTTATTGGACACCTACATGACTAAAAATAGCAGCAAATTTACATTTAATTTCCATATGTCTAAGTGGTTAATGGGGAGGGAGTGTGTACTAGGCTTGGTAAATTCATCATAAGTTTATGCTTTGGCAATAAAAAATGTTTAAGTCATCTTAAATCTTCCTATGTCTGATTGCTAGGAGACTTTTGGTATGTTTTAAGGTAGGATGAGTGGTCACATCAATGTTCTAATTCTCTATGACAAGGTTTCAACATCTTCAAATAGTGAAAGTTAGTGTTTATAGTCATTTGAAACAACAACATTTTGATTATGTATGATGGTAGGATTTGATAACTTAAAATAATTGGCTACCCAACAAACTTAAAGTTAAAAGAAACTTTTTCAGTTTAAGGGGTTAGCACTTTCTTTCATCTTTGCATATTGGTTTGATGCTTCAAACGATGCATTTTTTATCCCACTTCTATCATATTGTATTCCCATCCCATTGCAATTGTTGGAGGAGTTGATACCAAAATTTCATATCAGATACCACGTTCTTGAAGCAATTTTTTGTGTTTTTACAATTTTTATGAAGTTCTTTTGTGTTGTATGGATCCATACAAGCTTGAAATTCTCTAAGATCATTGGTGTAGATAAATATATGTGTTCCCTTTCATTTGCATTTGTTTTGAAGTTCTCAGTCACTGTTTTGTGGGATTAAACAATCAAATACAGGGACTGCCCTGTTGTGCCGGTGTAAGGGTTTGAGGGCTAAATAGAAATGACATCCACCAATCCATCCACTATCTTGGAACTGTAACTCGGTGGATTGGTGTGCATCATGGTGGATTTGATGGAGTTTCAAATCTTGTTCTTTAAATTTTATTTATGTTTTGCCCTTGTCTTGGCTTGTTACATTGTTTGGGAGGAACCTAAGGTTGGGTTTTACCTTGGCTTTCATAAAAATCCTAATGTTCCATGTAAAACCTTGGGTGAGATATATTTGGCCGTTACCTTTTTGGAGTGGGTATTAAAATGACTTATGTCTCATTGTTTTGAATTAAGGTCTTCATTTGAAGGTCCTTCATGCCAAGGTTCTTTTTATAAATCATTTTGGACATGAAATATTTAAAATAAAAAATACCTTCATTTGAAAGTCTTAACATGGCATCATTTTTGAATGAAGGTTCTTCATTCAAAGGTCATGATGACATCACTTTCAAATGAAGGTTCTTCATTAACTGGTATTTTGTAATTTTGAATGTGTGATAATAATTTAGGGTTGAAAATAAATCCATGTGAGCCTTTTATAAATGAAAGGACATTTGATGCAATCATATGCCTTGTCAAACTTTTAACTTAATAGTAAGGGCATCATGAGTAGTTTGTTAGGCCCATTCAACAATCTTCGATGCAAGGATTGAATTGTCTAGAATGTATCTACTATCAAGAAAGCCAATTTGTTTACCTCTATGACTATATCTCAAGCAATAGGTTTAATTATGATGGCAATGATATTGACAAGGATTTTGTAATCTAGGTGTTGATAAGCATAATTGGCCCCCATTCTAGGAAATATTCTTCATTCTCACTTTTAGGTGTTAAAAATTTAACAATACGTAGATTGATGAAAGAGCCCAAAGAGCCTTTCTCCATGTTATCCAAGTACACATAGCAGCGGTCTTCTCTTATATGGTTGGACATGATTTCAAGAACTTAGCTAGGAATTATTCATTTAACCTAAGGTTTTCTCATAATGTCATCATTGGAAAAGTATGATCAAATTCTTCTATTATGAAGAATTGGTCTATGTGCCTCTAGTAATCACTATAAAAATGTGAAAGACTAAGCTATTTTATTTTGTCTATCTTATTTTGTACCATTTTACGAGAATGGAGGGGCCAATGTACGAGAAGATCTTTGGAAACTAGGCATGAAAATTGCAAGTTAAAGAGAATGGGGGTGCCAAACTTACAGTACTCATTGTCCCTTGGTCATCGATTTTCCCTAAGTGCCCTCAACCTCGTCCTCGGCACTAGTATTGACCTTGTTTTAGCTCCAAACTCTTCGTCAGCGCTGGTATTGACCTTGTTTTCACTCCTCCAAACTCTTCCTTGGCGTTGGTATTGACCTTTCACTTGTCCAATTTGATGAGCTACAACCTGCTTTAGTTAGGTTTTAGAGTATGTTAATTAAATTTAAAATTATGGCACCATTTATAGTGAGTATAAAGCAAGCAAAGCCTATTATGGCACCATTTAGAGTAGTGAATATAAAATAAGCCAAGCCTATTATAGTCATGAGGGAAATAATAAAACTCTTAGGATACTTTGTGAAACCATTTTACTTGGTTAAATGGAGGCCATAAAATATACCTTTGGATTTTTTCAATCTTCAAATATGAGGATTTGCAAGGTTCTTAGCAACATGAGTAATGGAAATGTGTGCAAGAAGAATTTTTGAACACACATGGAATCTCCTTGCCAAAGAAAGGGGCTTCATAATTTAATATGATAATTTTTCTCAACTCTAAAAATGATATGTTTCCTTAAAGAGGAAGGAGAAACCTAAAAGGTAAAAGAGATGCTTAGGAATCTCAACACTTCCTTATGATCAACCCCCTTCTATCCATAAGAATTGAACAAACACACTCAAAATAATAATTATATCATACAGTTCATTTGGGAATATATTACAATATGGCTTTTACAAAGCCTTTCAAATATACCTTCCCATTTGAACTACTATCTTATAAGAATATAAATAAATATTTAATAACAAAAATAAACAAGTTAGCAAGGTGAATTTATTAATGTTAATCTTAATATTCCAACACCCTCCGTTAGGTTTTGCATTCCTCACAATAAAACATGTTGATTGAAACAAACAAATATATATAGTCTAAGCTAACATCATTTTATTTTTCTTTAAGTTCTCCCTCAAGAACATCATTGGCTCGAGTTATACAAGTCCACACTATGTGATCCTTTTTATTACAATAATAACATTCATTTTTATTTTTTAATTATTATTACCTCATGAGTATAATACATTCTCATGTTGAGAATCAACTTTTAAATCTTTTCCATTGTTCTTTATTATGTTGGAGTTGAAAAGATACAACACCACAAAAATCCAAAAGATCTTTGCAAGCAAATAACCTGTTACAAGGAGAAACAAAGAGAAACAACAAAGGAAATGCTCAAGAATGTGGAGCAATGTATTCACCTGAAAATGTAAAATGAATAATATAAAAGATAGTTTTCAACCATATATAGATGAAAACCCTAGGCTTGCACAATAATAATTAATAAAGTAATTAATTATTATGCACCTAATGTTAGCTTAAGTGAAAAGAGGTAAAAAGGAACTTTACGTAATTAAACAAATATTGTTTAATTAATAAAATAAATACCCAATTACTCTAACACCCCCCCTTAAGATAGACATAGGGAGAAGCTATTGAAAGCAAAAACAATGGGTCCCGGCAACAAGGCCAGATCAAGTACCCATGTATAAAATCAATGCAAACTAAATGAAATGGGGTAAAGGAGAAAACCCAGTGGGAACAAAACTCATCCCCAAAATAGAATGCAAGGAAGGAATGCAATGCACTAATGAGAAAAGGGTAGGAGGTGGATAACATGATACCCCTCATAAACAACTTCTATCATATAAGTACATGTACAATGATCTCCATAGGAGAGATAGAAAGAGAGAAGAAGGCCCCCCCATAATGAAGAAACTCCTGTCACAATGGTAGATGTCTGATGTAGAATCCAAAAGGAGATCCTGAAGCGGCAAATGATATTCCTCCCCTTGGGAAGAAACAGATCCATGGACCTGTATCGAAGAAACCCTGTGAAGAATGATGAACCAATATGTCTCAAGATGTGTGCCATGATAGGATGCTGAAGAGTCTCACTATCTGAACTAAAACAAATAATGTCAAATCCAAACTGATGTGGAGAATATTGAAATGCAACCTCTAAATGCATGGATAATGGTGGACGACTAGTGATAACTTGACTGTCAAGGTAGAGGAGATGAATGTCCTCAAAATAATCCTCCAAATCTGCAATATAGGATTCAACAAACAAGAAAGATATGTCTGCAACATAAGAGTCCAAAGTAGCTATGTCTGGAAGATGTATGATTCCCTACTGCACTGAATCAAGAACAACAAGAGATGCTGATGAAGTCTCAGTCTGAAGAGTAGGAACTATAAGACAAACCTCTGATCCATCGGAACATGCAAGGGTGTCTCAATACTCAAGCTCCTCTAAAGTATCATGATCAAAGGGTGTATTTTCTCACCAATCAATGGGTATGAGACAATCTGAAGTAGGATCCTCTGGGAATGGAGATAGAATAGGGTCTCCATAAATCTCCCAAAGACGTGTCCAAAGTGGGTGAGGACAATCAATGTTCTATATAACCAACACAGTGCCATGATCAACACTAGACAATATAACTCCTGCAATGTGATTTCTAATAATATCCCATGCTAATCTACCCTCTAAAGTTGTTGTTTCAGGTATGAGATCATACAAATAAGGCAAAATATTAAGCCACCTACAATGTGTAAGTATACCCTTAGCCTTTGACTCATAATTACCCCGTTCCAAAAGAACAACTGAAGGGTGAGTAGAGAAATCCATGATAACTCTTCAAATGAAAAATTTAGAGACTCATGATCTCAGCAATGATGAAGCATATCAACATAACCCATCCAATGCAAACAAACCCCATGTAGGAGCCAAGATGACCAAGTAATTGAGCAAAGTGTAAAAACACACAAAGTTGAATAAAAAACATCTGGTAAATATTCTAATAAAATAGACTGCAGATCTAGAAAGAGCAGTGTAACACCTTTCCAATGCCTATTCATTTGTGCAAAACGGACACCGTGGCCAAAAGTTATGAATTTTTCAAAAACTGAATTTAGCTTGCAGGAAACGAATTTTCTAGTAAAAAAAGTTTATTTCTAACTTGATTTTTGGAAAATCTACTTGTTGTTTGTAAACAAAAATAAAAACCCAAAAATATTTTGATGCTAGAAACAAAACCCAAAAATCGTTTCTTGATCCAACAAGCAGAATATGAGAAAATGAATTTTTTTTTACTTTCAACCAGGAGAAAAATTACACGTGCCACTTTTTCAACAATGATTTTCTCTAGATTTGTGCAAGATATGCAAAATCTAAAAGATACCCAGTTTAGATTTTGACACTGGCTACAAAACCCAGAAATCGTTTTTCCTGCAAATGAGTGAAAACTGAATTTTTGAAGCAAAAATGATGACGGCTCCAATAAAAAATGGTTTGCAACAAACCCTTGTAACTCCAAAAATCTTTAAAACAAGAACAAGCAGCTGCAGATTTGAAGCTATGATACCATGTTGGAGTTGAGAAGATACAACACCACAGAAACCCAAAAGATCTTTGCAAGCAAATAACCTATTACAAGGAGAAAAAAAGAGAAACAACAAAGGAAATGCTCAAGAATGTAAAGCAATGTATTCACCTAAAAATGTAAAATGAATAATATAAAAGATAGTTTTCAACCATATATAGATGAAAACCCTAAAAAGGAAAACCCTAGGCTTGCACAATAATAATTAATAAAATAATTAATTATTATGCACCTAATGTTAGCTTAAGTGAAAAGAGGTAAAAAGAAACTTTACGTAATTAAACAAATATTGTTTAATTAATAAAGTAAATACCCAATTACTCTAACATATTCTTCTCCTAATAGGGCCAAAATCACATCCTGTGTTTGAGAAGTTATCGAACGGCTGCCTTCAAAAGGTTGATGTAATCTCCATCTCAACACCAAGGGCCCACCACATTATGCATCGCCAAGGAAAGACACATGGCATTCGTCCGTGATATCACAATCAATAAACACCTTGCATCTTTGTATCATGTGAGGGCGGACAACCGTTGATCTCCACCATCAGCAATCATGTTCATTCATAGTAGTCACCAACACTGAACATAACCGTCAAGCAACTTTTCATCAATATTATAACATCACCATCGATCTTGAGCGCGTGCATCTCGCAGCCGCTTTAGTAACCTGTCATATAATGTATTAAAACTCGACATAAATATTAAATCACTTTGATTAATATATATTAATAGTAGGCGTGAATAGAAGTAGAGGAGATTGTTTGGGAGAAGAATTTTTTCTAGTGCTAGGTTATGTGTTAGGTTATATAGGGTTAGGTTATATAGTGTTTGAGCCTAGCCTCAAACACTACAATTAGGGTTAGGTTATGTGTTTTCTTTAGGGTTAGGTTTGGGATTAGGTTTATACACATAATGGATTTGTTGAAAAGGTTTTAGAAACTTTCAAACAAATGTAATTGGTAGACGCAAAGAAAAATTCCACAACCTTCACCAAAATCCTTATTGGTTTCCTTAATATGGGAGATTTGGAACAAGGTATAGACATCCATCAAAGCATAATATGAAGATGAATTTTTTCAAATGTTGTGGTTGTAGATGCCCTTTTAAAATTTATATAGAATGTGGAAGGATAGAAAAAACTTGTGAGCTATTTGAAAAAATGTCTCAAAGAATTGTAATCTCTCAATTTATTTTAGTGTCTATTTTGTTATACCCCATGTCCCAAATTGGGTATAACATAATAGACACTAAAACAAATTGATAGATTGTTATGAGGGCAGTGATGAGACTTTTCTAATTAGAGTGTATTCCATGAGATTACAATTATTCAAGGCATTGTGTCAAATAGTTCATGAGCTTTGTCTATCCTCCCACATTTTCCATAGATTTCAAAAAGGCATCTACAACCACAAGATTTGAGAAAATTCATCTTCATATTATGTTTTCCTTATGATTGGTTGACTCTTATACTAAATTTGAATGTTGTTTATGTTTTGACAAGAGTAGATTAATTATTTTTTAATTTTCTCTATCAAGATCAAATTTACATGCACATAGAATGAACCATAGTTTAGTTACAACACTTGGTCTCTTCAAAATAATCAAAGAAGATTAGGGAGAGAAAGGAATGCACACAAACTACAAAATAGGGGTAGTTGTGGCTTTGTTAGTTTTCTTTATATACTCTACTTGTTTCCTATAGGGATAACATAATCACTATACAAATGAAAGATGGTTGATTATCTACTGAATATTGTTTTGTGTGTTTTGAAATGGAAGATATCTATGTTGGAAAATAAGGATAGACAACTGAGAGGGGGGGTGAATCAGTTGTTACAAAATTGAAACTTATTTAACCTTATTAACCTTTAATCTAAGATCTGGTAATTAACAGTGAAAGCATGAATGAACAACACATCAGAAACACACATAACACCAAGACTTTTGTGTACAAACCCTGTTAGGGGAAAAACCACGGTGGAGGTTAGTCCACAATTTATACCCTGTTAAAAGTATAAAAAAAATTAATAAGGAATGCACATGAATTCAAGAACACTACCTAGAGCTCACTACTCTAAGGGAAGGCTCGCTGCCTTATATAAGATAATCAAATTAAATCCATCTGATGAGGTTGAACTAAGAAATTAGCTTCTTCAAAAGCCTGATGACAGTTTCAGTTAGGCACATAAATACTTCTTCATACTTTGCTTAAACTTCTTCACACTCTTCTCTGCATTCGAATGATCTAATCTTTATTCACACATATCTCGCATACACTTCACATACATTCTCTCTAAATGAATAAAACAATTGCTCTTATATATCCACTTCATGAATTTACATTAACAACGCTGTCGGCCAAAAATAAATAATAGATGAATACAAACTGTCAGCCCAATTCATGAACAAATCTCAATGCGCACCAACCTAAATCAGTCACAACATAATGAAGACCTAGATATAGCAAATGTGTATCGATAAACTAAGGATATACTTGATATGTCAATTTAAATAACAAAGAAATATCAACCTTGGAGACAATTTGATAATATTTTCAATTAATTTAACAAATAATTGATACCAGAAGGGTGCCACAAAATCAGAGTTCATTGAATTGATCCCTCAAAACTTCATACATGCATCATGGTCCTTTGAAACATTATGAAAATATTGTATTTCTTTCTATCTACTGTCTATTTTTCTACTATTTCCAATCTTTCCATTATCCAACAACGAATACTTATACATTTAGTTTGCCAAAGAACATGTCTTTTCGAAAAGTCTTAAGCATAAAATGTTAACAAATTCATTAACTAATTTATGTTAAGCCATAAATGAACTACGGACATATGGTCTGCATAATCCTAGCGCATAGGTGTGTTTGCATCTCCTAACACATCACGGATCACAATCTCCATCATAATCATTCATTCGTTTTGCTCACATGCCTCATCCAATGTTATGTCCTTTATAGTGGCCATGTTCAATATTCCTTGGAGTATCATTTCGCATTCGCCTTTCCATGTAGTCACTTCTTTCAGTTTTCCTTCATCATCACAGAACTTAGTCAATCTATCTTCGGCAGCTTCTATCAATCCCTGCATATCCCCCTGTAATTCCTCAAAGAGATCCTTGTGCCTCTCCATGATACAATTAGCATTTTTGATTTCTGCATTACTAGGAGTATCCTTTTGCTCCAATTCCTCAATTTTTTCTTGGATTCTGCTATCCACTCTCTTGTGCTCTTTTATTGCATCCACATACTGTGAATGTTTTCCCCATATTTTATTTAACCAAGTGGTTAAAATGACCTACCTCCTTTTGATTATTGTAGCAAGTGCATCCATTTTCCCTTGAGAGTATGCAGTTGATCCTTCCCAATGGTCCTTTTCTATGAACTCTCACCTTGGGTGAGCATCCTTGTTGGCCCTGTTACAACACCTACCAAGTCTTTCAAGCATTCATTCTCTCTCAGCATTCTCTCATTATTGGTTTTATACATCTCCCTCTCCCTTATCAATGCTTGGATTTGGGCTTTATTCAACTTGGCTATATTTATCCCAAAGTCTGTAGTTGCAACAGGATCAACCTCTCCAGCCTTCAGGGTCATGGCATGTCTGAATGCCTTCTCAGTATCAATAATAATTGATTTCTTGTGAGGAGAATACAAGGCCCAAATCATCAATGTTTCATCATCAGGATTGTATCTTGATCCTGTGTATACCTTTGTCACCTTCTCCATGCTGAGCTTGTGGGTACCATTGTTATCTTTTAAGAAACTATCAAAGACTAATGCAGAATTCAGATCCAAACCTGGGAAAATCATAACACCTACCTTTTCCAGCATCTCCCTCTCATTTTCAGGGGTCATGTTAGTCATCTCTTTGACTACTTCATCTTTTATGTTTTTTAACAGATGATCTTCATTTCCTGGAGTGACATTGTCAACCAGTCCCCTTATCTCTTTCCCTTTTTGCTTATATAAAAATGTCTTAAACTCTGAGGTTTTTATAAACTCATCATCTGATATAAAATACCTATAGTCTTCATGTCTCGTATCCGCATCCATAGTTTCCTCAACATCTGTTTCTCTAGTAACATAGGCATAATCCTGAGTCTTCATTCTTGATACCTTCCCAAATGAGCTTTGTGGCCTGTCAACTTCTGATAGCCCTTTAATGGAGGATAACAACTCAGCATCCACCAACTCCTAATCATGTTTCTCAATCACAATTTATGCTTCCTCTACCTCCAGGTTTTTGATTATGTCATCAGATTTATAGGGCACATGCTGGTACCCTCCAAAATTTATTTTTTGTCTGGCAGAGTGGATATATCCTTCTAGATCAAAGTTTTTTCTTGTTGGTGCTCTTCTCATGTTGTAGTGTAATCATTTATCTAAAATTAGATTGTAACCCTCCTTTGCCAATATAGTAAAATCACCAAAACATAAAGTATTGGGCATAAAGGTCAGTTTCCCATATGAACTTAAGTTCATGACACTGGAGTAATCCATTTGCCTAACAATTTCTAAATATGCAATTCTATCTGGGACTGTTCTAGGCAAAATGAATGGTGTATCCTCAAAACCATAAACCCTAATCATTGTGGCATTCTCTAAGCAATACCAATCCCCCCAGTTATGGTTGATTGGTCCATTATAATCTCTAGGCCTAAGAAACCTCTTTACTTCTTCAGATAAGGATGATTAAAAAATCTATACAAAGGTTTAACAAAGAATTGTTCAAAATGCAGGAAATTTGAATTGGCAGACCTGTTGTCCCAAACAGTAGTCCATAATTGAACAGGCAATGGCCTACCTTCCTTGTCAGATTGTGAAATCCTCAGCTCCTAGGGCCATAAACCTAACTCTTGTCCAAAATATAATACTAAGTGCATCAAACTTGCATCCAGCTCCCTAGAAACATGTGCAGCATAATCAAATGATCTGGAATTGTGATATTGAATATTTGCAGCAATCACCATGGACACAACCACTATATGCTCTGGGACTTCCACTCCCAATACCTATCCCACTGAAAAATAGGTGTATTTCAAGTAGGGCTCGAAGAGATCCACATGAAATGGTGGTCCCTCACTGTCTTCCATTGGAGTAGGCTTGCCATGACACCTTATTCTGTGTAGGGGTAGTCTCCATCCTTTGTATATGGTGTCCATTCTTCTGAATTCACTATCTAGTTCTTCATATATTATTTTCTCACTACATATTCCTTCCAACCTAAAAACTTCAGCTATTGCATTCTTAGACACATGTATCAACAGATTCCCTGACAAATCACATATAACTTTATTCTTCGGGTCATAATGTTCAGCCAACAATTTTACCAATTCGACATCAATAAAAACATTAGGGCACACAAGTTTTCCCAAATTGAGCCTCCACGGGTTGCAAACTGGCTCAAAGCGATTTCTCCTATGATAATGGAAATTGAATAACTTATACCCCCTAATTGGGGCCCAGACATCCCCTATGAATTTACATTTGTCATCTAATTTGTCAATCTCTGCTTTGAGTTGTGCAAAACGCCTAGCTTTAGGCCCAGAACCAGGTAACTTGTCTATGAGGTCCTGATTCAACTTTCTTTCAGTGCCTTCTGGTTGTAATTCATTCTTTTGCTTCTTTGCTTTTGACTAACTACCCTCTCTGGGTTTTCTTCCTTTTAGTTTTCCTGAACTAGTGCCTTCCATATTCAAATTTTATGAATTAAGAGAGGATGAGAAGCTTACTGTAATTTTCTTGCAAATACAAGCCAGGTGAATGCCTTAATTGCTCTGTTGGTTCCCTTGCTCTCCTTTGCTGCCAATTCCGTGAGACAATGATTTCAATTGAGCATACCCTGATATGCAAAATCTTTTACGCTTCGTGGCACCATTAATGTCTTTACTGAGACATGAATGCTGCAAGTTTTTTTGAAATTCTCGCTGTCACATCAAGGATCACATTGGTAAGACATTTAAAATCTCTGGCCGATCTGCCTGTTCAACGTTCACCCATCTGCTAAGATGTCTTGTAGTTTCCCCGACATCACAAGTCTCCCCAATAGTTTCTTTCTTTCTACTTTTTTATCGCCATGACCTTCACCAAAAAAACTATCGCTCAGACTTAATGAATCGGTCCAACAGTTCTTCACCTTACTCTGAAATCTTTTCATCTCACCGAGATGCTCACTTTATTGACTTATGTCGCCGAGACCAAGTATTTATTTTGCTGACAAAACGATACTCGTCGTGATGTCTCTTAGATCTCCCCGCGGTGACATGTCTCACTGATATGCTTTTTCTTCGGCGAGACCATGCGCATTATCTTCTTGACACCCTTTATCTTCGTATGCTCATTTCTGTCGGTGTAACCCAAGGGGTCGGTAAGACTTTCCGAATTCTCCCCAGCATCGTTTGTCTCATCGAGTGAGTCCTCCCCTTGCTTTATCGGCAAGAATAATAACGCTTTGGGCAATGTTTTAAAATCTCTCTCCGATGACCAAAGTCTCTCTAATAGACTTTACGTTACTCCAATCGGCAAAAGGTAATTTAGCTTGATGTGACCTTACATCATCACGCCAATACTTTTTGTCTTGCCGATAAGATATACAAATCCGCATTCTTTATGTGTATAACTTTATCGGTGTGACCCTTCTGATGTCTTGCCGATACATTTAGGATATGTATATTATCATCGATGAGACCTGCATCAACTTATGCCGATATTTTCATATGTTAAGATTTTAATGTCAAATGAAATTTATGGGGCGTTATGGCACAATTTTAAATCGGATTTTGTTAAAAAATGCTATGTGAGGATTTTTATGTCTGCATTATGAATCTGTTTTGGGAGACTAATAATCATGAAGAAATAATGAATTTGTCAAAATTTCACAGTTCCAACAACATGAAGGTTTGATATTTCATGATAGTACTAGCATTTGAGTTATAATGATATATTTAGAGCTCATGGCTCTCCTTTGTATAAACATATCACAATTTTGAATAATATAATCAAGGGTTATGGCATTCATCTCACTGTTATGGTGTGTATGATTTCCTTTTTTGCTTTAATTCAAAGAGTTAATTAAAATGCTTGGATGGAGTCATAGATGGATATGTTTGTAAAGGTATTTGATAAGAAGTATTAAGTTAGGATAGAAATTGACACTGTTGTAATGTAATATTGTCAAAGATCTTATATGTTATGTGTTTGAACCTGTTATGG
Organism: Sequoiadendron giganteum; assembly: GCA_007115665.2. Lineage (NCBI taxonomy): Eukaryota > Viridiplantae > Streptophyta > Pinopsida > Cupressales > Cupressaceae > Sequoiadendron > Sequoiadendron giganteum. The sequence continues at coordinate 175,892,095 of CM021100.1, read as the reverse complement.
AAATCTAAATATTTGTGAATTCGACTCCCCAATAGTATATGGCACTGGCCTAAATCGTATGTGTTTGTAAGGTTTTGTGTCTGTTTGTCTTAGCTTAGAGCTTGCTGCCAAATTGTAAATTAAATGACTATCTTAAGTGGTGAAATGTCATTGTAATCATCTCATGCTCCAAGTAGTTGATACTATTGATGAAGGGCCAATTCAATTCAGTATTATCCTATTTTTTTGAGCTATTAAATGGGATTATATGTTAATTGTTAATGATTGTTTATAAGTTCAGTGCAGAAATTGTAAACACATTGATGGATCACCCTCCCGGGTCTTGCAGAGCCCAAAGTGTAGGAGGTCTTTTAAAATCCTCGTCAGTTGGTCCAAGTCCTTCGAGCTACCCTTGATTGGAATTGGAAATTCCGTAGGTAGATTAGGAGATAAACCTAGTTCACATTTAAAAACCACCAATGGCCTGAATGGGACATAGCTAATGCAGTTGCATTCAATGCTATCTTACAGTCCAAGCACCCTATACAAAACAGTGAAGAAGAGGTTAAGGCAGCTCTGCAGGACTCTGCCTTCAGTGAGGAGTATGAAACTTTGGCCATATGGGCATTGGCACCCCAGGGCAGAAAGCCAAATGTAACTGATATTATCCCACACCTAAGGGGAGGGCTAATCATCAAGAGAGCTTCTGAAACTTCAACAACAAAAGCTACAAGCCTGATAGTAGATGTGGCCAAATTGTCCCAAAAGATAGTTGAGAGAGAAGAGGCTGAAAAGAAGAGTCTGATGGAGAAATACAATATGATAATTGGAGAATATAGTAGGATGCAGCAAAGGAGAAAGATACAGTAGATAGTTTGCAATGTTTCATAATGTAAAACAGATATAGGTGGATAGGAGAAATACAGTAGATAGTTTGCAATGAAACTTTCCTTTAAAAGACTCACATGCATGTATGAATTTTGATGAAGTTAATGAAGATGTCTGAACTTGTGGCTTAATCTTGGTATCATCTACTTGTGAAATTATACAGTTATCTAGCTGTCTCCATTTTGATGTTTTTCTGTTGTTTCAATTGATATATCAAGCATATATATATATTGAGTTTACCAATACACATTTGTTGTATTTGTGTGATGTGATTATTTGGTTCTTTCAAGTAAAGATTAAACCCTTCTAGTCAATCACAGAAACTGAAGAGTATTAATTGGATCAATAAGAAGAATCACATAACTAGGATTGTCACTCTATCTCAAGTAGAGTTTGTCAGTCATTTACTTGCACATTTATACAAGTTATAAACTACATATGTGTTCCAAACACTTTGAATTATTGCCATCATAGATTACACTTTTATAGATCTTCATTAGACTCCATACACCCAACAAGGCAGTGGTCTCACGCTTTCATCTTTTGGTTTATCCATTTTATTTTTTACATCTGTTAACTGAACATATTCTAATATAATTCAAATATAATTAAAATTAAAAACATCATAAATTAATTATGTAACCACATAAGTCAAATATAATTCTATCAAGAAATTAATATCAAATAGATAATACAATCACATAACTCATACATTTCAATGTCATTGATCTTCTTCTTCATCCAACTCTTTGGCTGTATCATCCTATCCAGATTCAACATTGTAAGGATTGGTCATATCATCATCATCATCTTCATTGATATTAGTTTTGATAATTTCACCATCAACACGGATATCATCTTCATGAACATTAACTCCTACATCAACATGATCTAGTTCCTCCTCTTCAACATCTTCGTCAGGCACATCATCAACTAACTGTTGATCTTGATCATCATCTGCATCATCTTCTATTTCTTCAGTATCTTCTTCTTCCACCACATTATACTTTACTGGCCTTCCTTTTGGATCATGTCTAACAACATATGACCAACCCGCTTTACTTGGAACCTCTGAGTAAAATACCTGCTCACATTGGCTTGGAAGAACATAGGGCTCATTTCCAGCTCACTCAAAATACCTTGTATTAACCATGGTAAATCCATTATCATGTTCAATAACAGTTCTCTCGGGATCATTTTCATTCAATCATAGCCTATACCATAGGATGACGAACAGAACTAATTTGAAGGACTTAAAGTCACACTCAAGTATATCATCCAAAATCACATAGTATTGACTTTCTGAGACTTTTGGATGTATGTCGCTTCTAGATGAAACATTAGTCACCTGGAAGACTGTAGTTATCCCAGAATCACAAGTTTTCTTTGTGTCATCCAAATTTTTGATTCAAAATTTACAACCATTGCACCACATAGCCTTGTGGTGTTTCACCTACAATATGTCAAACATGTAAAACTTATTGCAATATCGTCAGTTGATAAACATATTTATTCTTGGTCGAATGTATGCAAAGAAAAAAATCTCAACATATATATACATCAATATAATTGAAAATAATTAAATAATATGGGTGATTAATATATTTATACATACATGTTTATCTCTTAAACCATATGCTAAATCAATTTCCCTTGGTGTAACATTGGAATCTCCTTTACAATGAGCTTCTTTAACCAATGAAGCCACACCTTCCCATGTTAATGCGCAACCAGATTGTTGACATCGTTCAATCCATAATGTCATCCAATCAAGATTGTTTGCGACGTACAAATGTAGTGCATCCCACTCTCGACCAACTCTATCAAAAAAAATTGAAATTCAAAAACGATGTATAATTAGTTAATTACCACGGTATACGACCTTAATTTATAATTGATGAATATTGAAGATTAATAATTAAATAAGTACAATATACATAAAAAAAAAAAAACAAATGTAAAATGTATTCTAATTCATCTCCATGACCATCTTATAATTACCTGTCACTTTCCTCAATCTACCTTTCCCCATCAGGTACTCCCTTTCGAATTTGTTAATGGAGTTGGGATCCCAAATGCGATCTACATGGATCTTTGCTACAAACTTAGGAAGATATTCAGTAATGTACACCATGGTCTGGTATACCATGTATCCCTCCACCATAGAACCCTCTGGATGTGCTCTTTGTCTAACCAAAGCCTTCAAAAAATTCAAGTGCCTCTCAACCATCCACATTGACCTTGTGTGTATAGGTCCACACAATCCAATCTCCTCAACTTGGTTTATGAGGTAATGTTCTTGTGCATTGAAAAATGTCGAAGGTAGACACTTTTGCATTTCACACATTAGACGAGGAATTTTTCTCTTCCAATAATTTATATCTTCTTTATGGATTGTTTTAGATGACAACCATCTACAAGTGATTCAAGGCACAAATATGTTAATGAGATTTAACAAAAATATACAACGAATTGAACAAATATCACTACTTACCTCATGTATTTTCCAAGATCATATATAACTTGCTTGACATTGTTGTCGAAGTTGTCTGGGAGAGATAGAGGTAGAACGTATTGCAACAATTATAAAATGATCTTTTCATTATTTTCCCAAAAGTAGTAAACATAATACACTGAAAATTACATGTAGTATACAAATATATATATATAATATACCAGAATAATTACCTTAATGAAGGTATGACAATCATGCATTTTCATCCCTGGCCCAAATTCACCTTTATTTGTTATGATATTGTTTATGTTCGTAGAAAATCCTTTGGAAAATTGAATTTTTCGTATGACTTCTTTTATAGCATTTCTTTTCTACTCCATTAATAACCAAGGAAGGGCACTTATATTAATTTGGTCTCCATCCCTATTTAATTGAATTAAATTTTTCATTACATGATTGGCTTCCTAAATGTCACTACAAATTTTGACAATTTTTTCTTTGTCACGCCTTCCATCCAATATTTTTCATAACGTTTCTGCCATATTATTTCGGATATGTATTGTATCAAACAAATGCACAATTTGTAGCTACTCATAGTAGGGAAACCTACTAAATTGTCTAGGATAACTTTTCAATCCATGTGGAAGCCGACCATTAATGCTTTGATGACCTTCATGAAGCATATAAGTTAAACAAATTAACAACGACAATCATTGTCAATTGCAGCATGAGTAAACACAACACAATATAAAAATATAAATTCAAAACATATCATATATGATAGATAAACAATTTGATCTGATGTATAACCTTGATGATTAATTCTATTATATTTCAGCTTCCATAGGCGAGGTGTCATTATTTGTGGTTTTGATGTACTCTCTTCTTTCCCATTGAAAAGATGTTTTTCAGTAGTTCAATACTTATGATTTATGTGGAGGAAGTGTCTATACTCATCAAACACCTACTTTCCTAAACTTGTTGAACGACGAGATTTCATCTTTGGACCACAAATTGGACATGCAAATTTTCCCTTTGTTTGAAGACCTGCAAATCATATATCATTGGATTAAATATATCGATTTTTATAATTATATATAATGAATAGATTATTTAAAAAACATGCATGATATCTACTTCATAAAATTAAATATCGTTAAAGTCATGCAGTCGAACGTTATAACATACCAGAAAAATGTGTTAGCCCTAGGGCATCATGAGTTGTCCATACAAGCATTGCATGGAATTCAAATTGTCTTTGTCCTATTGGTCTAGATACGTCATACATAGTCATGCCATTCCATAACTTAGTAACTCGTCGATAAGAGGCTCATATATACATTCATATCTTTAACTTAGTACTTACCTAGTTGAATGAACATAAACATTACATAATTATTATAACCATTTTACTGCAATATATATAAATTCTTGTACATGACTATTAAATCAAAAAACATATAAGTCATTATGCAACAAATAAGACAAATGAGATGCTACTACGTTAAAGAAAATTGATGTAAACAAATACCTAGAAAAATCATTGCCAACATTATGTGCTCCCTCTTTACTGACATCCATGGAGGAATGTTATTGTTGATAACAAAAATAGGCCACACCAAGTAAATAGATCTTAGCTCTCCAAATGGATTGGCACCGTCCACTGCTAATGAAAGCCTAAGATTATGAGGTTCTTCTTTAAAGTGTGGCCATTTTTCCTCCATGTCCCTAAATGCAGAACCATCCACAGGAATTTGAATAATCTCATCTCCACTTCTATTTTGTGCATGGTAATCCATAAATTGCGCTAAGCTTTCACACCTAAATAATTGTTGCATACGTGGAATAATGGGAATATAACGAAGAACCTTGTGAGACACCTTTTTTGCTAGTTGATATGTTCGATATCAACTGATATGACATTTTGGGCATTTTGTTGCAAATTCATGTTGTTTATGATATATAATATGATCATTGGGACATGTATATATTGCTTGATACTCCATTCCAATATCTTTCATAATGCCAGATAAATCTCAGTATGAGCGAGGTAAAATATTTGATGGTGGTAACAAAAATTCACCAATCAATCTACAACAAAAAATAATTTCTTAATATAAATAATATTAATGGTACATACTTCATCCTTTATTTACTAGCGATGAACTAACAACAATTAAAATAGATGAAAAAAAATGACATATATGGCATACCTTAACATCCGTGAGATTGCTATGTTGGATAAACCATTCATAACCTTCAAGTTCAACAGCAACAATACAACATAGAGAAGAGTTGTTTGGGAGCCTTCATAAAGGGGCTTGTATGCCTTCTCAAGTACAGGTAAATCATGAACATCATCAAAGTCATATCGATCAACATGATCAGATGTGCCACTACATGTGTCATGGATCAATGAGTTTGTACCATCATCTTCAATTGTGTTTTCTGGCGCATGATCATCTTCTTCCATAGGATCATTAACTTCATCTTTGATATTCATAGCTCCATGTTCCTCCGCTTGCAAAACCACATTCTCTGGGCAGTGATAATCCATATCATGTGCCCTAGGGCGCCCCACCTTTATAATAATGACAAACACAAATAAACCATGATCATGATCAAGTGATATATATATATATATATATATATATATATCAAATGTTAAAACAATATAAAGATTTACAAATTCAATCAATATAAAGTTATAAACACGTATAATAAACAACTTACCAATGGACGATAACCATGCCCCCCTTCAACATGGCCATGTTGCCTACAATGTTTCTCAGTTGTTGTGATTAAAATTCTTCTCGTCTTTAAACCCTTGCAATTATTGCAAGGACAATAACATTTCCCATCACCCTTTCTTTTCAATCTAGCCCACAATCCATCAAGTGACTCTTCATTTTGTTCTGGACTAATATTATCTGACATGATTTTTCTTTACCAAGATTGAATATTTAGATCTTCAAAAAATATCAAACTCACACTCCAATAATTTTTAATCATACACAAGTAACAAAATATAATAATTATGATATTTTACACCAAAAAAAATTGGCATGCAACCACCCCTACAAAAGAGAAGATAGTCTGAAGTTAATGGCCCCAAAAAACACTTTCAAATGTTAATTCCAAAAATTATTAAATTTTGATTTTACTATGATTTCCAACTGTTACACTCCTAAAATTAGAATATTGAACTTGCACAACAAAATCTGGAAATGAAATTCTCAAAATGTAGCTAATAGGCCTCAACAATTCAGGCCTACTCAAGACTTTGTGAAGTCACTGCAAGGTTTCCAAGCCTTACCTGATGATTTCAGCAGGAGGATTAAAGAGTTGGTAAAGAGTTTTGATGAGTGGTGTGACACATCTTTACCAAATATTGTAGATGCCCAAGGAAATGTTAGATCACTGCAACAATGGCAGGACAGGGTAGATGAAATCATCAATGCACAAATCAAATTGATTTGTGATGACTCAGATTATGACATGTTGATGAGTAGTATGGATAAAATCATTAACACTAGCACATTTTTGGAATATTTTGAAAGGGAGACGAATCAAGTTGCAGTAAAGTATACACCTTACAGTGCCAATGTAAATGAGGTGGTAAATTTTAATTGGCCAACGGATGAGGAATATCAAGGATGGGTAGGAAAGTACTTAACTGAACAAGAATAGGACAGAATCTACAACCAGCAGTTAACAGCTCAGTGGTTATGGTTATAACAAATTTTGGCTATGTCTTGGTGGCAGTTTTGGTGCAAGTTTTCAAAGTTTGGCAAATGTAACAGTTATTCTCCAATGGACAGGATGAACAAGAAGATTCTCCAGAGACTCAGCTGTTGTAACCAATTTTTGAAATGTCATAAGGTGGTCCAAGTGACTAGTGACATGTGTATTTCTGGTCTGATGCTTGTTGCTCCTTCATTCTCCCTATAAGAAGGATTTTAGGACTAGAAATACGGGTTAGCAAGTTAGATATTTTTAGGTCGAGTCTAAGTGAAGTTGCAGAGCGAATTTGTAAAGAGTCTGATATTATAGTGAAGATACTATTCTTAGGTTTGGTGTCATTATGTTGTAGGTTTTAGTTTCATGGGTACTTAATTTTCAAGACAGTATTAGCATCTGAATGAAAATTACTCATTTCAAGGTCATGTATCTCCATTGTATGAATACATTATTATCTTAAATAAAATGATCAAGGGTTATTTTGTTCATCTCACTGTTATGGTGTGTGTAATTCTCATCTTGGCTTTAATTCAAGGAATTAATTAAAATGCTTGAGTGAGGTTATAGGTGACTATGTTCATATAAGGATTTGATAAGTAGTATTGGGTTAGAATATAGATTGATGGTATTGTAAGGTAGTATTATATGAGATTTTATATGCTATGTGTCTAGAAGATAAATTTGGTTATAGTAAAAAACAACCAACACCTTTGATATTATCTAGCTATGGCTCCCAAATCTATTGAAAATTGATCATTAGGGTTAAAATTGAAACCTTGCAAATATAATCTTTGTCCAAATCCATCAAGAATTTTCAATCAGTTATAAAAAATTCCCTTATAAAGAATTTGTGAAGTCAGGTCTAAAATCTAGAAATGAAATTCTAAAAATGCACAAGACTAAAAATGAAATCTGATGAGATGTTGCTTTAAAATATGATTTTCAAACCTGGAAGTACAAATCTGACTTCACAAATGAATTCTGGAAAGACAATGACTACCCTCAACCTAGCGATATCTTCTTGAGTTTCTTTTGATTTTCCCCAAGAAAACCGTCGAGCAAAACACTGTTGCAATAAATAGTCGAGCTCATTTTTATTTATGTCCGCCACAATTTAACATTGCAGGTCAATCGAAATTTCAGCGAAAGATCTTCGTTGACACGTAGACGAAAAAACGGTTCGTCAAAATTTCGACAAACGTCGGGGATAAAAATTTTTAAAAAATGAAAATTCGCGCAAGTGCCCGACAATACATCTGATTATATAGCTTTCGTCAGAAGGTTTCGTCAGATTTTTCAATCAAATGTGTTAGTGATCAAGGTTGAAATTCAATCTATTCACCTTGTTGATCTACATCTTAATGTAACTTAGAAAAACGCCACCATTGCATCCTAGGTTCTTTCCACTTAGGACCTAGGATCCCTTTTTCTATGTTTCAAATACAACGGTCCAAACATAAATTTATTTCCGCTAAAAGAACTTGACGACATGCACCACCATAGGAACCTTAAGCAGGTCCTATCCTCACTCCACACACAATATTTGAATTCTTCACGCTACTAGCCGTTACTAGACACGCCTTGAACTTTGAATAGGCATAGAGAACCTTCTAACACTTCAAACTTCTTGCATGCTAAACATAACCTCCAAAAGCTCAGGAAACTAATAAAACAATTATAGACATATTCTCCTTCCAAACCACAAAGCAATATTGCATTTCTAAAAGAAATACCAACCATATTTAGAAATTTATTTTCCCAAAAGATATCCTTGCACAGACATCTAAACTAATATTGACTACATACCTGAAATGGTATAATAAACACATCAACTATCTGAAGGAAGGTCTCGTACAACAAAACTTAATGCTTGTTACTTGATATAGGATATGATTGATAAGAACTTCTTCATCATTTTGACAACCTTCATATTTGACAACCTTGACACCCTTTGACAACAAATGACAACCTTTGACAAATTATTTGACATCAACGACAACCTATGTTCAACATGTTATTCTAAGTGTATTTTCATCATCCTTTCATTTACATTAAGTTGTTTAGGATTTGTTATTCTAAGCATCTTGTTATCATTTCATTGTCATTTAGTTGCATTAAATTTGTTTAAAAGGTATCATTTTAAATCTCTTTTTGGTTTTCATTATCATTGTAGATTGTATGAGTTATTTTTGTTGCACCCAAATTCCCATTGCATTATTTTGGTTCATCCATTAGGTAGTGTCATTGCATATAATCATTATGTTTGAATTCATTACATTTACATTTAAATGCATGCATACATAACATGTCATACATTGTATATCATTAATGCATATCATTCATCATTACATACATCGGTTCATATCATATGCCATCCATGCACATTATTTATCATTACATTAACATTAGAACTTATCGCATATTTGCATACATATCCATCCTACATCAAACATGTTAGTTTCATCCTATCATAAGCACAAATCATACATGTTGCATCACAAACCATCATAATTATACATATATACATCAATATACATCATAGACATACATCGTTCATACATAAACACATGCATATCATGAACATCCATATCTATAGTTCATAAAACCATAATAATCCCATACCATATATCAATATCAATATCATAATTTCCATCATATACATCCATACAATATCATCAAAATAATTAAATTTTTGTGTATAGGTACATACATCATATGATCCATCAAAATGACAAGTATATACATATGATACATCCAATATCCTAAATCAATATAAAACAATAATGTCATGAATACAACAATCAATGAATTCTATAATTATGACTTACATCTTGATCAAGGAATCAATGGTCACTTATACTTGATCTCTTATCTGTCACCAAAAAAAATGTACTCTACAAAAACTTCCATACGGCTCATCTCCACTTGTCCCTCCTATCTGTTGCTCTCGGCATCCGAGTATGTCAGGGATGGAAGTATCGACCCTATTGGTCCTCCTCCTCCACCACTACATGGCAGCCCCATAGATCCACTCCTTATAGACCCTGACCATAGTGATCCACTCTACCCTAAATTCATTGCTTGTGAAAAAGAGGGGCTCCTTCCAGCCTTAGGAACTGTTGCATAATAAAGGTCCCTATAATATTGGGTCTCTCTACCCAACCATACCATCAGCTGCATATTCATTAATACATCTCCTCCTTGCACCTTGGTGACATCGCTCTCATGCTTGTATCAATCTTTATCTGCTTGTAACCGGCTCCTCTCTATGCCCCAGGTATCTCACACTAATCAAATATTATCCCTCTTTGTTGTCACCATTGCCAACTCCCCCTATAGCGTATCCAACTATGTCTAAAGGCTATCCCACTCGACAATGCTACTTGCTACGTCATGCAAGTCTTGATGTAGGAGGCCCTATAGTTGCATCACTCTGCTCTATGCTACCACCATTCACCCCTCCAAATCAACATCTCTCTATCCCCTCTCCGCCTGTCATGTTGATGGCTCATCCCTCAAAAATTGTATCTCTAGATCTATATCCATATCCTCTTCCTCACCCTCCTCTTCATTCTCACTATCCTTTCTATCTTTACTCTCTTTGATATCCTCCTCCTATCCCTCTCCATCATCACTCTCCTCTCTCTCCTCTTCCACAATCTCCTTGGTATCTCCACTCTCTCTGGTGTCCTCCTCCTCTCCCTCTCCATCATCACTCTCCTCTCTCCTCCACAATCTCCTCCTCCACCACCTGCTCACCCTCTTGTCTCTACTCTTTGTTCAAGACTCTCCTCCTCACCCTTTTCTCCTCTCCAACTATCACCTCCCCAACTATCACCTCCCCCTAGAATGTTGCCTCCTCCTACACTACTATCACAACCCTCACCACATCCCTCTTGATGGAATCACTACCTTTGGTCTCCTCCCTCTCCACCACTTCACATATCTTGGAGTCACCCTTGGGTCATCCAATCCTTCTCATCTATCACAGATGACCTCTACCAGATCTCTCCATGCAACTATCAATATCCTCTATGAAATTTGAGGGCCCATAGCCCAATGTCCCTCGGCACTTGTGCAAACCTCTCCTTTGCCTCAAGGATGTCTTGTACCATGTTGAACTAGCATGTCACCCTATCTATTATGTACCCCTCGATTGGAAGGGTTGCTTGCCAATCAAATAACACCGAGTGAACATGTACCTGTAGTACTCGTCATCCTCATCCTAGTCCTCCATGTCCTTGTACGATCTCCATATGATGTTGTATAGGAGTGAATTTTAACCCCTAACGCAAATTCCCCTTTACCCCCTTTTCACTTTAGAAAACCAAAGGCGGAGGCTTAATTCCACCTGAGCTCATTGCCTTCATTCCACTTGGCGCCTATTATGTGTGTCGGTGGTGGTGTTTCTGTCAGATACGCTCGCGCGACGCGGAGACGTCTGTGTAGCGCACAGACATCCCTGACAGATTCCCGCGTCTGGAGCCTGTTGAGGCATTACCATTCCCATTGGGAGTTGATTTTTAACACCCCCTTCGATGAACCAACTTGAAGATGGAAGTTTTCTTCCCTCTTTCCTTCATATTCACTCTCCTTCATTCATTTCATGGTTGGTTGGTCTCTTCACATCCACTCTACATTCTCTTCAATCCCTACACAAGCTCCAAGCAGCTTCTCTACTTTCAAGCATCCATCCATAAGTTGTGTAGCAGCACTTTACACTTCACAAGTAGCAACACCAACACTCCATCACTTCAGTAGAGCAAGTGTGGAATGAAACACCACAACAGCAGAGGCTTGAGTTCATCTCATTTTCTCCCCCACTAGCCTTGAGCGCTTTGGGCGAAGCTGGTAAGCTTTCACTCCTCTCCTCTATTATTTGGTTGAGTAGCATAACACTATTGTGTAGTGCTTTTGTGTTTATTTTCTTTCCTACTTTTCTCTCTATCCATCTTGGTTGTCTATGGAGGTGGGAACACCAAAATGGGGGTTTGACTGAGGCAATCCCATATAAAGCCCCAACATTCTCTCTCTCTTGTGTGTAGGTATTGGAGACATTCACAAGCTGGAGGCTTCATCACTCGCATGTTCGTAAGCATTTCATTATCTCTCCTTTTCTTTATCTTTTCTATTTTATTCTATTTCCTTTATCACATTATGTTGGTTTCTAGAAGTTCTCAATAGTCAGCTTAGAAGAAGCCACTTTGTTGTTTTTTATGATAAACCTGCTTTCTCGTCTGTATGACATGCCAACGCGCCTCCCCAGACGCCAGCGTGGCGCACTGTCATCTGTGTTCTACGCTGTCGTCCTTTGGCTGAGAGCTTGTCGATTTTTCCAAAGAATCTCTGTGACCTACTCTTTTTGGTTCTAGAACTCTCGTCGCTTTCCTTTGAGGTAGTTTAGGGCAGTTTGCCTCGTGAGGCTCTCTGAGTGAAGAGAAATCGTGAGTAGTGAATCCCCCTTCTCTATAGATGTCTCCATCGTCAAGCTAATCCATCATCATCTTATAGGAAGCCATGCTCCTAACATCCCTGTAGCATAAGTTGAACAGCCAATAGAACACCATCAACTCATTTTTTGCCTTGGGTTTCCTCTCTCTAAAGGGTTGCATAACCTAAATTTTCTCCCAGACCCATACTTGAAGTGGCATGATGTGGGTGAGGCTCACCCCTTATCTATAACACACCAAATTCATATCCCTATATAATTGTGCTAATAAACATGGTCCCCATGAAAATCTCCTCTACATGTCCACAATTTCAATCACAATGTTCCCTAGCATAAGGTTGAAGAAACATCCACTCATGTAGGGTAGGAGTACCTTGCTGATAAATCCACATAGGTTTAGTTCCATACCATGCACCATCTCTTTGCACCCATCTACATCCAAATCTCACCCTCAGGTCGACAAGTTTTTCCTACCAAACATGGCCTAGAGCGCTTGTGGCACTGTTTATGTGCTAGATGCTACCACTCAAGGCCCTCAAATTGGTAGCCAAAGGATTTTTAAAACATTCTCTAACGTCATATTAATCTCCCCTATAGGGAGGAGGAAAGTACAAGTCTCAAAGATCCATCGCTCAACAAGGGCATGTGTGCCCTCAACATCGACATCTGTGTGATATAGGCCAACCCACACACATCCAAAAGATCCCAATCTACCTCTATGAATCCTATCGCCACTTATAAAACAATCGACCTCTTCTCCTAAGTTTGTAGACTTGTTATCACCTACACCCATCCATCCACATGTTAGGTATTTCTATCTTGAAACTATTCTATCTTCCTTTTCTTCCATTTTGGTGGATTTTTCCTTGGGTGCATCCACCCATCTACCACACGGATTCGTCCCTTGACGAATCTACCCTTCCTCTACCATATCCACTTGTTCTTCCACAGATCCACCCCTATAATCTAGGTGCACATATTCCTTCCCTTCGGTGTATTCGCCCTTGTAATATGGGTGCACATCTACCTATCCTTTGACAGATCCAGGTCCCTTTAATATGGGTGCACATCTGTCCCTATGTCATGTGTGTGCATTTTCCCTTTCTCTCATGGATCTTCTTGAGTAGCGCATTTTTCCCTCCTCCATATTCACCTTTCAAGTCATGGATTTTCCTTTCAATAGATTTGCCTCTCTTGTGGAAAATTCACCTATGCATCAATGCATCTGCTCACCCTATGGCGCAACCTCCTTTCGACGCATGTGCCTATGTGTGAACGGATACACCAATTTTGGGAACATCATCCTCTCTTCTTACATGGACGAATCTTCCCTATTGTGATGGGTGGATCCACTTGTCCTTTGACTTTGACCCCTAATAAATGCAATTAAATAAATAGTGCAAGTTGAAGTTAAAGGTCATACCTAGACACCGCGCTCTCCTCTCTACACTCACACCTTCATTGTTTTGATCCAATGTGGAATGCTCCTCCCACATGCCATTTCACTCACTATGCTCTCTCTAATCACATGAATGCCTAAGGTAAAAAAAAATAGTAATTTATGTTAATTACTATTTATAGGTAACCCTAATTTCTTCTTTTCACTCCCATTTCCTCCATGTAGCTTTGTTTTCCTTCGTTCCTTTTCCATTCTTCCTCATTTTTTATCATGGTCCTACTAGTATCTTCCTTTTTCATCTTTTAAGAAGCTGCTTGAGCCCCTTTTTCTCATCCACCCTCTTGAGGGGGCATTTTTCCATCATATTTTGCTTTTTTTCTACACCATATTTTCCCTCCATGTAGAAAATACTCCAAAGACAAAGAAACCACCTCCTCTAAAGAATCCTCCTCCAAATTTTGTCCAAAATTATCCACACTCATATCAAACTACAAAGAGTGATCATGTAGAGAATGAACAAGAGGGTCATAGAATTCCCTTGCAACAATTGATGAAGAATCGTCTCCATCAAAGAGATGTATGCAATCAATGATGTCTCCCAAATCTAAAATATGAGACTCAACAAACAACCTAGCAATATCTATCAAGTATGTATCCCAAGTGGATGTAGTTGGACGACGATGTAGATCCTACTACACTAAATCACAAGAGGCCAAACTTGTGCTAAGATGAGCATTATCAAATGCAACCAAAGATGGAAGAGATGAAATGCAAGGCTCAAGAACGAGATCAAATGTGAGAATAGGGTGATCCCATAATACTGGCTTAAAATTTTTGGCCAAACTTTTTTCTAACTAAATATTCACTTTTGGGAACCTATAGCGGCTAAACCGTGAGGAATTTGAATATGATGCAAACTAGTGATTTGTGACATTTTGTTTGTAGATTCTAAATATATTTAAAAAAAAAAAATTGGAATCAGATTGCAATTCTTTTTCCATCTCCTTCGAAAACTAGTTTTTTTCAGCAAACAACATTTTTAAGGAGTGATGCTCACCATATACAACATCACTTTTTTTCCATGAAAGATAAAATTCTAATTATTTTGAATTTAGATTTGTAACTACGATATCTAGTGCTTCCAATTGGTCTCATAGTGTTTTATTGAAAATTTTTTCCTTAATTTTCGAAGTCAAACCAATTACAATTCAGTCATAGGCGGACCGTATACAATGTAACTTTTTTTTTTGTATCGAAATTTTTTTTTTGTTGGATCAAGGACTTTAATATCTGGTGCACTCATATTTTTCAAAGAAATTTTTTGATAATCTGTTATTTTTCCACATGTGCAGAACAAAGAGCTTGATTTTCAGTAAAAAAACCTATGTTTAATAAAACTAAAAAAACAAATACATAATAAAACCAAAACTTATTAAAATTATATTCATTGGATAGCTCGTTCCAAGGACTACTATCATCCAGTTGGGTCTGTAAAGTCTCCTCCATTTTCATCCTCAACCCAAGCTTCGAAGGGAAAAAATTTGGAGTTTTTTTGTGCCAGAGGGTGGGAAGGTGGGAAAAGGGGAGTTCGAGCGAACCTACACTCAAACTAGGGTTCGAGAAAACCCCCTTTCCACAACGTGAAAATGCAGGTTCCCACATTTAATGGGTTCACTTGAACCCTGGTTTGAGCGAACTCTAGTTCGAGTGAACCCCTTTTGGGTTCACTCAAACCTAGAGTTCGTTTGAACCCCTTTTGGGTTCGCTCGAACCTAGAGTTCGTTCGAATCCCCCAAAAACAATTGAATGGAGTCATTTTTTGGAACTTTTCCTTCCTCACTCAAATTGTAAACCACTTTTGTGGGTTTACCCAATACCCAAGATCAAGAAGCCAAATGTCTTCTTTGAATCATGTTTCATACTAGAAGTGTGATCAACAATCGAAGGAACAATGTCACCATCAGAAGAAAATTATGCACATGTATACAACCGAGATGAATGATCAACCATCCCAGTAGCAATAATCTCTCTACTCTCCAAGTCTTGAAAGATAACTGAATTAAGAGTGAATTCTACAATCCTCCCATCTCCACCATTTGTAATCTGATATATGGAAAGAAG
The DNA here is from genome assembly GCA_007115665.2 of Sequoiadendron giganteum. NCBI lineage: Eukaryota > Viridiplantae > Streptophyta > Pinopsida > Cupressales > Cupressaceae > Sequoiadendron > Sequoiadendron giganteum. The sequence continues at coordinate 175,876,063 of CM021100.1, read as the reverse complement.
ATTTCTCATCAAATGAGGAACACACAAAACATCCTAGACATTGTTTTCCCCAAAACTAATAGATCCCTTCCCAAGTACACTCATGTATGTATTGTTTCCCATCAAAATAGGAGACATAGTGCATGGATCAAAAGAAGAGAATATAGACTATGAAGATGTCATATGATGACAATCTCCTGAATCTAGAAGTTATCTCCCTAATCCTAGACCTAAAAAAGCACACAAAGCATGTCCTTTATTATCTGATGTAGAAGCCAAATCAGCACGACCTTTGTCATTTTTAGACTATTTTGAAGATGAAGAAGGCAGTGACTCAAACATTTTAGAAAGCAAATCAATATGATTCTTTTTGAGAAGATGCTTCAACTCATTAAGATCCTTCTTGTAACAAGAATGTTCATCATGCCCAAGGTTCTTGCAATACGAACAAGTATACTTCTCCTTCTTATATGATTTATCTGAGGAAGTGGATTTATTCCTTTGTTGATCTGAATGTGGATTATTCTTTGATTTATTTTTCTTCTTATCAATTTTCACCTGACTATCCAACAATGCCTTAGATTTAAGAATTGATGAAACCCGTTGAGATAAGCTTTTGTTGCTCATGTATCAACATCTGAAAAAATGATGTAAATGATGGTGTAGTACATGCAAACCCCATAGTCAACTTATGAGTATGAAAGCTAGAAACAAAAGCAACATAATCGGGACCAAAAAATTTCAATAAATTGTAGACCAATTGAATATCCTTATCAATACCAAATTCTTTGCATTGCTCCCTTAGATCATTAACCCTAGTTATATAGTCCTCGGTGTTGTCAAAGTTCTTAGGATCGAGGCTCATTAGCTCAGTATCAAGTTGATAGCCTCTGAATTCATTTGTAGAACCATATAATGTTTTCAACTTATCCCAAGCCTCATGAGAATTTTTGCACGATTCAATTTGGAACAACAAATCTTGAGAAACTAGTTTATGAATAAATCCAAGAGCTTTGGTATGCTCAATTATCCATTTAATCTTTTTTTCATCATCAGTAGGTTTAGGTACCTCTTTCTCAACATATAGAGAGTGACCCTCATTCATTGGTATACTCCATGCATGTTGATGCCATGTTGAATAGTTGTATGATGTCAACAAAGGAACCTTAGAATGATCCATGAAAAACAAAGAGAGCACTAGCAAACAAATCAAGACAATGTACCAAGAGACCCCCCAAACCAATTAATCAATAATCCCCCAATAGAAAGATATGAGGCTAACCCTTTATGCTTAGTGCAATTAGAAATGCCACTTTCCAACAACAACGAAGTGAACTTGACCTTAGTGCATGCAAAATGCCAAATTTGGCCACAAGCTCAAAGTAAAAAAAATTATACAAGATGAGATAAATAAGATCATACCACTACAAAGTACATGAAAAATTATGCATTTAAAAAAAAAAATCACTCAAAAATGTTATCGTATGAGCAAGAACGAAGCCCTGAAAGTTATGATAATGAGAATGGCTCAGCAACAGCTTTGAAAATATGCAATTCTAAAAAACTTCATGAACCAAAATCAAAAAAAACTACACCACTGCTTAGAGCACAAAATTCTACCCCAAATTAAAATAAATCTCAAAAAAAGGAGTTTGTATGACCAAGTTATGAGCCTCTGAAGTTTGCCTCCAAAATGAAAATTACCAATGGAGAGGGGATCCAAATGGAGTGACTTGCTGATGGGTAAAAGAACAAATTTGTGTCACACTTTCAGACAACATATCATCACAACTGAATTTAAGTATTTCTAACTAAAAATCAATTTTGGTCAAGCATATGACCTAGTAAGATTCATTCTAGCTAAGTTAGATACTTCCACAATTTATTCAACTAAAATTGCTAGCTAAAAATTTATGGAGCACCACTTTGAGTCCAATTTACCAAAAAAAAAATATTTGAAAAACTTGAAGTTTTAATAACTCCTCATGTAAATAACATTTTTTTTTAAATGTAAAAATACCTTTTTGTAGATCCATAAATGTAGTTTTCAAAATATATTTATTTTAATAGTTTAATTTTTATTTTTGTTTATACTAAAAGTTGCCAAGGAAAAATACTAAAACTTATTAAAAAAAATTGAAAAAAATATGATGCACTAGATAAAAGAATCTATTTCAAGATGGTATTGATGGAAATAATTGTTTTGTATTCACACACATTTTAATATTTATATAAAAATATATATTTATCAAAATTGGAAAAAAAAAATATCCATGCACTAAAGTTTCAAGTTATATATACACACAAAAACTTTGAAAGAAAAATAAATAAAATTTACTATAAAAAGTTTGGCGTCCCGTGCAACTTCATTTTTCAGCATTTTATCAGCAACTAAATTATAGTGTTAATTTATAAAAAACTAATTTAAAATAATTTTTAATTTCTTATAAAAAATACAAACATAAAATATACTAAAAAATACATATTTTACTAGTTTACATCATTTAAAAATTCAAAACATATATGCTACTTTTTAGTGATTCAAGTTTAAAAGTTGGATCAGCATTGGTTGTTTCTTTTATAAAGTGTGACAAAGCTTTGTGTTTTTACCTTGATGACTGTTTGGGTGTCAAATTTAAGATAGTAGATATTGACAATTGTCTAGACATCAAATTTAAAACAATTTTGGATGACGGTCATTTGGTCGTTAGATTTAACACAACGTTTTTTGACAGTCATTTGGCTACCAAATTTAAGATAATCGTGCGGAAAAAAAAAAGCAGAACTTTTTTCCTGCATGAAAATGGGGGTTTTTAGGCCTTCTTGACATAACCGTAAGGTATGGTTCACTCCAATATGCACCTTGCAAAAAATCAAGCTTGAATCACCCTCAGATCTAAGAAGGGGTTTTGCAACTCTGAAGCTTTGATACCATATAGGAGCTAAGATATAGCTCTTAGAACATGTTAGAGTCACTCAAGAACTCAAGCCTCCAAGATGATCTACAAAAGCCAACAACAACCTTCCACGAGAGGAAAAAGAAAGAACATGAAATTGCAACAATCGATGCAAGATGTGGCCAATATGCAATACTCAAGATTGCAATAATGTATTGGACTTACACAACTGAATTGAGATTGATACAATGTACTTTTGGAACTCTCGCCATTTTATATCATCACTTGAACTTTGATCCCTGAGGTGGTTGAGGACCATTTGCCCCTTGAGACCTCGTTGTCTTGAGGGTAGCAAATATCCTCCTTTATAGTTCCTACCTAGCATTGAAATTGTAAGAAAAAGGGATAGGAGACAAAGGGTGCACAAAAATAAAATAAGATGTTGTAATCTCCAAAATAACTCATCAATTGGATCTCCTCTACAACATTCAACCATCTATTTATCCTATATGTAATTATTGCAATCAAAGCTAGTTCAACCCACTTTTGCTTGAAGACCATAAGTAGATAGTCATCACAAACAAAACAAAATAGAGGATACTCTTTAAGGTGAGTCTTATGCCTCTAATATTCTATCTTTCTAAGTGTAATAAGGTTAAGCACTTGTGGCATGCATAACCTTAATGTTTTCATTTATTAGTTTTAGTTCTTTCTTTGGGCTAACTTAATTCGATGAAGTGGTGTGTCCCAACATTTTTTATGCTTGAAGATACGAGAGAGGCGCTCTGTCAAACCATCATAAATTATAATATTTTGAATTTGTATCATCATTTTTTTTATTTTTGGAGGTTGGCCCCTCAAAATGATCTAGTATTTTGGTAAATTTTTATAGATTTATTTCCAAGAAATATCTTAAAAATAAATCATTAAGTAAAATAAGCAATAGCAAATGTTGACTAGCACACCCGATTCCTTTGTAGAGAAGGAAGACCCTATATTTGTAGAGTGTCAAAATGAGAAAAACAAACTTAATCGTTAATCTAATAAACCATTCTACTAAATATGCAACATACTAACCAAAAGTAAATTTTATTATACTACTCATCTCATATTCCATACATAAAAAATATCAAAATAAATTAAAAATCATCACAAATGGACACATGCAACATATCATATATTTTAAAATATTTTAATAAAATACAAAATTTATTGAAATCAAAATATAATATAACTTCAGTTCACATGTTGAATATATCAGTAAGACTTATATTTTTATTTGTTTACTAGTACAGGGACGGGGACACCAATCACGAATTAAATGAATAAGGAGATGGCTATTTTATATGTAATTGATTCAGCGGAAATTTTGAGTACAGAAACTGGTACATTGTCTATGTTCCCATAATGAAGAATTGTGGCAACAATAAAATTCAACTAGTTTTTAAAATGGTTAGTTTATAATACCTAATGGCTTAATGAGGTGTGGTATAAATGATAATTTAGCAAACCATCATTGCACAAAAATTCCAAAAGTTTCTCCAACCAAGAGTGCAGAAATTTTACAGAGTTTTCAAAGAACTTCGAGAAGATGTTGACTAGAATTTGATATTCCTTTTCAAATAACCAACGCGTTAAGGATGAGATTTGTTGTCGCTGTAAACTTTAATTCAAACGAATAGCCGTTTCTTTAACTATCAATCACTTGTTTTCTCTGTAGCAAATCTTATCAATAAGCCAACACATATGGGGAAGGTGATGGAGATCAGATTTCCCCAACAAATGCCATTGCCATGAGGGTAAACATTAAAATTATTATCTTTTACATGAAATGTTTTACAGAATTTATGAGCTTAGAAATATATAAAATATATTTAAATGTACTCAATTATTAATTGAAAAACACTATTTCTAATAATGAATAGTTTATTTAATATTTTTGTATTTAAGTCTGTTTGTGGAGGTGAGATATGTTTAATCAGAGGTTCCTCAATTCTATCGTATGAACAGTGTTTTCACTTAATATAGTGATTTAAATATGATTTCTGGATTTGATTGTGTTGCTTTTTTTGCCATCGAAGTTTCAAATCACACTACATGATCCATCATCAGCATGAAAGAGAGCTGAAGGAGAAAATAACAACACAATCAAATCCAGAAATCATACTCAAAAAGCAAGATGACTTGTGAAAACTTGAACATCGTTTAACAATTGTTTGGACTATACATTAATGAGAATTGTACCTGCACCATTGTATTCACAGCCCTCCTTGAGTAACACGGAATGTGTACCAAAAAGATTGGACTACAAATTTGTGACAAAGGAATTGTACCTGTCTCATGTTTTACTGCCCTCCTTAGGCACAAACCACACAATCTGAATAAGGAAAATGTACCAACAAAGATTACACGTTGTCATAGACCCACCAAGTGTTTTTTTTTTTGTCTCTTCCAGATTTGAAAAGGTGAAACCCCACAACCAAGCAACAGGGGCCTTTCAGGACATCTCTACATCACCAACGTTTCAGTTGACGGTGGCAGTATTTGGACTTTTGTTGCAAACATCATTTGTAAGAAGTCTACTGCTTCAAACTTTGTTTGGGACCATCTACAATCTCCAAACATTGTTTTCTGCAGTCATCATAGGAAAAAGCTACCCAGCATACAATCTGGTTATTTGACCAGATTTTTTAATTAATTAAAAATAAAAATATAGTGTTCGCTTTGTTTTTAATTAATTAATAAATCTGATCAAATAACCAGATTGTATGCTGCATAGCCATTTCCGTCATCATAGGGAGGGGCTTCTAACTACTACAGTTTCAACTCAAAGATTACTATCTCTAAGATCACAAATCAAAGCAAGCTCACAAAATATCAGTAAATGTAATCAGTCTTCAAACCATTTCAGCGAATACTCACTCCAAAATATTTCAGTTACCATTAAAGCCAGATAAGCTTTTGAACTGATTTATCTGAACATCAAGTTCTTATGTGACCACTCTTAGCTTTCAACAGGAAATTCGCACAAAAATCTGGTAGATTCTCTTCTCAGAAAACATCATCTATTTATGAACCAGCACCAATTAGCAGAATTGCATCTAAAACATCCTTTTACAGCTTAGATAGGCATGTTCTATTGGATGTGTCCAAAATTATTATTGATGTTAACCAGTAGACTATTACTTGTAATGCAAATCTGACCGCATCTGTGTCCAAAATTATTGTTGATGTTAACCAGTAGAATAATATCTGTAATTTGTATCCTAGTGGAACAAATCTGACCACGAGAGTCATGCATATGGGGTCTGAGGCATCTTTTGCTTCTTTTTGATTTGGTTTATTATTGTAGTTTAGTTTCATGGGGGGCGGTAGTAGGAAGCATCGCCCACTTCCTTTTAATTTGGTTTATTACTGTGAATTAGTTTCATGGAGGGCAGTAGGTAACGTAGATACTTTCCTTGCCTATTTTATATGGTAGAATATGATGAAGGCTTATGCAGAGTCCTCCACATTGCATATGAAAATAAAACTCAATTCATATGTTTTAGATGGTTGGATTGAAACCCCATTCGACGTGGAAGCAACCAATAGATATGTGAAACAAAATAGAAGGTGAAACACAAAAATATAGCATACCTTTTTGCTAAAATCTTATAACCTCGACTTATGATCAGATTCAGTCACTGGAATAACATAGAAAAAAACTTTCCAGTGCAAGAAAGCTCCAGCATGTAGCAACTACTTTGCTACAATCGTATATCTCCACTTAAGATCAGATGAGTTCACTCAAATAATGTAGACAAGAAAACTTTCTAAGGCAAGAAAGCTCCAGCATCTAGCAACTACTTTGCAACAATCTTATAATCTCCACTTAAGATCAGATGAATTCACTCAAATAAGGTAGACAAGAACACTTTCTAAGGCAAGAAAGCTCCAGCATGTTTGGAATAATAGTTGGAATATAGCATTATTTAAGTCAATTTTAGAGTTTTTGTTGGCTAACATGTTTCATGGAAACGGTGTAGTTGAGATGACTAAACTAAAATCATATCAAAAATGGTGACAAATATTAAATACTTATTTATTCTCAGCTTTAACCAGGAAAACTAGAAATTGACTTGTCATTGCCATCCATGATTAATCCCAAAAATAAAACCAACACTAAATCTCCACTCTTGTCGACTGCGGTGCTGCCATTGCCATTCATGATCAATTCCAAAAATAATAACACTAAATTTTAATTCTAGTTGACTGCCACAGCCTTTCATGATCAATCACAAAGACAACATGGCACTAGATCTCCATTCTAGTTGACTGAATGTACTTTGACAAAGTTGAAAATTAGTATTTGTTTTATAGGGATGAGTAGGAGAAAAATAAAACTTCCATATTACCCGTGTACTATGGGTTATAATTTTGAAAATGTAATAGAACAAAGTATCAAAGCATACAAATTGAACTTTGCTTTGACCTTTGAAATTTAGTGCGGCAAAAGTTGTTTTGGACCATGTAATGAAAATTACAATTAAATTACTTCCCTCAATCACTCTATTATAGGAGTAATATGCTATTGATTCCATGGGCTTACTTTAAAATATACTCATCAAAGAAGATGACTCCAGTTTCAGCTCAGTTACACGTATATGCTAGATAAGTAGGCAACCAAGCAAATATCAAAACTATAGCAACAAAACTGTTAAAATGTAAAATAGCCTTACATTAAAATGAAAACTTGAACGGAGGCATGGGCTCTACAATGCATGTGATCTCAGAATATTATTTGACATCTCAAGAGATTCTTTCTTAGTTAAGGCAGAACGATAATACTATAGCATGATTGATTTCATGTCATAAGTCATGAAATCAACGCTTATTGTCATCTTGAACACTAGAGGAACTATGTGGTCATCACCATCACACCAAAGTGTGCTTACTTAATTGAACTAGTACAGTTGCTTCAAGCCCTGACCACCTCCATATAATTATGTGAATATCAACTCAAACTGCTGTTTCTTCCTCCGCTGTCTATGCCCTTCCAATAGTGCTTATTTAATAGAAGTAACTTATTTTTCTCAATATCAAGGTTCTGTCACTCCTTTCCATCAGCAGCACGAAGGGAACCGAGTTGAACAGGGGCTTGAGTGCCAACCACCTTAGAAGATCCATAGATGGAAAGATCAACGCCCTGTGCCTTTTCCTTTTCAATTTGTTCCTTGATCCAGAAGTATGTGATCCTAAGGCCATCCTGTCAATACAAATAGGAAACATAACTGCATTTTCTAATAGTTTACACCTGCAAGTTGCTTTGATGCATATTAAAACAATCTAAAAATTTACTTTCATAATTGATCTAGAACTTTACCTTCAATCTCATAGTTGGAGCCCAGCCCAACTTTTCTTTTATCAATGTATTGTCAGAATTCCGACCACGCACTCCCTCTGGCCCAGGAATGTGATGAATTGGTAATGCTTTGCCCTCAAAACTTAGAACCATTTCAGCCATCTCATTCATGCTAACCATTTCATCACTACCAATATTCACCGGCTCTCTGAAGTCTGATTTTGTCAACCTGGAAATTATGCCACCATGAAAGATTCCATAATCATTTAGAACAAAAGAAAATATCTGATACCACAAAACTACACAGAATGAATGGGTTCAATACTCAAGTTGAAAGAAGTATGACCCCAAGTACCTCAATACACCCTCAACACATTCATCAATGAATGTAAATGAGCGTGTTTGCTTGCCATCACCCCACATCTCAAAAATATGAGTGGATGTTTGTGCCTTCCTGCAAAAAGCAGCAGGTGCCTTCTCCCGCCCACCTGTTCGCAAGATAACCACACTAATGAGCATTATTACACAATCCATCATAGCAACCACAACCATCAAAGTTAGTCACTTCTATAACTCACCTTTCCACGTGCCAAAGGGACCATAAATGTTGTGGAAACGTCCAATCCTACATTCAATACCGAAGTCCTTGGTGTAGTGTTTGCATAATTCTTCAGTGGCAAGCTTTTCTAAGCCATAGGCATCTTGAGGCTAGAAACCAACAGATCCAGCAGTTAGTAACCAGTTTTATACGAATTCAGCTATAAATTCCAAATTCTATTTTAACTGGTATATCATGGGTTCTCTCTTGAGACAGCATGATACTTCTAACGACTACAGGATGCTATTTGCAAACCACTAATTAAAAAATCAGCTCCTATGAGATTATATCACTATTCCTGACTACAGAGACCTCGTTGTCTGTCAGTTCCAAATTCGGTATAATGTAGCCTTGTGGAAAATGGAGATGTTGACCTTCCTTGTTTGGGCTGTCCAATGGAGGTGTGATGAGTTAGCTAGCTTCTAGGATAAGGATTACTGTTGCAAGGGAAGGAAGAGCACTCCCCAATAATTTCACCTAATAATAAACAAACTACAGAGGTCTTGATGTACTGTCCGAAGTAAGGGTAACAAGTTAAAACAGGACACTCCCCTCTCCTGCTGGGATGGCTCACTACTATTCATCATTTGCTGAAAATGGAGTCGTCGAACTTCCTTGACTGAGCAGCTTGATAAAGGTGTGAAGAGTTTGGTTACCGTCTAGGAGAAAAATTACAATTGTGAGGTTAGTAGGTGCCGTCCCCAATAATTTCACCCAATGATAATAACAACTGGAGACACTGATGTCTTGTTAGAAATAGAGAACAAGAAATTAAAATCAGGGCCTGCCCTGCTGCAGTGGCTCACTACTATTCACTATTTAGATTAACAAATGGGTAAGGAGTAAGGACACGGCCATATACCACTGACCATCTATGCCTGTCATCAAATCTACCTTGTTCTCTGCATAAATTCTAAGTCTAAAACCTTGCTCTGCATTCTCTATACAGATTCTAGTCCTAAAGCCTTGGACTTCTGGTCCAGAATTTGGCATGGTACAACTTCAATCAATACTACTCGTATGCAACTTCAATTGTAACAGACTCCATACCTCAGCTGGCCAAGCATCAGACTCCTTCAAACTCACGTTTGTCTCCAATTGCTTAAACTCCGGGTAGATGCATGCACTTGAAGCATAGAAAAACCTGCAAAGTAGTCTTAGCTTATTAAAGAGACAGTTTGAATAATTTTGGAAGATTTCAACTTCAGAAATCAGCATCAATCAAAGATAATTGTACCTACAACTTCACAGAGCTCAGATCAGCATTAGTCGAAGATAATTGTACCCACAAATTAACACAAGATCATATCATATAAATTAGATTAGTCACTCACATCCTAATGCTTTTGCTTTTATCCAATCTAAAGCTATTTACTAATTTCTTGTACAATGGTTACTTTTCACATACTTCATGATAGAGTAACAACAATAGCAAAGAAATTAAACAACAGAAAATGTAAACTAACAACAACAACAGCAAGAAACAACTAACAAACAATGTCAATTGACTCAGTTAGTATGGCTAGTTTGGCTGTTATAAAGCCTACTAGGGTTCTGCACCAGTGTAATGCTAGGTCATTATGTGTAAAAGGGATCAAGCTGGGTGCGAAAATTAGGCAGATTAAGAAATAAGAAAGTATGGTTATTCTTGCAACCCCTTAGGAGATTGTTTCTATAAAAGCATCCCGTGAAATTCAGACAGACAAAACAGTTCAAATTGAAATAGAACGATTTCCAAAGAAAACCAAGGCCTTACCTCTTCACACCATTGATTCGAGCAGCTTCAAGCATGTTAAAGCTGATCATGGTGTTGTTGTACATGATAACAGAGTGATTGGACTGAATAAATCCCATGCCGCCCATATCAGCAGCTAAGTTAAAAACATGACCAACACCCTTCGTAACAGCCAAACAATTATCCATAACTCTGAGATCCACCAGATGGAATTCATTGCAGAACATATCCTCGCTCATGTGCTCATTCCTCTTCCAGTCAGAGGCTATAATGTAGTGCCCCTCAGTCTTCAGCCTCCTAGCAATATGGGAAGCGATGAACCCTCCTGCTCCGGTGATAGAAATCCTCAACTTTTCACTAGGCCAGTACAGTTCTCTTTCCAGATCTTCGTAGGTGTAAGCCCCATAGGCCACTCCATCAGCTCCAGTGCTACCCATGATGATGGTCGACGAGATAAAGCAGATACAGAACAACTCTGCAATAACAGATTAGGGAGCTAGAGTAAGACATCAATCCATTAAAGTGGCCTTAAAATAGTCCTAAAGACAGATCAAGCGAGAATGTGACAGAAACATATCTATACAGCTAAAAGAGGAGGAAATGATGCATAATTATCTCTGAGATAAATAAATCAGGTATAACAGAGTACCACAGTAACCAAAATTGATCAATAGGGTACAGAACACCCAATTGTTCGAGACAAAAATACTGAAACTCAACTCTAAACAGCTACTAGTGGAAAACCTAAGGTAGGTATACCCTAACAGTAAGGCTCCAGGATCCACAAATACATAGAGCCGGGTGGGCAAGAAAGAACCCACTATAAAGTAACTAAGCCACAGCGAAACGAGCTGAAAAATGCCCCAGTGGCTGTAGAGTACTGATTGTTACTCATCTGTTTCAATGACAAGAGAAAAGATGCTAAAAGTGACAAGCATAACTTAAATCTGTCAATGTCAGAGAAACCTAATCCTAAAACCTCACGGGTAAAGCATTTACCAGAATTTACAGAAACTCGCCTCTGAAACCAGGACTAAAACCATTTTTGCTTATGACCCAATCGTCAAACGCTACTTAAAACCGCTACAATTCAGAGAAATTTACCTCTAAAACCAATATTTAGATAAATAATTTTTTATCTTTTAAAAAAAGACGTTTGTGCTAATGACGGCGGTCATTTTTTACTCTACAGTACTAAAATCCCAATCATACAAAGAAAGAAAAACTGAGAAACCCATTCCTACAGTCAGAATACTTCGATGCATGGCACAAATAGCAGATGAGAACTGCTAAAAAACAGGAAGTAAAGCCTAAATCAGGGGGGGAAAAAATGAATTTAGCTAAACTGGCAGTGAGCTACCCAAAATTACTTAAAACCCCGCCTCTGAATACAAGTAAAGAGCATTTGGGTCTATGGGTAATATGGAATGAACTGAAGAAATTTAGTTAAACCTTAAACCCACCTCCGAATCGAAGTAAAAAAAGGTGCAGATCACGAACCAGTAACTTATATCTACAATAAGATGCTTCCAGTCAAGGAAACCCATTCTCACCCAAAAAAGGGGGAAAAAAAGTACAGAGACATGCATGAAACTTCCTTCAACAGACCCAAAAAATATTACTCAGAGCCATGCAATGATTTCTTTTAAGCATGTGGTCTTAATCAGTGGTCGAATTCAAGCATTACGTGCAGAATGAAAAAACTACAGAAGTCCAGAGACCACAATTCAAAATACAGACCTTGAGTGAAGAAGAATCCTCAATGCTTGTTGAAGAAATCACATATACTTCTCCTTGCACATCTCTTAATATAGGCCTCTCGATGTTGATCTAATAGGTGGCCAGCATATATTTAATCGGCAAGAGTATTAAAATAAAAATTAAATACAATTAAACTTAGATTTGGGATTAATCACGTTTTAAGGACATGGAATAGGAGTTTGATTTTGATTAGAAAGAATTGATGCAATCTAAAACCATGGATTGGAATTCAATGTAACTCTTTTTTTTGCTATGTCAGTTTTTGTATAGGTAGTTATTTTGTATGGATTTGAAGCAGCCAGGCCCACAACAAACACTCTGGATGTCCATATACTATGACAAGACAATGATAGGCTATTGCTATGCTAGGGGAACAAATTTACAACTAATAACATAGATTTCCTTGTAATTATGTCAAAAATATTGGAGACCACGTGTCAAAGTGTGTTCTTCGTGTGTTCAGACTGGAATTCTAGTTCCATTCTAAATCCTGGAATTTTATAAGGAATTTGGAGTTAGAATATTCTGGGGATAGATGGTTAATTAATTGAAGTCCTACTCATCGGCATGAATTGTGTCAAAATTTGGGCTGGGATAGATTTATTTAATTAAAAAGTATTAAAACATAATTTTTAAAAATTGGATTTTGTGAGATGGAATGTAAATTATCTAGTGAAATTTGAGTTTTTTTTGGGTGGGTGAATTACCTTTTCAAAAATTGGGTTTTCTTGGAGGTATGTAAGGATATGTGAATTATCTTCTTAAAATAATAAAGATCTTATTTATTACAATTTATGTTAGTAAATATATATTCTAGAGATAGAAGGTACTCAAAGCATCAATATCTTTGAAGTTTAATATAAATTTAATAGTTAAAGATAGGATGAAAATTTTATACTTATTTTTTAAGTTTTGGATTCATATTGATTAAAAATTATTTATTTTTATTTGTATCAATTTTTAAGGATTGGTCTTAATCTTCAAGATTTATCTTTTTGTTTTTATCTTAAGTTAAATTTGTGGTTGTATAAATAATTTAAGTCAAATGTGTAATTAAATTGAAAAGAGGTTTTACTTGGGTTAGGTTTGATTAATGATATTGTTGCTAATTTTGTGAAGCGTACTCTTTTGCATTTTTTAAAATTCAAATGTATAGTTGTTTTTTCCCATGAGTATATTTAGTCGACAAATGGAATCACAAAGCTTTACTCTTATGTATTTTTTTTAATTGTGTCAATTCTCAATCTCAAGGTTTGTCAAAGAGAGACTAAGGAATTATGTATGAGTTGGAGCTAATGCATCACAATTGAACCCTACACTACTTCATAGTTCTTTACATATTCTCCTTGTTGTTGAAGATAATTTATCACATTTATATTAATATGACAAGAATATCTTTGCAAAATATGTAAATGCTTGGATTTTAATGATGAATGGACTATATTTGGACAAAGATTGTAGGTAGTTTTCAGCTCATCATTCACCTTTGTTGTTGCAATTAAGGTACTATTTTGGATTGACATGTCATTGGATTGTGAAAAACTCTATTGTAGTTACTGATTATTAATCTCCTATCTATACATATTATTTGACTGCGAAAAATTAATTCACAGCAAATATTGAAAATAACACAACTGCAATTTCACAAATAAAATCACAAGAATAGAGAAGAAAATATGCAAAACAATAAACGCAATACTTTTGGACAAATTCACCCTGGAAAAAACCTAAAGGGAAAACTAGTTTAGTGGATGAGGAATTTTATTAAACTTCAACAATTCAAGAGTTACATAAACTGCTTGCCTCTTACTTGCAGAGCTTCGGCAATAATTTTTCTTCTCCGAAAATTCTTCCCTCAATTTCTCTTGTTGATGTATCCAATGCTATCACTGCACCCTTGCTATCACTACAAATATTTCTCAAATTTGTGTTCTCCAAATTCCCATTGATCCCCTTTTTATAATCTTCTCATTGAGCAACCAATGGACATGATTTAATCTCAATTGATGGCTAAGATTATCTGGACTCTAACTAACCACTTTCTAGAAGTCTCTAGAGAAATCAATTAATTAATTAATTTAAAAAATTGGGTAAGGAGACACTTGTCCAAGCTACACAAACTAACACTCCCTGACCCTCTTCGCAAGGAAGGTGTTCTACATAACACCCAACTTATCTCTAAAGAAGATGAATTTCGCCTTCCCTAATGCCTTTGTCAAAATGTCTGCTACCTATTGATCTGTAGGTATATACGATAGTTGAAAAATCCCTTGTTGTACCCTAGGATATTTTTTGTTTATTTGGTATTATTGTGGTATGCTAGGATATTTGAATAAGAGATCCTAATTTTATCTCTAATTTTAACCCTAATCCTAATTCTGATGTTAATTTTGTCACTAACCTTAAGTCTATTTTTATCTCTAATGCTAACCCTAATCCTAATACTAATGCTAACCCCAACCCTAATCCTTATTCTATCTCTAACCCTAACCCTAACCCTAATGTCAATACTAACATAAACCCCAATGATAATCCTAATTTTATCTATAACCCTAACCCTATCCCTGATCTTAAACCTAACCCTAATTTTTTACCCAAACCTTAACCCTACCCCTAAACCAAATTATATCTCTAATCTAAACACTAACCCTATTCCTAATGCTAACCCCAACCCCAACCCTAGGATCAAAAGAAGATGTTATTAGATTGGTAGAATGAGAAGGAAAGGGATTTGTGTAGATATGTAGTTGGCTATAGATTTTTTTGAATTTTATTTTCTATCATCAAGTTAGATGACACCACTATCTATGTGGTCTTGGACTACATGTCAAATACACACACAACGTTCGGTGTCATGGTCAGGGACTTAGTGATATTCATAAAAATGTGCATTGTACCAATTAGGATATGGTTTGTAATCGAGCATCAGTTCAATTTTTGGGAGAGTGATTAGACCATCTTTTAATAAATTTTGAAGAACACTAGTGTAGGATTCAAATAGCTTTATGAAAAATTTGTTACGCCTTGCAGTGTATTTTCACTAAGAATGAAAAATGCATTCGCTATTGCCTTATTATTTTTAGAATCCCCAAAAGTAGACACGATTGTTTGACTATTGAGATGGGAGAACGAGGAGAAACCCCTCTATTGTGTCACCGCCTGCTAGTAGTCTCAAAGTTTCATACATAGATGTGCAAAAGAAGGATATTTCATTAAGAGAACTTTTTTCTCTCAATGTCAGCTACAGATTCTCCATGAACACACGTTGGACATTCGAATCAAGCAAGGCATATGAGATCTAAGAAAAAAAATACTGGTAGTAAGCAATAAAATCATTCACCTTCTCATCAACCTCATGCTTACAATCAATGAGATCAATAAAGGTGACCTTTTGCCCAATATTAGCTTGGAACTACTGCAACAATTGATTAATTAATTGCTTGAATGAGAAGATAGAATTTTCAAGAATGGAGCAAAACCATTCCAACGCAATATCCTTGAGGGGTCCTAGAAATAGTTTGGATAAAAATGCATCCTGATAAGTAAAGTCACTACACATGACAGTAAATGATGAGATGTGGGTTTGTGGATCACCCTTGCCATTGTATTTATCAAACTTTGGAATTTCTACCCCTTGAGGGACAAGAACATTTAATATTCTTAGAGCTAAGGGACTATGGTGATAACAGGGTTGCAACATGGAATGAGAAGCGGTGCTGGTTAAATTGGCCAATTGTGATTGCATCCATCCCATATTTTGCAATAAGGCATTTAGGATGGGATCATATGGCTAAGGTGGTATAGGTTGACTATTCATAGGAGAAGAGGTTTGGGATGCAGATTCAGGATTGACAAACCCCAAAGGAATGTAATTCACATTGAATCTAGTATTAACAAGGAGCACAATTTTTGTGTTATCAGTAGAAGTGAGAGAATACCTATAGATGGATTAGTATCCACCATGTGCATAAACACCTCTGGTATTGGAAGATTTAACTGTTTACTAGTGATCTTCGATCGGGTATCTTGATGGTGGCTCAAGATTGTCTTGTACAAGGGTATATGAGTCTCTCCTATATTAGCTATTCCACAAAGCAACTCAAGACCCTTGTAGTTTTAAATAAGTAGATTTCTCATACCACAGACAACAAGAGAAACTTGAGTATACAAATTATCATGGTTCAAAAATTCTTCAAATTCCTTAATTCTCTCCTCCAAAGATTGGACCTGATCAAAGGGGGCCCTAAGAGAAGATTCATGGTCTACAAGAGAAAAATATTCAGATGGAATACTTGGTTGAGAACATTTTGGATCATTTTTAGGAACATTAACATAAATTCAAGTGGGTGTATATCCAAGTTTTTGCAAGAATGGAGAAAGGATTGAAGGTGTTGTCATTGATGTCAACTAGTCAACTGGTTATCTACCAGTTGTTGTTGGTTGTATATGTTGAGGATATTGAGAAAATTGTATAAAATAAATTTTATAGGTATTCAATTGTTGCTCTAGTATTTGCCCCTATTTTTGTGTGGTTATGGTTGTTGAAGGTTGATATATCCATATTTTTGGCTGCTAGCTCGTTGAGAAGTTCGAGCTGTGTTCACCAATTGTGAACTATTTATTTATGTGTTTTGGTTGAGGTCCAAGAGAAATGTTGTTGGTCCAAATTTCTCTTTGATGAAATCTTTTGACTTGCGGTTCTAGAGTTAAGATGTTTTGGTTGCATTAAAGATATTTTTGGTTTCTAGAAGTTTCAAGCTTAATTGTTCTATATATTTTACGCTGGTTTGGCCGACCTTGTGTTGAGCACTATCCTCATAGTTAATGAAGCGTGTTGGATCTATTTTGGATCTCGGTGAAACATGTGTTTGGGTCGCCCTCATTCTAATTCTACCCTAGGATGTTTGGCAGTGACCTAATTTGAATTTGAAATTGGATGGCCGACTTTGGATTTTTTTTTCAAGGTTGGAGATAGTATAAATACAGGATGAGCTAGTAATGAAAAATGTAAAAGAGGAAAGAAGGAAGATAAGTGAAAGAGTAGATGTGACATTGATGTTATTCATAAAGTTTGTGTGAGATGAGTGTGGCAGATCAGTGTGAAGCTTAATGTTGAGTTTCCGAATGCAGTGAGCATAAGGTGAACTCTATCATTCATACAAGTTGATCAAGTAACTATGGTGGAATCCTTTGTTGTAGTGGAATTGTAGTCTCTCTATAACAAGTCTTCTTTCTCTTCTTTGTATCTCTGTGGCAGTGAGCCCTCTAGGTTGTAGCCCTATTCGACAGTGAGTCCTTATTTCAGGCAGTGAGCCTTATCTCAGATAGTGAGCCTTGTTCTAAGCAGTGAGCCTTTTTGTAATCGATTTTGATATTCTCTATAGTGTGAGTTAATCCTCGCCATGGTTTTTCCCTCATTGGGTTTTCCACGTAAATATGGTGTTATTGTCTTTATGTGTTGGATTTGAGTTTCTGCATTGGTATTTGATGATTAATCATTTAAGTAGTTTTAAGTATTAGTTTTGATGATTAAATTAAAGGTTAAAATATGTGACAACTGATTCACCCCCATCTCAGTTTTCTTGTTCAATAATTGGTATCAGAGCTTGGTTCCTTGGTGAAGAGCTTAACCGCTTGATGAAGGTTCAGGATGGCTAGCAAGATGGTCTTTGATTATGTGAGGTTTGATGGAACTAATTATGGTATCTGGAAAGTTTTAATGGAAGAATATTTGGAGTATTACGGATAAGATCTGGAGAAATCTTACAAAAATCATTACACTCCTCTTTTTAATGTTCTGAGTACACATGAAGAAATCAAATTACATGAGGTGAACAATAAGGAAAAGTTCATCTTGAAGAATAATCTGATACATTCTGAGTTGATTAAGGTTCAAAATTTAAATACAACTAAGGAAGGTTGGGATGCTTTAAAAAGAGCACATGATGGTGATGAAAGAGCTTAAAGAGGTGAAATTGTAGAATTTGGAAATAGAGTTTGATCTTATACATATGTCTAAAGATGAAAATGTTAAAGCTTACGTACAAATATTTGATGAGGTAGTGGTTGTAATGCGATCTCTTGGTGCTACTACAGATGAAACCAAGATTGTAAAGAAGATTCTCAAAACTCTTCCTGATGCTTAGAGTGATAAGGTGAATGCTATTGAGTAGACTATATATTATAAGAATTTTACTAAGGATCTACTGTTAGAATTTGACATCTTATGAAATGAGGAAGCCGAGTCTAAGAAATGGAGGCAAATTAGAGACTGCTTTTAAAGCTACAAAAGTTGAAGATCCAAATGAAGAGAACTTTGATGAAATAGAATCTATCTTTGTGAGAAGAATGAGAAAAGGTTTCGGTAAGTATGAAGGTAAGTTGCCCTTTAAATGCTTTAGTTGTGAAGAGATGGGTCATTATGTTGCAAAGTTTCCAAAAAGAGCTAAAAGGAATAAACAAAGATATAAGAAAGAAAATAAAGGAAAGAATATTAACAGAGCTTACTATGTGAATGAGAATTCTAGTATTTTAGATGATGATTCATAATATGAAGATCTAGATGACAATGAATGTTTTTTCTTCATGATTAAGGATGAACCTACTTCTACTAATTCAAAAAAACAGATAAAGGAAAGTCCTCTGGTGAAGGAGGAGGAGAAAAATGAAGGTACGGTTATCTCTGCCCTACATGCTAAACAAGAAAAGAATTTTTGGGTAGTTGATAGTGGTTGTTCACATGACATGATTGGTGATAAGAAAAAAATTGTTAAGCTTGAGAAATATGACGGAGGCTTGGTTATGTTCGGAGATGATACTGGTGGTAAAATTTGTGGGATAGGTTCAGTAAGTTTTGATGGCAAGCATCATACTAACAATGTTTACTATGTGAAGGGATTAAGGCATATTTTTTTGAGCGTTGGTTAGATGTGCAAAAAAGGATATGATCTTGTTTTTAAGGATGAGAAATGTGAGATCCAAAACATTGATTGTTATAGGAAAGAAATATGAAGGGAATATTTATCAACTTAAGGGTATTGATGGATGATGCTTTATAACTCAGATAAATGAAAGTTGGTTATGGCATAGGAGAATGTGTCACATGAATTTTGATAACTTGGCAAGGATTAGTGTTGTTTAGGTCGTGAGAGATTTACCAAGAATTACAAAGCTTGTTAATGCTATTTGTAGGAATTATCAGTTTAGGAAGCAAGCAAGAAATCATTATAGATCAAAGGAACAATCTACTACTGGACTATTGGATTTAGTTCATACAGATCTATATGGTCCTATGAGAGTGTGAATTCTACTTGGTGAAAGGTACTTTATGATTTTAATTGATGATTATTTTAGATATACATGGGTTACATTTCTTAGAGAGAAATCAAATGCATTAGATAGATTCAAGGCATTCAAGGCTATGGTAGAAATGAAGTGAATTTGAAGATTAAATACTTAATATTTGACAGAGGTGGAGAATTCACCTCCCATGAGTTCAATATGTTTTGTGAAGTGCATGGAATAAAGAGATAATTATCTTCCATGAGAACTCCTTAGCAAAATGGAGTTGTTGAGAGGAAATATAGAACAGTTCAAGAGGTTGTTAGATCAATGATTATTGAAGTTGATTTACTAGAAAGAATCTATTCATATTTTTGTTTATGTATTCAATAAAGTTCAAGCAAGATCAAATATTACACAAACTCCCTATGAGCTATGGCACAAAATAATTCCTACAGTCAAATATTTTAAGGTATTTGAAAGAAAATGCTATATCGTAAGAGATGAGGAAACTTTGGGTAAGTTTGATGTAAGAAGTGATGAAGGCATATTTCTTTGGTATTCTAATAAATAAAGGCATACAAATGTTTCAATAAAAGACTAAGAAAATTTGTAGAGAGCTTGAATGTGAAGGTTGATGAGACAATAAAGAATTCTATTGATATTGATGGATATGTGTTTGATGAACATGATTGTGCAAGAATAGAAGAAATTGTGAAAGAATAGGATAAAGATGAGCAAGAGAAGTTGGATAAATAGGATGAAAGAGAAGAAGATGCTCCAGTGATGTCCCTTAGGACACTGAAATATGTACAGAGGAATCATTCAGAAAATAAAATTATTGGAGACAAGACAAAAGGTGTGTTAACCAAAATTAAAGTTGTTGCTGAAGTAAATTTGTGTCTATTCTCTAAGATTGAGCCAAAGACAGTAAGTGAAGCATGTAAAGATGAAAATTGGAAGGAAGCGATGAAAGAAGAAATTTTGTCGATTGAGAAGAATCAGAATTGGGAATTGGTCCCAAGACCGATAGACAAAAATATCATTGGATCAAAATGGGTATTTAGAAATAAGTTGAATGATAATGGAGAAGTCAGAAACAAAGAGAGGCTTGTGTGTAAAGGCTACTCACAAGTAGAAGGTATATATTTTTAGGAGAATTTTTACTCGGTAGCAAGAATGGAAGCTATAAGGATGTTCTTGGAATTGGCCACTTACAAAGATTTCAATGTCTATCAGATGGATGTCAAGTCAACATTTCTGAATGGTGAGATGGAAGAAGAAGTTTACATGAACAACCAAAAGGATTTCAGTTAATAGATCAACCAGATATGGTGTGAAAATTGAAGAAAGCTTTATATGGATTGAAGCAAGCTCCTAGAGCTTGGTATGCAAGTTTAGACAAGTATTTGATTCAACAAGGATTTAACAAAGGTACGACTGATAGTAATTTGTACTTTAAGATTGATAATGACAAAATCTCGATTGTAGTTGTATATGTTGATGATATTATTTTTGGAGGAAATGAAAAGATGTGCAAAATGTTTGTGGAAGAGATGCAAAAAGAATTTGAAATATCTATGTTTGGGGAGATTAATTTCTTTCTTGGGCTACAAATTAATCAAATAGATAAAGGAATCTTCATTTCAAAGTCTAAGTATGTGAGAGAGATGTTGAATAAGTTTGGGATGGATGGTTCCAAACAGGTATGTACTCCTATAGTGACTAGTTGCAAATTGGGTAAAGATGATGATTCACCTAAGGTTGATCAGAGCAAGTATAGATCTATAATTGGCAGATTACTATATTTGACTACTACTAGACCAAATATTATGCATGTGGTTTGTCTTGTGGCTAGACTTCAAGAAGATCTAAAGGAAACACATGTTGTTGCAGTTAAAAGAATATTCAAATATTTGAATGGCACTCTGGATAATGGATTGTGGTATCCTAAAGATACTAAATTTACACTTAGTGCCTATACGGATGCAGATTGGGTTGGATGTGTAGATGACATAAAGAGTGCAAGTGTTGGTGCATTCTTTCTTGGATGCATATTGGTGGCATGATTGAGTAAGAAGCAAGATTCAGTCTCCTTGTCTACTATTGAAGCTGGGTATATTGTTATTGCATCTTGTTATACACAAGTTCTATGGATGAAACATACATTAAAAGATATCACAGTTCTATATGATGATCCAATTTCTATCTTTTGTGATAATACAAGTACAATTACCATTTTGAGGAATCTTCTGATGCACTCGAGGATGAATCATATATCTATTAGATATCATTTCTTGAGAGAGAAGGTCATGGAGAATGAAATAAAACTTGAGTATGTTCCTATGAAGGATCGGATTGCTGATATTTACATGAAGGCTCTTCCTAAAGATAATTTTGAGTATCTCCAAGAGAAGTTAGGGGTTATTGCCCCTCCTTTCATAAACTAAGATGCATATGGAGATGCATCAGTTTGGTGGATTCATGGTTCTATATTTTTTTGGACTAATGTTTTGGTGGCTACCTCTCAAGGGGAGCAGGTAGTTTCAAGTGTTGTCATTGTGAGTATTATTTTTTCATGTCAAAGGAAGATTCAATGAACATATCTTTTTGTCTTTTTCATTGATGTCAAAGGACGAGAGAAAGCATGTGAAAAGGAAAGAAAGCTAATAAGAGAAAGCAAGTAATGAGAAAGATGATCTTCTAAGGGGGAGAAGCAAAAAGAAAATCATGAGAAGTATATTCAGAAATGGTATGGTGTCTTTGATGGTTTTTCACATCATGCATTGCAATCAATGAAAAAGAGGGAGATTGTTGCAATAATGGAGAAAGGATTGAAGGTGTTGTCATTGATTTCAACTGGTCAATTGGTTATCCACTAGTTGTTGTTGGCTATATATGTTGAGGATATTGAGAAGATTGTGTAAAATAAAGTTTACAGGTATTCAGTTGTTTCTCTAGTATTTCCCCCTATGTTCATGCGGTTTAGATATGTTGGTTATGGTTGTTGAAGGTTTCTATATCCATATTTTTGGTTGCTAGTTCCTTGAGAATTTTGAGTTATGTTCACCAGTTGTGAACTATGTTTTTTTGTGTTCTGGTTGAGGTCCAGGAGAAATGTTGTTGGTTCAGATTTTTCTTTGATGAAGTCTTTTGACTTGTGATTCTAGATTTAAGATGTTTTGGTTGCATTGAAGATATTTTTGGTTTCTGGAAGTTTCGAGCTTAATTGTTCTATGTGTTTTACATTGGTTTGACCGACCTTTTGTTAAGTATTGGGTGAAGCCACAATAGTGGTTTACAATTTGATGGAGGAAGGAAAACTGAGAAAAAATGACCCCGTGGCAAAAAAAATGGTTTTAGGGGTTCGAATGAACCTACAAGTTTGACCAAACCAAAAAGGGGTTTGATCGAACTAAGGTTCGACCGAACCAATTAATTATTGGGTCCACATTTCCTGCCCAAAAAATAAAAGAAGAATTCATATTGAAGGGGATTCGAATGAACCCTGGTTCTAGCGAACCCCCCTTTTCCCACATCCCTGCTCTTTGGCACAAAAAAAAACTAAAATTTTTGCCCTTCGAAGCTCGGGTTGAGGATGAAAATGGAGGATACCTCATGAACCCAATTGGAATCAGGTAGTCCTCAAAATGAGCTATCCAACGAATACAACTTTAATATGTTTTGATTTTATTATGTATTTATTTTTTTAGTTTTATTAAGCATAGGTTTTTCATCGAAAATGAAGGTCTTTGTTCTGCACATGTAGAAAAATAGCATATTATCAAAAAAAAATTGAAAAATACGAGTGCACCAGATATTGAAGTCCTTGATCCAACAAAAATAAATTAAAAAATCAATATATAAAAAAAAAATTATGCGTTATACGGTCGTGCTATGTCTAAATTATAATTGGTTTGTCTTTGAAACTTGATTAAAGAAAAATTATTCAATAAAAAACTATCTAACCAAGTGAAAGCACTAGATATCAAAGTTACAAATCTAAATTTGAAAGAATTAGAATTTTATCCTTCATGGAAAAAAAATTATGTGTTATACGGTGTGCATCACTTTTTAAAAATGTTGTTTTCTGAAAAAAAACCAGTTTTCGTGGGAGATGGAAAAACAAGTGCAATTTGATTCCAAAAATTTTGAAAAAAATATTTTTAGAATCTACAGACAAAATTTCACGAGACTCTAGTTTGCATCGTCTTCAAATTCCTCACAGTTTAGCCACTATATGTGCCCGAATGTGAAGATTTAGTTAAAAAAAAAAAAATCAGTGTCTAGTTTGGACAAAAATTGTAAACCACTATTTTGGGTCTCGGTGAAGCATGTGTTTAGGTCGCCCTCATTCTAATTCCACCCTAGGATGTTTGGCATCGACCTAATTTGAATTTGAAATTGGATGGCCAACTTTGGATTCTTTTTTCAAGGTTGGAGATAGTATAAATACAGTATGAGCTAGTAATGAAAAATGTACAAGAGGAAAGAAGGAAGATAAACTTGAAAGAGTAGATGTGACAATGATGCTATTCAGAAAGTGTGTGTGAGATGTGTGTGGTAGACCAGTGTGAAGCTTAATGTTGAGTTTTTGGATGCAGTGAGCAGAAGGTGAACTCTATCATTCATGCAAGTTGATCAAGTAACTGTGGTGGAATCCTTTGTTGCATTTGGATTGTATTCTCTCTGTAACAAGTCTTATTTGTCTTCTTTTTATCTCTATGGGAGTGAGCCCTCTAGGTTGTAGCCTTGTTGGATAGTGATTCCTTGTTTCAAACAATGATTCCTTATTTCAGGTAGTGAGCCTTCTCTCAGATAGTGAGCCTTGTTCCAAGTAGTGAGCCTTTTTGTAATCGGTTTTGATATTCTCTATAGTGTGAGTTAATCCTCACCGTGCTTTTTCCCTGATTGTATTTTCCATGTAAAGTTGGTGTTATTGTGTTTATGTGTTGTATTTGAGTTTCTATATTGGCATTTGATGATTAATCATTTAAGTAGTTTTAAGTATTAGTTTTGGTGATTGAATTAAAGTTTAGAATCTGTGACAACTGATTCACCCCTCCCCCCCTCAATTGTCCTATTCAACACAAGTGACAGTCTTGTAGTGAAATGCTTGAAATCAGGACCCTGACGGGTTGGACTAAACTGTCATCTTGAACCCATGTCTAAGTGTCAAAATCTTCTTCTAACTACGTGTCTGAAAGTTGTAGACTTGGTTGTGAAAATCATAAAAGTATCACAACACTTGGTTTAACAAACATCCAAACAAGAGAGTGTAGTGTAGGAAAAATTATCCATTTTTCACACTTAATTTGGGAATAAATATTAAAAGGACTAAATTATGCCTTAATTTAGTGTTGTAATATGTATTTTACATATATTCACATTAATTTTAGGGCCTTACTAAATAAAATGGACTTAATTGTGCCTTATTTTTAGTGTTGTAAAGTGTACATCTTTACACTTTCACACTTATCTAGGGCCTTATTAATTAATTGTTGTTAATTTTTCTTAATTGGCCCGTTTAATTCAAATCCAAGCCTAATTAATTGCAATTTTCGAAGAGGAAACCCAACATTCATTAATTCCATAACATAACACTTATCATTGAGAAATGTGTGTCCTAGGTAAGTGACCTAGGACCCTAACTTAAACTTATTTTTTTGTGGTATTTTAATGTTTTCAAATCTATATTTCAATGTCAGCTTGTGACATTTGAATTAAGGATAAATTACTATAAATACAAGGCTATTTCATCAAATCAAGTCTAAGTTTCAAGATTATATTTTTAGGAGATCAATTACAAGATCCAATATTATTGTCAAGAGTATTCAAGAGAAGATTTTTTCATCATTTTTTGCAGCAATCAAGATCCAAGCATTGTGTCAAAGTTATGTGGAGTCATGCATGTTTTTGGAGCTAATATGTTGATGTAGGTTTCATGATTCAATCAAGCATTCAAAGTATTATTTCAACAAAATATTCAAAGTCAAGATCCACATCCATTGAAGCAATTTCATGCAAGTTTCAGACCTCCATTATCAAAGGTTCATCCAATGGTTTGGTGATTTGTGACATTGACTCGTTCATTCATCATTAATTTCATGCTATTTTATTTAATTTCAAGGTTTAATTAACAAACCAGATTTTGACCAAGGCAAACCTCCATTCACCAAAAACAAACATTTTTCCCCTCTCTTTGTGTGTTATAGATTTGAAGGTTGAAGAAAAGCTGAAAATCTCAAAGTTGCAAAATTGCAAAGTTGTCAAAGTTGTCACCTTTGTTGTAATCTCACGAAAACTTAGATCCCAGATTTGTTTCCGACTATCCGATGGTGAAAATCAATAATCTGGAAGTGCAAACATAGGAGCAGAGAACCTAGAAATAGATTTTGGAGAGCCCTACCTAGCACCCATTCACCATAAGGTGAAGGAGTCCTCAAACATCTTTCAAAAACACATTTTTGTGAGAGGTACACAACATTTATCTCTTCCAGGTTCTCCAGAAAGTTTGTAGATTCCTTTAGTTTTATGCTTAATCTACTAAATCCAAGCTATAGAGTGCATTTTGGAAATGATTTTGTATTTTTAATCTTTCTCCCCAAAGTGTTGTTTGACCTAGATCCTCATCCTAACACAAAAAGGGAAATTGCAAGATTCCTCAAAGAATTCACTCACCTAAGGGTTGAAAGTGGATTTTGACTTGAGGGATATCATTTCCTAAATTAAATAGAAGAATACGTGGGTTCATTACACTCATTAGTAAGTTTGGTGAAATATTCCTAATTTAGTATTAAACCCTATGTGTTTGAACTCCTAACCCATTTTTCTATGTTTCAAAGAGAAGGAACTTTCAACAAAAGACTAGAGTAAGGACATGTTCACATCAAGTTCATCAAAATGTAGAGGAGGGAATTTGACACCCCAAAATGATGTGATCTCAAAGGTCGAATGTTCCTCGACTACCTCAGGGATCAAAGCTCAAGTGACAGGATGAGATAAAGAGGAGATTTATTTATATTTTATGCAGAATAAAAATAAGAGAGTCTCAAAAACTGAAAGAGTAGGTTGCAGAGGTCTTTTAGACAAACTGGCAAGCTCTCAACCAAGGATGATATTGCATCATGCAAACATCCCCGCATAGTGCACAAAGAAGCTAAGGACTAGAACACTCACTAAGTATCTCATCCAATGGAAGAATTTACCAGCTGGAGATGTCACATGGGAGGATGAGGAGTTCATTCAAAAGCATCCAAACTTGATTACCATTGAGGATAATTATTCTCTAAAGAGGAGGCATGTTACACCCTTAATATTAGTGTACATGATGTTATGAATAGCCAGCTTGTGGCTATCTTAACTCTCAATAAAGTAATTATCATTATTATATTATTATAGTTATTTAGGTCAGCCTAAGGCTTATATAGGGCTATCTAAGTTGACTTTGGTAATATCCTAGGAATAAATAAGGTATATATAGGAGGTAGTGAGTCTTATTTACTTATCATATCACAAATTGTGTTCTCATTGGAGATATTTGGAGGTTTTCCCCCTCGAAGTGGCTTGTTATTCTTAGTTAATCAAGTATTTACAACATATTTCTTATCATATTCTTCTATTGTGCAAGTTATTTCATGACAACATGAGAAATAAAAAGATTTTTAATAATTTAAATATCATGACAACATATGATGAGATTTAATGGGTCCAAGTTGGTATCCTATTATTTAGACTTCATCACCACCAATTATACTTGATTTTCCCCTAACTCCTTTGGATTATACTCACATTGGTCTAAACCATCTACCACCCTCATTAGATCATCATATGATATCCTTGCATTCTCATGAATGGGGAGGAGCAATCTAATTCACCCGTAGATTTCTCCTAATAAGATAAATCATAGGGAGCCAATATTTTCTAATCCATATTCTCCAAGAATGTTTTTTACTAGGTTTAGGACCTGATGAAATTTAGGCACATAGGGATCTCCCTTAAATGGTATTTTCATACACAATCCAACACCAAGGATCCTTGGGATTCCTTGACCTCCTCACATAAAAAAGTATTGTCAACCACACCAAAACACTATTGACAATCATTGAGTTGCAAGCACAAAACATGGCTAACAAACAACCTAAATGATGTCATATAAAAAACTGAGAGGACATTACCCATAAAAATTCTTCACACATGTCAAGCTAAATGAAATAATCACAATCACGTAATGACCAACACATCACATCAACATAAACAAGATTTTTTATTATAATAGGAAAGTGTTGGAAGACCAATCACAATGAATTTCCATCTTAAATTAAATCCTCTAGGCCATCCCAATCCACTATATTTGAGATTTCTATTGTTAGAAGGGAGTTTAGTCAATACCTTTTTTAGTTCACAAGTATGGTATCTTATTATGCTCATGATATCAATGAGAAAAAGAAGCAACTTCAAATTCTCAATAACATTCTAGTACTTCCTCCAAAACACAATTAAGCTTCCAATTCAAATAAATACTCTTTCTTTGAACCATTGACAATATTCATAGAATCTCCCTCCATGAAAAGCTTCTTACAACCCTTCAAGCTAGCCAATAAATATCAACAATGAGTACTTCACATTCAATTTCATTACCAATGTTAAGATCTAACAAAAGGCTACCCCCTTTGATAAACCACAAGATGAATTGCATAATAGGAAAATCTCACCCCTGCCAAGCTTACATTACTACAGAAAAACTTGTTACAATTCTATTTTCAAAAATCAATCAATGAAACTTTCTACTTATCAAACCTACCATTTTTCATCTCCATAATTAACTCATTAAAACTAATTAAACAAGGGAATGAAACAAAAACGAGGTTGAAATCTAAGGGTAGAATGACCAAGAAAAATTAATTTGTGGAAGCATTGGAAGTAGATTGGGAGAGACAAGATATGGATAATTTATCAAATAAGGAGGAATAAACCAACAATGAATCTCTTGCAAATAAAAAAGCTCATGTTCAAGAGGCTGAGAAAGAAGCTAAAACCCTAGGGCATGGACAAGATGAACAAGGTAAATCCTTCGAATTTAAATTACCTGATGAAGTTGTGAAATGCATTGTTGAAAACCAAAATAGAACTGTTATTTTATTTTTCTTAAAGGGAATCCCTACCGAATCAAACTTTTATAGATGGGCTAAGAAAAACTATGAGAACAAAGGTTGGGTGATAGAATCAATTAGAGGGTTGGGCAAAGGTTATGTTTCCTGCATGTTTAGGTTTGCTAAACATGCTCAAGCAATTTTACAGTATGGTACATGGGTGATTTGTGGGAAAAAAATTATTTGCAAGCTTGGACATTTGAATTTCACTTGGAAGGCCCTTCACGTTCTCACTATCCTATGTGGCTAGAATTCCCTTTTTAAATTTAGCCTTCAAACCTTCTCTGAAAGACATTGTGGCCCAACTTGGTAGGGTCATTTGGTGAAAGGAAATTTTTGATAAATTTTCTAGTTTTAAGAGTTCACCCAAGAGTATGTGTTGAAATTGATTTGAACAAACCCTTGCTAGAGAATATTAAGCTATTTGGCCTAGTTTTTGAATTGGATCAGCCAATAGTCTATTTGAATAAGCCAAATTATTTCTTCTTTTGTCGCCAAGATGGTCATTTGATTCAATATTGCCCCATAAAGAAAAGTAAGTCTTCTTCTTCACCCTTACAAATTTCTCCAACCAAGGTTGCCACTTATCCCGTCTTGCAGTCCAAGTTAGTCATTAAAGCCCTTTTGTCTTCTTCTCTTCAAATCAGCACTAGTACTCCTTCTAGTCCTCCTTCTCCTTCTAAGCCTCCTTTAGTGGCCAATGCTTCTTATAAGGATGTTATTATGAATAATGAGTGGAAAAAATTCATAAATAAAAATAACCTTCTTCTCCTTCCTCAAATTTCCACTCCTCTCTTAATGAACCATCTCGTCTCAATTATTATAGTTTGTTGAAAGCTCTTAGCAAATCTTTTTTTCCTCTTCCTAATTCTAGATAAAGGGTGCAGATCTCCTACTGTTGGTTTGAATAAAAATCTAATCAAAGATCAAGTGGTTGTCATCTTTAATCGCTATGGAGTTTTACCACAAGAGGGAGATGACTCTCTTGATGTTTCACCATGAAATTCAAGATATTATCTTGGAATGTGAGAGGGCTTTCTCACTATCACCACAAATTTAAATTCAAGGACACCCTTGAGAAATGGAAACCATATGTTCTTTTTTTACAAGAAGTTAAAATCAACTATGAACATTTAAATATGTCTCTTTTCAATCTTTGGAAAGATGCTCTTTTCGTTCACACCTTACATAAGGAGGGCAGTAGTGAAGTTGTTCTTGGATTGTCTCCTTCAATATCTAAACATGTAATTGATAAGGGTGAGGACCCAACTCATAACTATGTTTGGGCCCTTGCTTTTATCAATGGGCAGCCCTTAGGTTTTTGTTCAATTTATGCTCCTAATCGGAGAGATATAGTTGTTCTTTGGGATTAGATGTCTAAGAATCTTCCTATTGTTGATTGGGTGTTGGGAGGAGATTTTAACATGGTGGAACATCATGAGGATCATAGTTGGTTTAACCACTTTAAGCTCAACTAGGAAGAATTTGAAAAATGGATTTATTATCGTAATGTGCTTGGAGTGGCTAATCCTATCCATAGTAAATTCTCTAGTCATGCCAATAATTGGTTTACTTGGTTTAATTGTAGACCAAGTAATGATAGGAAATTGAGTAGAATGGATCATTTTTATTTATCACACAATATACAATTAGACAAGTTGACCTAGGACTATTGGGTGCAGGTGGACTATTCTACAACTTTATATGATCATTATCCTATTATTTTCTCATTTTCTTCTTCTGAAAATGTTGATGTTGAGTCTTCTTCTCAACTTCCCTTCAAAATTAATACTTCCCATCTTAAAAGCAAAGAATGTGTTTCACCCTTAAGTTGGGATTTGGAACTCTTTACCTAAATCCCTTGAAGGAGAGTCATGGATTAGTGGTGGATTACTGCTGTATCAAAATTTGTTGAGTTTCTTCACTCATTTGGGAGAAGAATGGTTTGGAAACGTTAACGTAGAGAAAAATATCTCCAAGGGTAGTTAGAACTTTCTAGGGATAAACTTAATCATGATCCTTATAATGAAACTATTTAGAAGCACATTGATGTTACTAAAGCTCAGTTGTGTAAACAAGATCAATATAGATGACAAGGTTCCAAAATTAGAGCCCAAATTCAATTGATCAAGGAAGGGAACAGGGGATCTAGGTATTTATTTATTTATCTTAACTAAAAACATATAAAGAGAGAATTGAAGCTATAAGGGATGAAAGTGGGATTCACACTGATTAGGAAAAAATCATTAATCTGTTTTATAATTTTTATGAAAAGTTGTTTAAAGAGGAAACCAATTAGATAGATATCAAACATGCTTTGGAGGATATCATCCAGGAATTTATTCTAGATATGATAGATCTAGGTTATAGTAAATATTTGGATCTAATTCTCTCTTTGGAAGAAATTTAACGTGCTTTATTCTCAATGAAACCAAATAAAAACCCTAGCTTTGATGGTCTTCCAAACTATGTGGAAGCATATTAAGGATGATTTTTTTATGCTTTATTTAAAAGCCTTTCAGAATGGTTCTC
Source organism: Sequoiadendron giganteum (assembly GCA_007115665.2). Lineage (NCBI taxonomy): Eukaryota > Viridiplantae > Streptophyta > Pinopsida > Cupressales > Cupressaceae > Sequoiadendron > Sequoiadendron giganteum. The sequence goes on along the minus strand of CM021100.1, from coordinate 175,844,784 downwards.
TAGGTCCTATAATCAATAATAAAGGCATAATTAAAATTATTCCTAAGGGGAAGAATGAGGATACCATTGTTGGTTAGCATCCAATTACTTTATTAAACACTTCATATAAAATTACTACAAAGGCTTTAGCAATCATAATTAACCTATTGTTCAAATTATTGTGAGAGTTGAGCAAACAAGGTTTTTAAAATGAAGATATATCCTTGACAATCTAATGTTGGCTTGGGAGACTATGGAATGGGCTCAACAATCAGGCCAAAATGCTTTGATAGTCAAGCTAGATTTTGACAAAGCATATGATAGAATTCGATGGAGCTTTATCCTTAAAATGCTTCAATTGCTAGGTTTTGGTCCTAAAATTTTTAAGCATGTTTCAATGTTGTTTCAGGATGCTAATGCACACTTGATTATTAACAAGAATATGTCAAACTCCTTTGAGTTACAACGTTCCATAAGGTAGGGATGTCCTCTTTCTCCCTTTTTGTATGTTCTTACAATTGATGCTTTGGGTTATTTTTAACATAAATCTCATCAAATGAAACTTATCAAAGTCATTTCTATTCCTCAAAATAAAGTGGTGATCAATTCCCACTTTACAGATGATAGCATGTTATTCTTGCATAATTTTAAAGAGGAGGTGAGAAATACTTTGGAAATTTATTTTGTTTTAAACAAAAGTGGCAAGCCACTATATATATATATATATATATATATATATATATTTATTCTTTGTAATATATTGTACATTTTACTGGCTCAAAGGGCATACCGGCAGGAAAGAGCCAGTGAGAGAACCTCTGGTTATGGCCCCAAAAATAATGCTTCTAATTACAAAATGTTGACTATTGTCAATCATACAACCATACCGAGATTACATAATCTGCCCAAAAGTATGAACCTGGTTACTAGTTACAAAATGTTGACTGTTGTCACTCATGCAACCATACCGAGATTACATAATCTACATGTGCATAATCTGCAAAAAAGAAAACATCCTTTTTCCTTTACTCCTCCATCGGCATAAATTTGAAGCTAGTGTCCTCCTGATTTTCAATCCCTGCTGCCTCCTTCAACATACTAGAACCTTCCAGTCCTTGAATAATCCCCTGTCTTGGTTGTCCTTGCCATGAAGAAACTGCATGTTGACAAATACTTTGGAAATTATAAAGTTGTATTTTGACATTTCTGGCTCTCTTATAGCTCATAATAAAATTGAGTTTTTGATGACTCATTTTTGTCCTAGGCCTCAATGTATACCAAAATAATGGAGACTAATCAAACATGGTGAGATAACTTGATATTTGGGTATTCCTTTTGGTTTGGGAGTCTCTCTTTCTGATATGTGGATTTGGTTTTTAAATAAAATTAAGAGTGTGGAGCAATTTTTCTCTAAGTGTTTTGCTTTTATTTTCGGCCCCTGCAGTCTTCCTTTTCGGCTCTTACTCCTTTTTCGAATTTTGGTGACACCACACCCTAAAGGCTAAGGTTACTCCCGCAAAAGGCACACAATGTGCCACATAGTGGTTGCATGAATTTTCCCTATATTGCTTTCCTTTCGAGCCTAAAACAAAACACGTGGTTGCATGGTGGGGATTTTCCCCAAGCTTCTCTCATGGACTCAGAAATCACCTGCCAATGCACCACGCCACTTAATTTTTTCAAGTGGATTGTTTCGCCCGCGGGTGTATCTTGTCTTTGGCAAAGTTTGTCGGGAGACACAACGGGTCTTTTGTCTTCAAGATTAGTCTTTTTGGGCGACGTCATTATTCCTCACAACTAATCAAATCAGATTTTTGTTAGGCTATAACGATATCTAATCTTCTTCTAACAACAAATCTTTGCAAAGATTTTGCAACATCTAAATCCATTAATGAAGCAACTCAACTTTTATTTGCGAAGATTGTTGTGATTAAATCAGATCTTTGATCACATTGTGGAGCACTAAATGAGGACACCTGTTGGGTTTCATCTCTATTAGCTACAATGTCGACTCATCCCTCTGGCTCTATAAAAGGAGGTTGTAGTGGCTTGTTAACAACATCATCATCAGTACAAAAGTTTTTTATCTGTTAGAAGATCAGAGTAGGGAAGGAATAGGAAGGATTTTCAGAGCTTTGTTTCACTCTTTGGCATGTTAAATTATCAAGACCTTTTTATCAGGTTAGTATTCGACCTTTGCATTTATGTGATTTTACTACAAGAACAAGTAATAGTAGAAAGAAATATATGAGATTTTGCATCTATATGGCCTCTATCACATGTTTCCTTTCTCTATTTTGTATATGATGAATGCTTTGTGTCAATTTATGTGAGTATGGTCTTGGTGATTACTTTATATGTCATTAGCTTTTGTGATTAATGCTATCTTTCAAAAATTGGATCATGTTCATTGCACTCTTTCAGTTTATGTAGAGATTATGTTGACTTTCATATTATGTTGTAAGAGAAAAAGAGCTCTGTAAAGATCCAAATATTTTTGTTAGTACTGGGTTTCTTATTTATGTCGTTCCTTAATGGGTGCTTCCTGCAGGGAGATCTAAATGATTGCTCTATGCTCTTTTGGGCCTTAGTTGTTCATTCTCTTCCCAAAAATGAAGGGTTTGTGGCATTTTGTGTCCATTTTATCAGAAGTAAGAGGTTGATAGGATTTGAAATATTGTAAAAACTTTGTGCATCACCACCTTTTGTTTTCTTTGCATTTCTCCTTCCCTTTTCCCCAAAAACACAGAGAAGAGTTGACCTCTATAAAAATCTTCGAGGTCATTTAGTGAGGCGCAAGTTGGTCCCCCACTCGCTGAATTTCCCATAAGGTTGTTCAGAGAAGTGCAAGATTTTATGATCAACAAAGAGTAAGCTATTAAATTTTGGCAATAAATTTATGTCCTTAGCTAGCAAGATTCAATTTGCAAATAAGATTTGTATTACTTCCTATGTGTACTACTCCTCTTGTTGGATGTCATCCAAACAAGGTATGAAGAGCTCAATAGAATAATTTGTAGGTTTTTGTGGTCCAGATGGGATGGTAGGTGGATTTATTTCTTCTTCATGGTCTCTTTGCATTCAACCAAAACATAAAGGCGACTTGGGGTTTATTGACCCCCAAATCCAAGGACTTGCCTTGCTACTAAATGGATTATTAGAGTTGCTATTGGAATGGAAAATTTTAGTTCGCCAACGAATTATGGAACCTTCTATAAAGAAAAAATGGAAAGATGTATGTTGGCTTGATAAAATGCTCTTGTCTCCATTCTTTAAAATCATATTTTCTTTCCCTTTCCAGTCTATTTGGAAAGCATGGCAAAGAGTTAGTAAATTTCTAAATTGGAATGATTCTTCCTTGCGGATGGGGTTTAGTTTGCTTCTATGTCAATTCAGTGGAATAGACTAATTTATTATCATGATCAACCATTGGCAATAAGTTTCCCAAGACAAGCTCACTACTTGTTTAAGAAGGGATTAGACAATTTAAAGATCTTTGGGATTTTGACATATTTGATGGGTCCCAAGGAACAAAATTAAGGAGCAACATGGGTTGAGTAATAATTACAAACAATTCATTATTTTTATTAAATCTCTTGTTCCGGTGAATTTGACTATGAAGTTATATGTACTTCAAGGGATTGTTATTTCTTTAGAGACTGGAAATGGCTATCTTGCAGTCATTTTAATTATTTTCCTTTGAAGAATATTTATTTGTAGTTGCTTCCAAGTTGGAATCTTTCTCCTCATTTGAATCACAAGTGAAAATGCAAGCTTAGCTCCAAATTTTGGTCTAAATTAAGTGCTCAAATATGGCATTCCAAAGCTAATTTTGATTCACAAGTGTTGGTTTACAAAATATTACACTGCAAACTACCTATGGGGGATAGATTGAAGTGTATTATAGTCCAACCAGTGAACTGCCCTTTTTGTAAGGGCATTGAAATTTTGAAACACATCTTTTGGGATTGTTTACATGTTAAAAGGCAATGGTTTGCATTTTTTAGAGATTTCTCGGTGATTTTTAATCACAAATTGAACCGGAAAGAAGCCATCTTTGGCTTTGGTATGCAAAAGGATGTTATTGTTGATTCTATTCAACATGTTGTTTTAAAAAATATATGGAAAAATAGATGTGTTATAATATTTTCTAATAACTATTATCAGGTAACTGGTATTTTAAGGCTTTACTCTGACATTTGTCTTCAGGTGGTTGTTCTTTTTTCGCAGATGCAAGTTTTATGTAAGAAGAATGAGAAGGCTAAGCAACAACTACAACGGATTAAAGATTAGATCGTGAAGTTTCAGTTGTGATTGTGTCTATTAGTTGGTCCACAGTTCATGTATTATGTATTTTATGGCTGATATGTTGTACAACATATGTTATTTAGATCTTGTAATATTCTTCTTTGTTGAACAACTCTTGTATTTGTATAATTTAACATATTTTTTAGTCAGCTATGTTTTCTAACCACTTCTAATAACTCTATTATTATAAATTCTTTTGTTTTATTAAAAAAAAACTAGAAAAACTTAACTCATTAACAAGAAGTTATATATATATAAAACAAGCATCATGCTTTATTATTGTTGTTCTTATATTTATTTTTTTATGCCAAACTATACCCTATTGATAACGTTCATTATTAGTTCTACTTTGATCTTTTATATATTTTAAATAATCATTTATGACAACAACTTTAATACATATACAAAATTTTAAAAATGCCCAAAATAATAATATCCACATTAGCATTTTCCTATGTGGACTTCCATAGGTGCAAAGTTCAAGCTTTAATTATAAAGCTTGGCTTCCCATTAATGTTTTTAGGTTATAATCATACACATTAGGGCATGACCAACATTGGATATTATAAAAATATTATTTGTCCGTAGATTCTAGTACATAACCCCACACATGTTGACTGAATATGTGATTCATGTGAACTTACCTTGTCCTTAAGTGGAGGTGAAAGAACGACTTTCATTTTTTCAAAACCGAATTGAAACACTTATTAAGGTTTGAAACGTGTTGTTGCATTATTGGTCATGTCAAAGTAAATGCATGTTTGATTGTCGAAGTCCAAGCTGACACTTTTGAGTCTACTTGTTTTCTTTGGATTCCTAGCGTCCACATGAATAACATGAACAAATTTCTTCTCTTTTAATAAAACCTATGTGGCCATTTTTCATGCTTACAAAATTTAATGATGATTTTTTTATTTATTTTTTGGTTGAAGAGGTTTCTATGGGATAAATAATCTTGGTTTAACATAAAAAAAAATCGAGAGATAACAAATTTTCACAGATTTACAGTGAATGTTTATGGTTTAGATTGTGTTTTTAGTTTTTAGCATCAATGTTTCAGATCACATTCCGTGATCCATGTTTCTGGTTTAGATTGTGTTTTTAGTTTTTAGCATCAACGTTTTGGATCACACTCTGTGATCCATCATCAGAATCACAGAGTGTGATCCGAAACGTTGATGCTAAAAACTAAAAATGCAATCTAAGCCAGAAACATTCATTGTGAATAAAATTCTCCATCAAACAAATGATAACAAATAATTAAAATATTAATTTAAAATAAAAATAAATATTTTATCTTTAAATAATTTAAAATAATTATTTATAAATTTATAATATAAAATTAGTTTTATATGTTAATAGTGACATAGTCTGATGGTTAAGTTGTTTTGGTGGTGTTCTTATACTCAAGGTTCAAATTATATTGGAATGTGATTGTTGAATGTTTAAATTGGGAATGAGGTTTCCTATTTGTCACCTCACCGATTCATAATTTTAATAAAAAACGTTTACCTCTTAAAATAATAAAATCAATTTAATAATTAAATGATTTTAAAAATCGATTTGCTATGATTATTTATATATATTTTAAAACTAATTTTATAAAAAATAAAAAATAATCTATTTTAACATTTATTTTAATGTTTATCTAAACTTAATTCATATTTAAATTAATTATTAAAAAATAATTATTTTATTTAATTATTATTTGAAAAATAAGAAAACATCCTAAAATTACTCCAACATTTTAAAAAAATTATATATATTTTTATTTCATATAATCAATATAATTAAAAGCTAGCTAATTTGTAGCTATCATGATGAAAAGTGGGCAACCTTCAATAAACATGCTTTTTTATCACATATCATCTTAAAATGGACCAGAGCATGTTTCATGCTTTAATGTTTCTTTGGAACTTTTTAAATCTGATTATGGAATAAATCAAGGGAATCTAAACGAAGATAATGCTATTCACTAGATTTTTATGTTTGGCATCTAAAACTAAAGTCTCCATATAAAAAATTGGTATATTCTTTGATTATAATATAGAGTAAAATTATTGTTTTTATTAGGATTTTTTTTATTAATTTGTGTTAGGTATTTAGAGATCATAAAAAAATTAAAGATTTTTCATATGATTTATAATTATAGGTAGTTGAATGGTATATTTTTTTATTATAATATAAAGTAAAGTTATTATTATTGTTAGATTTTTTAATTAATTTGTGTTAGGTATTTAGAATCATATAAAAAAATTAAAGACTTAGATTTAGATGGTGATGGATTCACTTAATCCAACAAAATGATAAGTATTGTTCAAAATTTTGTAAGAGAAACAAATTATTATTATTATAAAAATTCTTGATAACCATTTTTACCATAAGAGTATAGGGTCATCGTATGTTCCCTTCTGCCATTTTAAATTGAATAATTCCACATTATTTTCATTGTATTTCATTCCTCATTATTTATCAATCCACGAAAAATGGGTTATAGACTTTTTTGCTATGAGATGACTTGAAGAATCATAATGTAACTTGGACAACAAGCTAGTTGGATGAGAACACACCCCTTTTTCGTTGGAAAAGAATCACCAAAATTTCCTATAGGAGACACATTATTGAAGAATAGAATCAAGTACATCCTCACCCCAAAATATTTTGATCCATGAGAGGGGGTTCAAGATTTTTAAAAGGTGGTTCGTTGACAAAGTGGGAGGAACCTTAGGAGAGTTAGAAGACATAGTGAAGGGGTTATAACCAGAAAATATAGAAGATGAGAATTCATCAAAGGCCTCACTACAAGCATCCTTCTCACCAAATCACTTGATGATGATGTTCAACTCTAACCCACTAGGTAGCCTGCCTTTTTTGATGAGCTAAATGGGAAAACTTGGGGTGATTTGTACTTGAATAGCTAGTAGCAAAGCATGGTTTTCATTTGAAGGCAATACCTTCACAATCTATTTATTGATTTCATGTGATATTTCCCACTTTTAGATATAATTATTCTAGCAACTTCTTTAAAAATTAATCGCTAACAAAATTCTAGCAAAGGTAAAATGAGTAAACATCTTCTCATGATCTAGGATAAAATAATATTATCCAAAACATTCATAATGACCAGTAGAGAGACATTCCTCAAACCAAAATTGTAGGGTTAGGTTAGGAAACCTAACCCGAGTTGGATAATTAGGGAGGGATACAAACAAGGGATTGAAGTCTAGGAACCATTAAGTCATTCCCAAATATGCCATTTCCCACAACAAAGAATCTACTTTAAGAAAAGTATACTTGTCGACAAGAGACTTCCACACTAGCAAGAAACATCCCTTTGCACAAGGACAAATATCAAACTCCCCTTTTACCATTGGCTTCCAATTTTGAGACAACTATTCATGAAGATTAACTAGACTACACTAGAAGAACTTATGAAATTTATTGATTAAAGCCATTTTTTGTAGCCAAAATTATTTTATGTTCTAATGGTAGTTTTTGGGGATTTTTTTTTAAATACTAACACTTAATGGCCCAAATAAGCCAAATTTATTACAAATAAGTTTAAAAGGCTGCAAATAGAACTCGATGAAATATGAATAAAATAAAAAATCAACTATATGCACTCTTAGAAAAATAACAATATTATTATAATTGCATCTTTATGATAATATGGATAATGGGATTAACTAAAAATTATTAGTATCTTAGTAATGACACTTCTTTAGATCTTTTACCTTTTGTTCAGTTGTGTCCCAACATTCAATCTTATTTCATTAGAACAGGTTTGTTTGTATAATTCAAGTCCTAATTAATCATAGTATTATAAACACTTTCTTCACCTTAAATAATAATTACCACATAGTGGCTAGTATTTACCTTGTGTTTTGGTTTGTATTTATATTGTAGTGATAGTGATAAAAATGAATACATTGGAACAAGACATTATAACATTTAATTATAAAAATTATTTAGTTTGAAAACATGAAACATTGTCTTGTATTAAATCATCATGGTGGAAAATTTTATAGATATGTGCTATCAAGTATATGTATTGAGAAAAAAATGAAACAAATGAGAAGGCAACCTCATTTAGTATGATTGAAGTCTTCTCAAGTGGTCATACCAACTCTCTAAATTATTTTCTTGCAAAATATCTTTTAAAAGAAGAGTGCCTAGGTTATTGACAAAGGAACTAGAGCATTGATGGTTAACAATGCATGACATATTTCTCTAATTCATTTCTACTAATTCAAGCATATAAATTGATAATTTTAGTGTTTTAAATTTTTATGTCAATACTACACAAATTAGATATATCATTATTATTGATAAATGTGGGAATACTTATACTATCCATAAATGGAAGGATAATATCATAGTCTATGTTGTTGCAACTAATTTTGTTGTTGTTTTGGAGGGTGGATTGAGGAAGGAACTTTTGGATTATTTGATTCAACAAAACCTAAATTTGAATAGGAATTCTTAGTAATAGGGTTTTCAACATTGAAATTCAATTGTTTTGTTGGAAATGGACTAGAAATATTAGAAGATGATGTAGTACTAAAATCTTCTAAGAAATGAACAAGGCATTGGTTTTGAACTTGATTTTATAAAGTGGGTGTGACAGGATTCTTGATAGGAATTATATTGACCAATGGTGTTTCTAGATCACACTATATAAGAGATTTTTGAATCAACATTTTGGATCAAATTTCATGATCCATCATCAAGATGCTAGAGATCTATAGGAATAAAATTGGTTAGTTACAAACCAAGAAAAACTAGATAGAGAGGGGGGAGAGATTGCACATAGATTGAAGCACAAAGGAAGGCTCAAGTGAGAAATATAAAAATAGATAGTTTATCACAAGCACATTAAGGAACAATAAATATGTGTATGTATGAGTATATAATTCTAGGTATATAAAGGTAGATAAACTACAATAAAACTACCAATTTTATGTCTCTTGTAGCTCTCTAGCATCTTGATGATAGATCATGAAGTGTGACTTAAAATGTTGATTCAAAAAACCCTTACATAGTCTAATCCATAAACAAAATTGATCAATATCACAGATTATGGAAATCTAATGTATTTAAGGGATATTATCGATAATTTTGTTGGTGTAAAAAGAAAACTAAATAATAGAGTTGAAGGAGGTTGGGAACATGAAAATAATCATGGAATATATGTAATATCACTAATTAGGGATGTTTAATATTTCAATTTGATTTTTCTCTATAGGACCAATTCAATTATAACTTATTTTAAATTAGGTCTATCCTAATAGATAACAATCCTAATAGAATATGCATAAATGAATTATAAATCCTTGCAAATGAATAAAAAATTACAATAAATTTTTATTCAGCTTATTACAACAAAAGATCACACGTATAGCCAATTCAGTTTGTTAGAATAATAGTAAAAATATTATTATTAAAATTATTAAAAAAATCATATAAATTAGGTGCTACTAAAGCCACCTCAAAATTATAATCCCTGGGTGCTACAAGATAATCACCTTACTAAGACAAATAGACATTGACATGAGCTACCTAAACAAAAAATTAATGTTCAGCTTAGATTGAATTCTTGAATGAATTGTTCAATATTGGACAGGAGATTTTGTCCACTAGCTGGCTATGGGGATCAAGGGTTTCTCATCCTCCAATATCCAATGATAAATGAATAGGATGCCTGGTCTATTTGATGCATAATTTCATAGAATACAGATAATGTTGTTGGTCTTTTACTTAGGTTCAAATAGGAAATTAAGTGCTCACTTCCCTCCAAAATTCAAATTCAAATCTTCCTTTTCCCTTCAAGGAGACCCTCCCCCCCCCCACTTAAAGGAGTAAAGATTGATTACATGATACTTAAATGTACCTATAATCTTGCACACATAAAATAGGACACACCAAATTATTATAAATTCATTTCACTAATTTGTTTCCACGAGCCTATAGGAAATGGAAAATAGGATTAAAGAACATCCAATAATCTTATGGAAAAATGACATGACACAAAATACTCTTACATAATCTAATACAAAAATAACATTGATCAATACCATGGACTATAGAAATCTAATATCCTTTAGGGATTATATATGTAATTTTGTCAGTATAAAAATAAGATTAAATGATAGAATTGAAGAAGGGTTTGGATCATGAAATAATTAATTCATTAGTAGTTGCATTTTGCAGCAAATCATAGGACTTCAAAATTTAGTTTCAAATGAAGAAATTATTTCAAGATTAATACTAGTACTAGTTGAGGGATATTCTTGTGAAGGCCTGTCAATGCAAATGTTGGTGATATTGGTGGTAGGATCTCTAGTAAGAGACATGATTACCTAAAAATTTATTAAAGCATCTCCAAGCAATTGATTATTATTGACTATTATTTCCATTAAATACTACATAGAATTGTTCATGACCATGCCACCAAAATCATATATTTCAGCTTCTAATGCAAAATGTTCCATGGAGCAATTCATGCATGTATAATCAAAGCAAGGATATTACAACATCTTGGTAGGGTCAATATAAATTGCATACATTTTAGATAAAAACACCAAACTAGGGAATGAAACAAGAAGTTTGTTGGAAAATAACATACATGGATCTAAATTCATATGAAGGGAAATTATAATTACCTTGATGCCTCTTATTGATACGACACTAAAATCATGAGAATAAGAAATGCATTCTTGGAGTTTGGGTTCTAAACTTTTGTAGTATAACAACCTCATGGGCGTTATCTAACACTTCTATATTTCTCTATTCTATAATGTTTCAATTTTATAACTCTAAGGTGTAGGTTTTCACTTCCAAGTTTACTTTAATTTGAGTCTTAAAAATTAAAATGCAATATATTGGCGAGTTGAACATAAACATGGTCTAATTTGGAGGTAGACTAGAAAGTGGATAGGGGAACAATAGCTTGATTGGATAAGATCTTGTATGCCTCTAAATTTCTATAAAATAGATTGGTCATTGAGGTGATTCCTCTCATAGATATGGCTACCTTATCCTAAGCATAAGAAAAATATTTTATTGTATCAAGTTCTCCTATCCATAAAATTGGTTATACTTACAACCATAGATTTATATGTTGTAATTCATCCATTTACATATTTTCTAGCACCTATATCTCACTTCCTTCATTGAATGTTTCAACTTCATATGCCTAATGATCAAATCTAGATTTTCTTGATTACTTTTGTCATATTCTTGATGCTTGAGAAATTTCTCTATCATCCTATAATTTTTTTTGTATTATTTTCAATTCTAACCATTCTATACATAGGTACTATTTAATAATAAATGCATTCATTATTGTGATATCTTGTAAAAGAAATGAAATAAAAAATCAATCATCTTATCACTTTTACCAAAAATAACTATATTATGATAAAATTAATTGTTAATAGGAGTAAGTTCTCATTATTCAAACAATATACTACATGACATACTTTGTCCAAATAAAAAAATTATTCATTCTAATGTTTGAATATTTGTGATTATACGAAATTACAAATATCTTATCAGTTCTTGCATGAATTTTGCAATGATCTTATCAATCTTAAGAGTGATAAAAGAACCAAGGGAGGCTCGATATGATTTATGGTGCCTAGTTAATGAATTATAGAACAATTCAACAAGATGAGTAGGATGTATATGGTGAATATGAAAATTAGCAATATTATGATTGAAACATAGAGATACAAGGAGTATGAATGACTCAATTATTAGAATAGAAAAGCTCCATAGTGTAGCATCATCATAAAGAGGGTCAATCATTATATCATATATTGCAAGCATCAAATATAAATGCATAAGTTTAATGAAGAAGAGAAAGAGAAAGCATATACAAAATAAATTTATAATTGCCACAAATAAAAATAAACATATGCAATAAAAATGTAATAGTTTAATAAACATGACGCTACACATTTTTTGGATATTGATTCAAAGAATAATAAATCATAAAGATATAAACATTTTCCTATCATTTGAAAAGGATATTTTACATATACAATGTCAAAATAAAGATATAAATATGTAAATGTCAATAAAAAATCATAAATAAAACCTTTCTACCATTAATTTAAATAAAGTTGTACAAAAAATTTCCCTAATTTTTTGATTAAGATTAAGGATAACAAATGCATTGCTCTTCTCATTTCCGAATGTCACCTTATTGTTACTAGTAATATATGCGCACGATCCTTGAGTAGGTCTTATCTTATGTATTATAATGATAATTATAAAATTCTAGGTTTAAAAATTATGATGGAGAGCATATACTTCGTAAAATCATAATATATTATTGGTGATAGTAAAAGAAAAGAAAAGAAAGCACTCCACATGAACATGGCCTAGTTTATTAACAAAAAATATATTTCTAGTTTCCTCTCAACATTGTTCTTCTAATTATTTTAGAATTTCATCTATCAATATTACTAGAAATGAAACTACCATAACTAAACAAAACTCACTAAAGTTCAACAATAAAATGCCAGTTTTTTTGCAAAGAAACATAACATACAAGATGAAAGTGTGAAGTGCAAAAGAGATAGACCTTGTCAATAATAGCCAAGGATTTAAATCTATAATGGCATGGTGAGTAAAATATTATCTTTAGAAAAATAATTAAGTGAGTTAGGCATCTCAATGACCACTAGTACAAAGAGAGTCTTTTCTTTTACTTTTTCATTTGAAAAATACTCACAAGGATTGTAATCAAATGAAATATTTCTCCCACCAATTTAAAATGGTGAAACTATAAAGGTAACAATATTAAAGACCATATATGTTATCAATCATAATGTCCTAAAGGACATTGGAGGTATCTACATGGTTGGAAAAACCTACATGAGTTAAGGATAGTGATGTGTGAAGAGTTAGATTTGATTCCAAGTCTTAGTATTTTAATTTTTCTTAAAGATTTTGAATTGTGAATGTCGCATAAATTGAAAAATATAAGAGGTTTACAATGATTGAGGTCACTAGAGAAGTTGGAAGTACACACCCACTAGAATGCATTGTGTATAAACATGTTTGAAGTACAAACTAAAAGTCTTACACACTCTTACATCTCACTTATTGAAATGCTAACTATCAATGACAAAAAATAGGGGATGAAGAACCTAAAAAGGAACCCTTGGATTAGAGTCATTATATGTTGATGGCAACATTCTTTTATAAAATATGACAATAAAATCTACAAATTCAAGAATGTTAGATAGGGAACATTAACCATTTGATAGAATACCTCAAACAAATCCATTCTCTTGAACTACAATGATTGTGATGTATGTAGAAAATGCATTTGTTCAAAAGGATTTACATTCTTTGTGTAGGGATGATCATAGTCATTCTCATGATCATATGAATAAAAAGAAAAAGAAAACCAATGTGAATCTTTACATGTGATTTTCTACTATTATCAATAAGATTTTTCATAATATATATCTTTTCCACAACATAGAATGTCAAACTTATCATTGCTTATAATAAATATGTGTTAGACTTCTAAGAAAATTATTATTTTATTTTATATTGAGCATGTAGTATTGACTAGAATTGATTCCAATATCAACTTTTACAACAATAAATTATATATGATTTGAACATTTCATTTAATTATGGATAGATTAATATTGATTAAAGTATTTAATTGTCTACATTGATTTATTGTAATAAGAAGATACATTATAATAACCAATAAAAAAAATCAATATTCAAAATTATAAACATAAGCTTTTTTTTTAAATGATTGATTAAGAGATTAAAAAAATAACTATTTTTTAAAAAATACTACAATACTTTATATGATGCTAAAAAATTATATACAATTAAATTACAATTGTTTATTTTTTTAAAATTATTTTCATATTAAAAACTTTCATCAAACTTTCTAATTAATTAAATTTCAACCCTCTAAATAAATCTTGTGTTATTATTTTTTTCTAAGAATATTTTATATAAAAATTTCAAAAACGCACGTCAAAGCTATCTTAGAAAACTAATAAAGTGGTCCCTAATATAAATTTTGTATTCTTATTAGAAAAAACACTAACATTTAATTAAAGTAAATAAAATTCCATGCGTATATTTCAGCATGAAAATTATGGAATATATCAATTTCAAACAAGTACGATATGGAATATTTTCATGAGATGCTGAAAAAGCTAGCCTCGTGAAAAGCGGAATTAAATTTTATTATTATTTTTTTGTATTTAAGGAGGTTTAATGGTTACCTTGATAGTAAAATACATGGATTAGTCAAAGTATTTATAAGTCTTATTAAATAGTGGTAGAAAAAAATATTTATAGTTTTTTTATTTGAAGTATAAATATTAATTAATTGAGTATTTTTAAAATAATTACCATTAAAAAATATGTGTAGTTTAATAGCATTCTTAAATGTTAAAGAAGTGGTATTGAAGAAAAGTTTTTTTTTATTTTTTATATATATATATTTTTAAACATATCATCATTTCTTATATGCGTTTAAAATTTTAATGCTTGTTTATTATGAGAACTTATTATATACTGATGCGATACATATACTTCTTTTATTAAAATGCCATGTTGTCAACCATATTTTGATTTCCTTATAAATAATGGAAGTCAAATCTTGAATCCTATAAGGGTGAGATTTCATGTTTTATTTAACTGAGGTGTATATTACTTAAAAAGGTCCATTTTAATTGTCAAGGGTGATTGAGAAAATGAGGTCTATTAATGATATTGAGTTTTCACAATCCATAATTGTTGAAATACTGTTGATCCAATTGTGTTGGAGTTTTTGCATCAACGTTTTGGATCATAGGTCCATCTTTAGGAAGAATGAAGAATGGAAGAGACATAAAATTGCATGAAAAAGTGAGAAAGAAAATAGAGGCAATTTTGGGCAGCAAGGTGAGTAAGAGCACAAAGCATAAGCAATACTTTGAGTGCTTGGTAAAATGGTCTGGAAGACCTATTGAAGACCCATCTTAGTTGTCAGAATTTGAGGTTAATCGTCTTGGTTGTCCTCTTGAGAAGTGACAGGATCACTTTTCTTTCTACCATGGGTGTTGATGTAGGTGCATCTATGGTTGCCAACCAACTTGCATCATCAAATTTTTAATCAATTTTGGTATGAATAGTTTTTTGATTAATATTTTGGAGTATTTTAATGATTTAAATTTCTAAAAAATTAGATTGGAATAATTGAACAATTTTGGCTTGTAATTTGCATTGGGAAGCAAGCCAGAATTGACATTTTAAATATTAAATTGTCAAGAAGCAGAACGGGGCATGGGATTTTGGGGGAGTTATTAAGTTTGAATTTATATTTAATTTCCATGATGTTATAGGCAAGAATGGGATTCCCAAGAGGAGTTTGACTGACAATTTAAAATTTGAATTTCAAATTGGGGATTGGGTGAATAATTGTAAGGTTAGTGGAGGCTTGCCTAGTTGGGAGTGGTACAAACATGCACTAGGGAGTTAGAAATTTTTAATTGATGCAACTATCTGATTTTTCCAGAAGGGGGTGCATAGAGTTGAAGGTTTCTCAATAATTGGACTTGTGGTTGCAGGAGTTTTGATTCTTGTTTTTTTTGTTTTGGTTTTGATTTGGAGTTCCATATTTCTCGGCATTGGTGGTATGGGCGTAGCTATCCTGGGAGAAGCATTTTCTTACTTGAATATGCAAATAGAAGACAAAAATTAGTAACAAATATGTGGTAAATGCATTGGAGTTGTATTCTCTTTATTTCCATAATATAGTTGCAAGTGCAAGAAATTGGAGAAACAAGGAAAACATACCTGTAGTTGCTTTTGTTGTCTGCAAAAAGTCATTTAATTTAATTTTTTATGTATTCCTTAAAGCCTTCAAGGCTACATATGTAATTCTTTCAATTTGAATGCAATCCTCATAAGTTGCTGGAGACTTGGAGCAATAAAAATTCACTGCGAGTTGTTGATATTTTGGTGTTTAATCTAGTTAATTCTCAAATTACTTGTGTGTTTGGAGTTGTTGAGAGTTGCAGGAAACTCTCTTGCATTAGAGTTTATGGTCAATTTAACTGTTATTACAAAAATCTATAACACTTATGATATAGGAGGTGGATGTTAGGTGCATCAGAGGAGTTACTTACTATTCAAGGTATGTTGACCATTTTGGCAAGGTGTGAGATTCCCCACTAGGATTTGGATGCCATTTTTTTTTTGTGTGGCTTTAGTAATTTGTTTTGGAACACCATGTGTGGTATCTTGTACTCACCACTCCTATATATTGGTTCCTTGATATGGTAGTAATATCAAGTTGTTTTGTAGATCATTCAAACACCATTATGTTGTAGAATTTAGAGGGATAAGCTATTGTATTGCAATATATTTTATCACTAATAGAAGCTTGTCTCTTTGTGTGTGCATATTTTCACCAAAAGGGTTTATCCATGTAAATCTTAATGTAGTTGTTTGGATCTACTTTATGGTTGATTTCCATTACATTTATGATATATCATAGTTAGTGAATTTAATTGTATTAATATCAACATCTCATTGTATAGTTATAATTGATCTATGCCATTTCAACAACTTTACAAGATTATTGTGAGATAAAACCAACCACAATGAAAATTTTAAAAGTGGTGTGCATATCCTCATTTTAACAAGTACATTCTTAGCAAATGTTATAATTGAATCCCCTTGTATTTGTGTATGATTCCTAAACAATCACCTCCATACATTTAGAATATAAACTTTCAAATTATCTAAAAAGCTATTGATAAATGAAAAATTACCAATTTTATCTCATGTCTATTATATCAAAATCTAACTATTAATAAATAGTTGATGCGCTGAACTTTTAAACCTCAAATGACCCTTCTATAAATACATCAAGAAACTTAAAAAAATTCTTCTGATTTTATACCTTTGACTTTATATCTAACTAAAAAAATCTTGATCTTGAATCCATAATTTTTTTCCAATCCTTTTAACATAATATTCTAAAAATAATTTTTATTCTAAATATACATAGTTTTATCATGCTTTCTAAACAACAATTCCATTCACCATGTGTAAAAATAATAAAAATGTACTTATTTTTTCTCATTATTTTATTGATACACAATTTCTTTACTTACATGAAATCTATGGTGATATTCACTGCGATATGCAACATAAATAATTTAAATTAAAATAATAGCAGTTGCATAAAATGATATCTCATGTGACTAGATCTTTTCAAATGGTATAGTTCTTGAATTATATATCTATAAGCATAAGAGCAATTGGCTATTACATTTAAGATATTGGCTATAATTTGGCTGTGGTTGCACATCTATAATTGTGCAACTGTATTTTTTTCTGTAATCCTTTTTCTTTAATCCAATTTTTTAAATTTTTAAAAAAGAATAAGAGTAATTTACTCAATTTGGAGATATATGTAAGGAAGTTGGGATAGGTATGTGAAAGCTTACATAATACATGCAAGAAAAGCATCTTTTAAACATATTATATAAAATGTAATATTGATAGATTTCAACCAAATATATTTTCAGGATCTGTATCTTGTACGAATAATAATAAAAACCAAGTGTATTGTTAACTATTCTTACAAGGATTTGTCCAAGCTCATTTTAAATTATCAAGTTGCCTAATTGATACCTTTCTACCTTTTATAAGAATCTTTTCATAAGCATGAATCACATCCAAAAAGCAATGTTATAAATCTTAGTTGTCCCTGGATTTTATATGAAACTCACGCTCATTAAAAAAATATAAATTTATTTTTCCTGATTTGTTCTTGTCTGTTTGGCTGTAATAGCTGTGATTGTTTATGGCTGTTTGACTGTGCTGGAACATCTAAGTCTGTGAATTTTTAACTGTTATTTTGTAAATTTTTTGGGCTTTATTTTAATTTAATTATGATCTAGAATTTATTTTAGATAAAAGAGTTGGGAATAGTAAATGCATTGATTAAAATAATTAAAGGAATACATAAAGATATTTAATTAGAATTTTGATATAAATACGTTGTGATAAATGATTGAAAATGATATGTGCAGAAAATACATTGATATTAGAATAAATGTTTTGAAATTTGTAAACTCACTGTTTATTACTATGAGTCACTAGCGCAACTGCAAGATCTATTATACAAGTGTGGTTCTAATAAGTATGTGAAGATATAATCTCACTAAATCTTTGGGTATTCACCTTTGGTCTTTCTTGAATACTTGGATCTGATCTAGCATAGAAAAGAGTTTCGTGTGCTCAGTTGTTTGTATGCGATAGGGATAGTATCTCCCTTACTTAAATAACTTGTAAAGATATTGAATCAACGACTTTGAAAATGATGAAAGATAATAGACAAATGATGGAGTGGATACTTTAGATGATGATGCAATACAAGGGCTCTAGTAAACAGTCCTTAATAATTGTGTAAATCAGAATGTGAGTTGGGATCTAAACCTAGATTAATCAGTGCCTAAAATGAATTAATTTCATGCCATTAAATACAACTCCAAGGGTGCTAAATGATTTTTTTTGCGCTTCAAACTAGCACTAGTTGGAAGGGTTAGTTGACTCTACATTTAAATTTGAAAATTATAAAATTAGGATTAATTTATGCAACTAGAAATCTAACTTAGAACATTTATTCAATTGCAAATTTAATCTAGGGTTGGAAATACATGAATATAAGGATTGATATTGATTCTCAAGGGTGAGCGCAGTGAAGAGGGATCGCTTGCTCCTTATCTTTCTATACAACGTGGTCTTTGTTTTTCATTGTAAATATATACGATATGATTTACGAACCTTATATTTGCATTTATAGGGTAAGGGAATTTTATTAGGAGTCTATGTGTGACATTACTTATCCTTGCATTCATAGAAAATGTCTTTGAGAATTATAATTGTCAAATGCGAAATGGCTTGGTTTAGACATATGTGCATATACATATTTCTTAACTTTCACAACTTTACCTCCACGAGCACATTTAAAAAATTGATGTATCATAGAGGGAACCCCCTTTAATTATATTAAACCAAGGTCTCACAAGTGATATGCAGATCTATCTAATGAAGGAATAACATGAAACAATACTTTCACTTCCTTAATCCCTACTTAAAGAGGCAAAACAATGCTCCTCAAAGTGTCAGTAAGGAACAATTGGTCATTTCTAATACAATATTTGAATCTACATACTACAAGAAGTTGTAATCATATAAACTTCCCCCTTGCTTATGTTATACTAGTTAGCAGGATCAATACGGATACCCTCACATGGGCTACTATGATGAAAACCTTGAATGTTTAAGGTGGAACATAATAGTTGTTTCCAAGCATCTCCTTATCAAGAAATACAATAATTAGAGGTACATAAGGAGAGGAAATACTAGTATGATCCATTCCCACAAATGTATGCATATGAGTGTGGGAGGATGAACCAAGATATTGTATATCCAAAAAATCTCTACATGTATGTATATGTGCCATGTAATTAGCAGTATGTTCAAACACCTATTTGAAGTCTACATTTTTAGATTGAGAATGTGGCAAAAATGGATTAGTATATTTTTTTAATTTTTAATTAGGGGAGCAACTATGTTGTTGTCCCCATAATTAATACCATCAATATTCATAATATTTTTATCAATCAAATATTGGACTTCATGTTTTAAGATTAGATGAAAATATGTGTATGATTCCCATTAACTCTATAATAATTACAAAAAGCATGCTCATTGTAGCCTTTACGCAACCCTCTAGATGGATCTATTGGAAGAATGGAAAACTAAACAATGTAGTATTCAATCAAATTTTCAACACATTAGCTAGTTCATTTAACTTGATAATTTGTTTTGGATTTTGAGGCTTAAATGAAAGAGAGCTAGAACTATTAGCCATACATACTATTATTTTTTCAACTTTCCTATTGATACCATTTTGAAAGGTATTTGTATTTTAGAAACTTTGGAGGGTATTAATATGAAGGTGGTGTATGGGTGGACCCATACTTTAAGTCACTAGGATAAAGTAATTTAAACTTCACATATTAACATGGGTGTAAAGTTTCATCAAATAATTGTAGCTATTCAAACAATTACTATTTAGGAGGGGAGGTAATAGTCTCTTAAACAAAAAAAACAAGCATTTTTCATCAAGGAGTTGATGTTTCAATTTGATAAATAGTGATTGAATCGTATCATATTCGTTGATGTACTTATTATATCCTTGGGAACACTCAAATAAATAAATAAATGATAGTTTTAAGGTCCATGTCGAGACATAAATGGATTAAAACATTCATATCTATTTGATCAAAATAATGGATGGAGCTAGGAGGCAATGAGTAGAATCATTACATGCCATAATTATGAAGAGTGTGAGGAAAAACTTAGCCAAAATATTATAAAAACATAAGCATAATCTACACATGTGACATCAAAGGCTTGCAAGCGAGTTTTAGGGTCACATTTACCATAGTACAACTCAAATCTAGGTACACAAAATCCATAGGTAATGGATAAGTCACAACTTGAAGATAAGAGGTATGCAATTTCCTAGAGTATATGTGATAGTATCTTGATTATTGAGCATGGAATGGACTTTATTTTTAACTCTATCTACCTTTAGAAGTAGTAAATTAAGGGTAGAAGTGGGGATAGTGAACTAGTAGGGGTGATATGGGAAATAGGGGATGCAGTATAGAGAGGATGACTGATAAGCAACAAAGACATAGTGGTAGTAGGAGGATATATCACACTATAAGCCAAAGAATGAGTAGCACCAATGACATTAAATGAAGGGATTTAACACTAGCATTAGGCCATGTAGTTATGCCAATAGAAGACCTAAACAAGAAGGGATGAAGATAGGATGGAAGGTAAGTGGTATGTTAGTAAAAGAAATGGTGACAATAACACTAAATATAAGAACATAAGAGGTAGGGGCCACACTAGAAATGTTGAGAGAGAGGGTAGACATCCTTTATTTATATAAAACCTTAGGTACATTTTGACAAACAAAAAGGTAAACAAAGACCAATCTTGGTACACTAGAGCATCATTTAACATATTGAAACCTTAAATTATAGATCCTCTATAGAGCATATTTGAAAACATGCCATTTTGTATTAGAGTATATCATATAAAATTAGAGTACTCTACATTGCATCAATAGATATTACACTTTAGGCATCCTTGTGTGGCATGCCTTCATCTATTGTACATTGAAAAAACATGATCTGACTTGTTAACAAGTTTCCCAATGCTCTCTATAAACATGACAGTTCCCCAAAAAATAATTTTAAACACCACTTATTTTAGATACAAAAAAAACTTGTAGGTGCGTAGGTACCTAAGAGCAGAGTGAAAAAAATATAAATTCATGCCAAAAAAAGGTGTCCCAAGAATGAGCCCAACCTCATCCAATATAAAGCATGAATATTAAGCAAGCTTATGACAATCAGAATATTATTGATCTAGTAGATAAATCTAAATCCATACTCTCAAATGTATTCTATAATAAAATATTTATCATTAATTGCCTCAAATCAAAAAATAAACTAAAACACTTTTGCTTTCTTACTTATACTTACTAATCTCAGCTTATTTATTTAAACCTAATTTATTTTTATTATTTAATAATTTATTGGACCTAATTATGAAAAAAGCAACTTCTTTACTAATTAAGGAGAAAAATAAATTCAAAAGTAGTTTGTGTTTAAAAAAATCTAATGAAAAAAACTACATGACAATCCTTGGACTAAAGTTCACTTTCATGGAATACTTATAAAAGTTTTGTTAAACTTTTTAGGCATTCATGATAAATATACATGATACGAATCCTTTCTTTTCATGCCCAATATAAAATATATCCACTAGATTGAAATGATTATTTTTTATTATAAATATTCACATTGTATACTAACTGCATGATTCATTTAATGAATCAAATCTTCAGCGAAAAATAATAATTAAAAATAGATAATATAATTCTAAGAATATTCATAGAATAATTATAAGATTCTTGACAAACATGTTTCCAATTACTGCATTAAAATATAATAGCAGAACGTTCTTTTTTCAAATAATTATGAGATTCGAATATTTGCATGCATGTTTCTTGTGTTTGCACGTAAATATACACTTAATTATATACAAAAGGGACAAATCACCTCCACCTACATTCTTTAGGTCAATAAAATAAGTGCCATTAATTTAGATAAATTAAGTTACAATTGACAATTAAAATTATTATAAATGTGGATATTAAATAAATTAAATGTGGCATTTAGTTTGAAATTTGATAATAAAAAAGTATTGTGATAATTTTTAAACGTTTTTTAATGTTTAGAAATTTAGAGTTGATTCAAATGAAGATTTCAAATTATACAAATTAATTATTTTTCATTTTGGATCATTTATGTGAGTGTGGATTTTAACAAGAAGAAACTTGAATTGAAATTCATAGTTTTGATATGATAGAAGGTTGATTATTGAAAATCACTAGCCTTGATTTCTATTGAATGGATATGGGTAGTGTTTAGGAACACCTTTGAGAATTTTGTTGAATTATGAGTGTAGACACTTAAAATTGATCACTTTTCACTTAGTCAATTTACCCCTAATTTAACCAATTTCTTATCTTCTATATTAATTAAATAATACCATATTATTTAATTAATATTCAATTATATCAACCTTCATCTTAACCTGTTTCTTCTATTATCTCTAAATCCTAGCCTAAGGTAAAAAAATTAATTTAATTATTTATCTACATCTATCCTACCTTACCCCTTCTATCACATAAATTAAATAAATGAATTCTATTTATTTATTTATTTAATCCCTCTCAAATGTCACATCCTCCAACTCTCCCACTTGCACTAATCCTAATCCCCACCTAACCTAGCCACTAATCATTTGCACATACTTAATCCTTGATTAAGTGGGTCAAACCCCCATCACATCAAGCACATGGCTCTTTGTACTTGTGACATGGTCTTGGTACCATGTTACATGGCCCTAGTCCCCTCAAGAATACAATTAATCTCCCTCTCAAGCCTTCTCATTATGCCACTTGGCACAATCTTGTGGCTTGAGAGATCACATTCATCCTCAACCCTTGATCTCCATCAAGCAATCCTATCCCTTCATCCATTTTATCCCAAAATCTACATTCATCACTTATCCATTTATCAAAATATCTCACTCATTTTCATTGGAGCATAGTTATGCTGCCAAAATTTTGTGAGCCACATCCAAATCAACAATCATGGGAAAATCTACTCAATGGGAGGCCCATTACATTGGTTTGAGCTTTCTATGCCTTATTCAATTATTGTTTTGATTTTTTGTTTTTTTTTTATTAGTTAAATTATTCGGTTTGAGCACATTTTCACTGCACACATTCTGACACACTCAATGGGACCCATGTCACAGGTTTGCTAATGTCATTTCCTAGTTTTCCATGAGATTTTTTCTTGCGGGATTTA
Source organism: Sequoiadendron giganteum (assembly GCA_007115665.2). Classification (NCBI taxonomy): domain Eukaryota; kingdom Viridiplantae; phylum Streptophyta; class Pinopsida; order Cupressales; family Cupressaceae; genus Sequoiadendron; species Sequoiadendron giganteum. The sequence goes on along the minus strand of CM021100.1, from coordinate 175,820,980 downwards.
TACACAAAGGTGGATACGCTCCAAATAGGCAGATCTGTTCTGCAAATGGGTGGCTTTGTCCCCACAGAGGTGGCTTTGCTTAGGCCTTCCAACATCTAGATACCCCCATAGAGAACAAGTGGATTCGTACCTACAGAGGTAAATTCAATTCTATAGAGGCATACATTCTCTATAGAGGAAAATGCACCTGCAAAGAGATGATTATGTAGACAATTAGATCCATTCTACAAGGGTGAATACACTTTTAGATAGGCAACTTCATTTATAGGAAGATTTACACCTACAAAGGTAGATACGCTCAAGATAGGTGACTCTGCGTACAAAGTCTTATTGACATCTAATAACTCAACTCAAAATATCAAACATGTAATATAAATCAATAGACCAACTATGATTTAAGCCTTTCAAACCAAAATATCCATTCCCAAAAATGGGGAATATACCCAAATATTCCCCTTATACTCCTTACAATTTTCTTTGTAACAAAATCAATTGTAGATGGAAAGAATAGAAAAGAAATCATGCCATGTAATCTCAAATAATTCCTCCAAAATTATATTACATATCTCAAGACTCATTTCTATGAGAAGAGAAGGAAAAATAATCTATGCCAAGTACTCCTCAAATAATCTCTTCAGAATGAACATACATGTCTCAAGACTTTTTCCCATAAGAAATAAAGCATGAAACAACATAAATATAAAAAAAAAGGTGGGTAATACCTATCAAATGATCCACTACCAAGAGGAACAAGACCATGGAATGAAAACACTCCTTTGAGATACAAAAATCCATAATGATTTCTCAAAGAATAATCTCCTCAATAATTTCTTGTCGAGCTCTTGTCCAACCCAGGTGTAGGCTCTTCGATCCCACCACTAAAACCTCATTTAAAATTAACTATCTAAACACACGATCTTCAAGAATAAGAGATCTCTAGCCTTACCCAAATCTAATATAGGTGTAAAATTGGTCATCTCATGTCAACTGAACTACAATGTAACATGCACTAACTAGAATCTCACAAGAAAAAAAATCACATCACTCATAAATTAGATTACCATAAATTACCACCAAAATTTCAACCATAGAATCAAGAACTAACCATTTTTTCATGATTTGCATAGCCTCAAAACAATATCATATGCCTTAAATGAAAATATTCTCTCCCAAGTGTTATATCATGCCAAAACTCTAACATGCAATCACGATTCCATCATGGCACAATAACATCTATCATGTAAATAAGGATCATTTTTTTCAAACTTACGAATTATAACTGATGCCTTAAATAAATAATCCAAGAGTCCTCCATGGTGCCAAGATGTCAATATCTCCAAATTACATGAAGATAACTTACACGAAAAAATATCCAAGATTTCCTCCATGACACCAACAACCATTGTTGAAGATCATACATCACTAAGTGATTAATTCACATAACTACTAAAGCTCACATTGAACTATGATATATAGATAAAAAATGCATCATGATGACCATCTCCTAAATTGATATCACCCATGAGTCTAACACACTCAATTACAACATTTACAGATCTAGAGAATAAATTAGAGCCAAGATATCCAAACCAAGAAGATGAACAACCACTTGCAATCAAGAATCAATAAAACACCACTAAAAATTAAGCTGCATAAACAACCATGTCATACTAAAGCTCTAAGAATGAAAGGAATCTTGATGACACCATGATCACCACCAAAATTAATCACATATACAATCATGTCATGTCAAATTTATAGGTGTGTAAGGAAACTCTATGACACCACGATCACTACCTAATGTACTTGTTTTAAACCTCCACTAAGTCTCACACATCTTGTAACCTAGTCAACAACCATAGGTCCCACAACATAACTATTTCAGCAAACACCGCATCTCTACCTCATAATGGAAACTAAACTAATACAGTAAGTAACTAAACAAATCAAACCAAATAGAAACTACATCTAAGGTAAAATATTTATGGGTATAGACAACTCGTATTTGACTTATCTATGCAAATTGTATCAATGGTCTACAAGAATTCACAACTTGTAGATCTCACAATATAGCATGCAATTTCAAGATTATATTAATAACTATGTTAAGTGAATATAACTATAGATAAATATGTATATTATCTATAAGACACTAAATATCCTTTATATTGTATTTTATGACTAATTTATAAAGTACCATAGTCAAGGAATCAATAAATAACAAATAATTTAATTAAAAATCAAATATCAACACCTTCAAACTTGATCCACTAAATAGTTCTTAGAAAATACTCTTTTTCACTTATAAGAAGTCCAAAATTGGATATCATGGACACAATATATTTCATTTCAAAGTAATAAGAGAAAAATTGGCTTCCAACTGGTATTTTTCTAAAATAGTAAAATATAGAAAAATCACTAATACTATGGTTTAGTATACAAAAAGAGATTTTTATCAAGTATAAGAGTTCATGAAAATATGACTCCCTAAGTGGAATTTATTCTTCCCAACAAAAAATATCATTTATGTGTATATAACAACTTCATCGGCGATTGCTAGGTGGTTGGTGGGCAATGCCACCTTGGTGATGGAAAATTGGCAGGTGCTAGCAGCGAGTAGCCACCAAGTGGCTCCCTATGGTGGACATGGTTGTAGATGATTCCTATCAACATTCACCACTAATATTTTAGCCCCTATGTGTTGTGCATGATCAATCACCAAGGCCCCCATGTGACCTCCAATTATGTCCAAATTTTGAAAACAAATGTACAAAAAATGTATTTTTTTAAATTTCCATTCATACCTCCAATAGCAACATTGATGCAAATCCTACCAAGAATATTTTTGAGGCTACTAATTTTTTAAAGAATAAATCCCTACATTCATACAAATCCATACAACCATATAGACTATATGGACTTTGATAGTATCAAATTACTCCATGCCCTTCAAAAATGGCTCAATTTTTTTTCTATAAGTTCCCTATAGTGTTTTATATAGATTCATACATTTTTGGACCTTCTATACTTGATAGTGAGATTTAATTTTTTCTGGAAGGTTTCTAGTTAAAGTTGGCCCCTAAAACCCTCACAAAAAGAGTCCAAAACAATCACTTATTAAATATTCATCAAACCTATATTTACAAAATCTCGAGTATGCAAACACACTTGTAACAATATAGATATCTTAATTACTTTCATATAATTCCATAGATTCATCCATGCACAACATTCCACTCCCACCAAGGATTAACAACTAGGAATAAATTTCCTCTTACAACCTAAAAACTAAGATCTAATCCTAAATGAAAGGAATTTTGTAGTAATAATAACCATTTCCACATAACTTCAAGAGAATAATATAAACATAAGTATTTATAGTAAATAAAATGCAAAATACTAGGAAAAATTATCATCAAGATAAGGTAATGTGTAGCTTGGGAAACCCCTCAAAGGTAAAAACCTAGCCTCCAAAAGCACTCACACACTCAATATTTTGTATCATGAGAAAATATTATAATACACTTGAAAATTCTCCTTGAAAGGATTTTAAAACATCAGTCTCCCTAATAACACTTCATATGAACAATAAAATAAGGTTCTTGTAACCACACATCCCAACCATTTTTCTTTCCTCACATATTCAACCTATAGGAGACGATCAAACAACCATAGCCAACAAGGTGGGTGAGCTTCATGATTCATAGATAATGGTTTCTTCTATTCCCTGTAAATAAGGATATCATGTACTCATGAAATAGAAGAGAAACAACTTATTTTAAGAATTTGATTATGGCTATGGATAAATAGAACGCATACATCATATCAGTTCCTACTCCTATGCAACAGAGTCACAATTAGCAAGGAAGAAAGCAATGGGAAAATAAATTGGAAGTGATATACGTATCCAAAGCATCACTACCATCCACAGTGTTATCTACTTAGTTATCCATTACTAAACTACCCAATCTTGTATGAAACCATATAAAAGATTATTACAATTCATGCAATATAATTAGAATCATGTCAAATTTATCTAGTATTGATTAATATCATAGCAAAAAATATGTTGAAGAAAACATGTCAAATTCGATATATTCTCTGAGTTTACATACACAATAATGGAGACATAAAACAAAAATTATATTACAACATTCTCATAATAGTATGTCAAAACCAATGCACGCCCTTGTAACTATCTTCTCATTTTTTGCAAATTTCTACTTCTTTTGATTATTCCTCTACTCTCATGTACTCTCCAATGAATAAAAATAATATTAATTTGCCAATAAGGCCAAGCAATAGAGGAAACCCTAATACGTATCAATGTAGCATTATCAAATTGGCCTATAAAATATTCCTCCCAAAATAGATGCATCAAATTGATGGTTGGCATCTACAATAACTTTTAGTGGTTGAGGAATTAGCACCATTAATACATGTAGATGAAACAAACGCATGAATAACCATAATGGCGATTGTTGAATTTGAAAACTACTAACAAACACTTCAAACACCAAATTTTATAATTTTATGCTATTCTAGGACAATTTTATAATTTTACAGTCTATCAAGGCATTATGTTAATTAATATGGAGGAGAAACAAATAAAATTATTATTTTTACAGTGATTCTGGACAATTCATTTAGTTGTCCTAGAATAGCACAAAATTATAAAACTAACCAAAAAATAAGTAAATGCAAAGAACTATCTTGGCCAAATGTGATAAGAGGGATGAAATTAATAAGAAAATACCAAAGGAAAACCCATCAAACACCCAAATATTCTAAAAGATAAAGCTGGAGGACAAGGAAGAAAAAGGAGAAACTTCCATTACAAAGGAAGAATAGTTAGAAAATGAATACATATAAAGAAATAATTGTTGTAGAAGAAACCTATATTTAAATAGAACAAGCCATCCATGATTACCACATGTGGAACTAATTCTACAAATAAGAAATTGGTCATGGAGAACTCAAAATAAAATGTGAGTAAATTTCCACAAAAAAAGGGTCATGACCTTAGTATTGTTAAGGATAAAAGGGTTCTTAAGGAAGAAAAAGGATGAAGACTACCTCAAAGCATGTTTCATGGAAAAGGAATCTCGTCTATTAAAATAACTAGGAGGAAGAAGAAATAATGAAAAATTGAAACAATTTATAAAGCATTGGAATAAACATAAGGAAAATAATATGAAAGGATAGGTAAGAAGAGTGGAGAAAACCACAAGGAAATGGTAAGAGAATCATGTCTTAATTGAGTTTAGAGTCCACAAAGAATGGATGAAGAATGTATTAGTAGCTCGTTGTACACTAATGTAAGTGATGCAAGAGGGTACTCCCCTCTGCCCATCAACCATTCACACAAAACACAAAATAAAAATCCATAGGTAGTGCTTTGCCTTAATTTAACAATCAACTAATAAACAATTGCAGGCAAACTTTAATTTTATTTATTCAAATGTAATTTACAATCCATTGGCCTTTAATGGCCTCACTCTTCTCAGACATCCAATTTGCCTCCTCCGTTGTTTTGGAACAACAACTTCCCCTTCAATTTCCCTTCACACAAGCACTATTCAATTCATACCTCTCTTCCAATAATTTTCTCTTTGGTCAAACTAAGAACAACAATTCACACACCTTTCATGGTTTATTTCAGCAATTAAAAATTTATCTACTCTTTCCTATGTGCCTTTTTCTCTTTTAGCAATTTTTAAATTATCTAATTTATAATCTGCAACTCCTATGCAGCCTAATTACTCCAACAAAGTCCCTTTATAACTTGATTTCCATGCTTATGCGCCTCTCCTTACCAAGTTGCTCCTATGTGGTCACTTATCCAAGGCGTTTTTTCCTTACACCCCCCTCCTCCTTTAATAATTGTGTTTTTTTAATTTTTAAACATTCCTCTGCATGTTCAACTTATGTGCACACTTTGTGGAGACTCTACACTCTCCTTCACTAGCACAATTATTATAATTCCTTTGCATTTTTTAAAATATCTCTATTCTCTCTAATGTGACACAACCACTCTCTCCCTACTATACATTTTATTCAATTTTAAAATAAAATTCTCCACCTTGCTAACCTCCCCTCTTTATCTTCTTTTATTGTTATTTTTTAATCTTTATAATTTTCTCTTTCATTGGCACGGGCTTATGTCTGCTAGGTTGCTTAGTATTTACCAAATATATTTGTCTTTACTTTAATAAATCCTTTCATCAAACTACTACCCATTCAACTTCTCTCTTATTGTTCCCCTTCACATTTCTCTAATTTCTCTTGAGTTGTTGGGAGTGTCACGGGTGCTTGAACGAAAATTTGTGAGTAGGCTCATAATGATGTCACCAGGTTCCCAACAATATTTTTGGTTGGTGTTGATCGCTTGTCCACCCATGTGCTCCTACACCAAACACGTCAAGTAGAAATATTGTGAGCATAGGCTCACAATGGTGGAGTTGAGTGATGGAATCACTCTTTGAGATTGTAAACAATCTACAACAAACTCCATCGATATATCAAGTACCCCAAAACTATTTCTTTCGCTTCTTATAGCACTTCTCTAGAACACAAATCACCTCCCTCTAGTAATATTGTGTCTTCCTTATTTTCCCCCTCGTGGACTCATGTCTACCAAAGCCTGACCTCCTCCACCAAATTCTTTCCACACTTCTCTCCTCTTTTGTGGGTTCAAACCCACCTCTAATCATCTGCCTCCACCAATATCCCACAACATCCTCAACCAACTCTACACACAACCGCACAACATCTACTACAGGCTCTTTTCCTCTATCCAATTCACTTTTCACTACCACATCAAAAAACAAAATAACATCACAAAGACGATTTACCCCATCTTCATTCACAACTGCAACATTCACTTCCTCGTTAGCTTCAACTTCTCATTCTTCTCTCTTTGTTTGAAAATGAGCTTCATCCTACATTCTTCCTCAATCACCAATAATTGCGTGAAAAAATCCGTTTCACCTTCACCATCCATTATGACCTCTTCACTGCTCACCTCAGTCCTTTCCTCTTCTCTCATTATGCCTTCCTCATGGCATGTCTCTACTATAATTTTTTTCGTGAGGATTGCTCTCTCATCCTTTCCATCCAACTCAAGCTACAATACTCTTTTATGCTATCCTCTTTCTTCATCTCACTCCTCTTCACCACTTTCCTTTCACTCTTTCCAACACTCTTTTCCACTTTTCGTCGAATCATCTTTCCAATCACTTCAATCATTTCATCCTCTACATTCTCCCAATACTGCTCCCAAAATAGTATCCGCACGGGTCTCCTCATGACCCAACCCATCTTGCCTACTACAATCTCACCTCTCACTTTCTTTTATCACTCTCAAAATAAATTCCTTTGCGGCTTCAATCTCTCCACTACTCAACACTCCTCTACCTACAACACCCTCTTGAGCTTCTTCTCTATCGCTTCACACACTTTCCTCTAAGTGTGAACTGCCTCCTGGTCGACGATCTATTCACACAACACTCGTAGGTCCTGGTGGACCCTCTCCTCTCCACTCTTATCTAACTACCCACTCTGCTACTAATTGAAGCAAGAGGATACTCCCCTTTTCCCATCAACCATTCACACACAAAAAACAAAAATCCACAAGCAGTGCTCTACCTTAATTTAACAATCAACTAATAAAAAATTGCAAGAAAACTCAATTTTTTTTACTCAAATACAATTTACAATCCATTGGCCTTTAATGGCCTTGCTCTTCTCAGACATCCAATCAACCTCCTCCATTGTTTTGGAACAAATTCCCCCTCACTTTCCCTTCACACAAGCACTATTCAATTCATACCTCTCTGCCAATTATTTGCTCTTTGACCTCAAACTAAGAACAACAATTCACGCAAATTTCATGGTCTATTTCAGCAATTTAAAACTTATCTACTCTTTCCTATGTGCCTCTTTCTCTTTGTGCAATTTTTAAATTGTCTAATTTATAATTTGCAACTCCTATGCAGCCCAATTACTCCAACAAAGTCCCTTTATTACTTGATTTTCAGGCTTATGTGCATCTCCTTACCAAGCTGCTCCTACATGGTCACTTATCCAAGCCTTGTTCCCTTACACCCCCCTCCTCCTTCAATAGATGTGTTTTTTATTTTATTTTTAAACTTTCCTCTGCCTGTTCAACTTTTGTGCACACTTTTTGGAGACTCTACACTCTCCTTAATTGGCACAATCATTAGAATTTCTTTTCATTTTTAAAAATATCTCTTTTCTCTCTTATGTGACACAACCACTATCTCTCTACCATGCATTTTATTCAATTTTATAATAAAATTCTCCATCTTAATGACCTCCCCTCTTTATCTTCTTTCATTATTATTTTTTATTATTTATAATTTTTCCTTTCATTGGCACAGGCTTATGTCTACTAAGCTTCTTAGTATTTACTAAATATATCTGGCTCTACTTTAAGAAAATATGTCATCAAACTATTTCCCATTCAACTTCTCTCTCTTATTGTTCCCCTTCACATTTCTCCAATTTCTCTTGAGCTATTGGGAGTGTCACGGGTGCCCACAACTAGAAAAATTGAAACTTCTCCAAATTGAACAAAAATTTGTGAGATTACCAGGTTCCCAACAATATTTTTGGTTGGTGTTGATCGAATTTCCACCCATGTGCTCCTACAATAGTAAGCATAATGGAAAGATGGATTTGGAAAATCTTAGGTAGACTAGCATTAAATGAGACTCCATATAATAATACATTGGTCGATGAGAAAGTTATATAAATTTCACAAGAACTTGTAGGGATATAGAGGTTATTTGTTAGGAATAAAGAGAAATATAGATTTTGTAGTAATAGAGATACAAGAGTTGTATCATGCATTTAATGTCTTGCTAAATTTAGAGTGGTTTGCTAACTATGATAGAGTATTTGATTCAAAGAATGAAATTATATTTCATGGGAAGGATAGGGTTGCACAAATACCTTTTATATAAACATGAGCAATACATAAATTGAAGAAGTAGTGCAAGAGGAGGAGACTACTAAAGAAGATGAAAACTAAGGCTTATATTCACTACAAAGGATTCAAAAAACATAAATTGATGAGGATCCGACTCAAAAAGAGAGATTGTCATGGAAAGTATTGATTAAAATAATAAAATTAAAAATATAGTAGAAATTTATCTATTAAATGAGCTAGAAGTGAGAGAAAGAAGAGTTTTGGGGGCTGGGAGAGTATATAACCTAAGAAATGTTGAAAGATTATCCAATATAGTACTATAGAGGGACAAAACATATTGTAAATATAAATAGTTGAGAGCACTACTATAGAAGAAGGAAATATACCACTAACCCATAGAGCACAATTCTTTAATAAGGGAATTTCATGCATCAAGCTACCACATTATTCAAGGGTAGGTAGCCTCTTAGGCTACCTAGCTTGGATATGTAAAAGGAAATACCTTAGGATGGAATCATTAGATGATACCTTGGTATGCAACATGATGTGATGGTGATATACCCACAAGTTGAACATCCTGACATAGAAAGTGCTAAGTGTACTAATCAAGACCAAATATTCACCTAAGGGAATCAAAATGGTAAAGAAGAATAGTGTAGCATGACTAACCCCCAAATACACATGGAAAAATATATTTAAATTTAGAACAATATGATAGAATATTATGAGATACTTTGAGTGAAATTATTTTATTGGAATTATTATCCATTGTGGGAAGAAAAAACCAAAAGCATGACCATAGTGCATTAACATTTTTGTAGGACATTTCAATTCTATTTAGACAGGAAAATAATTCATGTATTAGAAAAAATGAGGGATATAATTGCATCTATAAAAGAGGTTAGGACAAGATTAAGAAATAAATTTTGTATAATTTTCCCACAAAAATAACAAGGTGTTTGAAAAATGATTGAGAGGATGGATAAATCAAATGTAGGACCTCAGAAAATTTATTATAAGGCTAAGAAGAAGGGACAAATAGAACGTGATGAGGAGGATCCAAAGAACTTGGAATTCGAAGGGGAAGGAGAGAGGAAGTTACTGCTAGACATATTGTAAGAAAATGAATGTTTATATCAACCTCTAAAGAAAACATACCATTGGAAGGTAGTCTTAAGATGGTGAGAATTGGTGATTTTTGGGAAGAGAATAATGTTATGTAGGTTGTTGAAGTATTGAAGGATTGTGAGAACCTATTCCCTAGAATGGTCATAGATTTGAAAGGGATTAAGGAAGAAGTTTAAATATGATAAAATTATAATTAAAATAAGGGGTCAAGCCACACAAAAAATACCTTATCAATTTAATATTAATGTAAATTCAAAAATAAACAAGCATGGACAAAATGGTAGCATGAGAAATAATCAAAATAGGAGAGGATGCTAAGTAGATTAGCACAATGTAACCCGGCACACAAAAAATGGGTGAAATAAGGATTTTTGTTTACTTGAGGGAACTCAACAAATATTTTGTATGTGACCCCTTCCCAACCCCATTGATTGAAGACGTATTAGAATTTAAAGCTAGCAAGGAAGTGTGTTCTTTCATAGATGGATTCTCCAATTACCACCAAATTAAAATAAAAGAGAAAGTTCGACCAAAAATCACTTTTGGAATGGAATGGGGTCTTTTATGTATACTACTCATGCCCTTTGGATTGAATAATGCCCCTACTATATGTTCAAAAAAATAATTATCAATCCTTTAAATAATTCATACATGACTTTCTAGAAGTTTATTTGGATGAATGGACCATGTAGGGGCTAATTAAGGATCATGTTATGTTTTTGAATTAATGTTGGAGAGATTTATAAACCATAAAATAGAACTCAATTTGAAGAATTGTACATTTGTGGAACTTTTTGGTACCTTGTTAGGCCAAATTATCTACAAGGAGGGGATGATGGTAGATCCTTTAAAAGTATCCATAATATTAAGCCTTCCATCTCCAAATATAGTATTTTAGATAAAAATATTACTGGTGTACATAGACACCACCCTAAAATTATAATAGAATATGCAACAATAGAAGAGCTATTGAAGAGTTGGTAAAGAAGAACAATAAGAATTTCAAGTGGACAAGGAAATATCAAGAGGAATTTGATACTTTGAAGAATAATATTGTAGAGGTACCAATTTTTATATTCCCTAAAATAGAATCTTCCATTCCATTACCATGTGGACTCCTAAGGCACCACAATAGGAGTTGTATTAGTGCAGTCTAGAGGGAATAAAGATCATCCCATTGTATTTGCCAATAGGAAACGAGTGCAAGTAGAGAACTATAAAACATATAAATGGAAGCTCTTGCAATGGTGTATGATTTGAATAAATTCAAATTTTAATTTTTTCCCACTCCCTTTACCTTGTTTATAGACCATGAACCCCTTGATTACTTGACGAATAGACCCATCATTTAGGGTAGAATATGTCAGTGGTTGATGTAATTTCAAGAATTTAAATTTAAAATTATAGTAAAGCCAAGGAAAGCCAACCAAGGACTTGATTATTTTCTAAGAATTGGTATCAATGAGGATCAAGACCATATTGATAATCAATTGCAAGGAAAAATATTATTCATAGTGAATATGGTATCTCTAGAGCATAAACATACTACATAATTATTATCAATAAACAAATTTCGAGAGGATAGCACAAAAGAGGAGAGTAATATATAATTGATGCAAATGTAATTTCTATACACATTGATTAAAGGAGAGCTTCATATTATAGAGAAAGATGAAATAATAAGTAGAATGGTACTAAATCACAAGAGATATGATATATTAAGGGAAGCTCATGAAGGAATTATTGGAGGGACCATTCAAGGGATGGAATTATAAGAAAGGTATTATTGGTAAGAAAATATCACAAAGGATGAAATGCCCTAGTAACTATTATTGGATTGAGTTCCATTTGATAAATAGGTAATAGATTTAATTGGGCCCATAAAACCCCAAACACGTAAGTCCCAAGCTAGATTTATCATAACTAGTGTTGAATATCTCACCAAATGAGTAGAGCTTTAGGCAATAAATGATAATATACCATCTATCACAAGATTCATTTATGAAAATATCATAACATGGTTTGGTTGTCCAATAAGCATTATGAGTGAGTAGGGAAAAAACTTTTTACATAAGATAATTATGGAGTTGCTAGACAATCTCATGATAAGGGATAATAGAAGTAGCCCTTATTGTCCTCAAGCTAATGGATTGACTGGACCTTTGACAATATATGGACAAGTACAAGACAAATAATAAGAGACTAATTTTTTCCCCCTTTTTTAGCTAGTATATGGACTTGATGCCACTTGTCATATATAATATGTGGTATCAAACTTAAGATTGGGAAGAAATTTGAGTTAAATGAAAATGAACCTATTAAGAATAGGCTAGTGGAGGAAGAAAAACTTGATGAAATAGATTATTGACTACATACAATCAAGTACATGAGAACTGGTGTCAAAAGTCTTGGAATGATAGGATGATAATAAATAAAATCCTTAAAGAGGGTGATATAGTGTTATATCATAGTAGATCCCAGAAAACTTAAAAATTCAAAGTGTAGTGGCTAGGCCCTTATAAATTTATAGATATATCACAATCAAGAGCTATTAAATTTTAAAAATTACAAAATGGCATGTTGGATAGATACGTAAATGGAGAGATATTTACACATTTTTACACAAGAGACTAGGAGTTAGATGCAATCTAAACTCACAAACTTTATAAACATACGTACCTTGTAAATTATGTATTTTATTGTATATAAATGCATACTAGTCAAAAAGCAATAGTTTTGTAATATGAGAGTTACTAATTCATCAAATCAAAACGAAGGCAAATGATAAAAACTGGAGGGAAAAGTGACAATTGGAGTTGATCTACAAACTAAAGTACAAAGCTAAATGGTATGAATGTGAAAGTTAGGAGCATTGAAGAGTTGAGGTGTACAAAGTAATAGAGAAAAGCATTGAACCATGCCACAATGAGCTAGAAGATAGGGTTGCTAGCAAGCATAAGAGGGGAACAATATCAAGAATATTAACAATAGAAGAGCCAACTATTGCTGAATCAAAGGATAATCCCTAACCAAAGTGTAATAAATGCCCTTGGAAAGTAATGGAGATTGATAAGGACAAAGCTCTCTCTAATGTGTCAACTTATCCTTTGTATGCATAAGATGTTTTAGGTATATATATGCACCTATCATATAGATAGAGCATGATTAGTCTAAATAAATATTTCCAATTTTCTCATTTTTTCTTAATTCAAAAGTGAAACTATAGTATTTCATATAGAAAATGAACATAATCTTAAATTAGACAAAATACATTTAAATAGGTCTAAAATACTATGATTGATTTTATATCAAAAATTTATAATATTTTAAATTTTATCTGAAAAAATTAAAAGATTAAAATAAAAAAATAATTTTTTCCCTATTCCCACACCACAAATTTAATCTTATATATTTTAATATTTATTATTTACCACAACCAAATTTAATATATCTATATGGCAAATATTTTTTATAATAATGATTAAAATTATTTTTAAATCTTTTTTTATTGAATAATGCTGAAATAAAGTTTACAAATAAATTAAATAACAGTCCAACAAAGCGACTGAGAAGAAAATGACAACTAGAACAGCAACTGAAGCATACTAACCCAGCTAAGTAACAACAAGACCCGGCTGAGGAATTACGGTCATCAGTGACAGAACTCAGTTAAGAGAAAACAATAACAAAAAACCAGCTGATAGTTGCAGCCAACATTACAACAAACAGCAAGTGAAAACACGTTATAATCACTGATAGTTGCAGCCAACATTACAACAATAACACATTGATTTCTATCATTGAACCTCATCTTCCAATTATAAAACAACAGCTAAAAACACATTATACTCTGCTCGTATCTTTATAAAAAAGTTGAGTGTGATACCTTAATTCTCATGCTCGTATCATACGATGGAATAAAAAATTTGATCACACTCTCAACATAGTGATATTTTTGTTAGAATCTTACTCTAAAAGCTTGAAAGTACTTCAAAAGCAAAATCTACTTTATTTAGAGAAAAAAACATGCAACCATCAAGCACCCATTAACAAGAATATGCCTATCGTCAAAAGTGTGTCACAACCAACCAGCCATGCATATTCTTCATTTAAACTAAATATGGTTGATGTTTTGTGGGACCAATATTTATGAAAATGCAGAGAAAACCTTTGAAGTAAGATGAAATAAGGCTAAAAAGTGCATCGGTAGTGATTGTATAATAGCCAACTTTTGATTTATTGTAAAATTCCATTTTCTTAAAAGGCAGATTTTTAGATTTATGTTGTTTTCTAAACACAATAATCAAGTTCAGAACTATACACAAATTGTACTTTGTACTGTTTCAACTAACAAAACAACCGACCATTAACAGCCATATGAAAGAAACTTCCCAGAAAATTCTGAGCACCATCTCCCCACCAAACATATGAAGAGATGGTGATGTTGGGTGGCAATGTCACTGTCAAAACTTATTAATATCAAAAATCTCCCTCTCATTCCCTGCCTTGAATGTTGTCTGGTTGCCCAATGGGAGTGTAAAGCTATTTTTCAGTCACTTTCTTGATTGGCATCTCATATATATCTCCAACTTTTTGAATATACCCCACCATGTGAAATTAAACCAAATGCAGACAGAAAGACACCTCCGTGCACCAAGTACTGATTTTATCCTTGAGGCAACTTCTTCGTAGTTTCTTGGATGTGAACCATGCGATTCCCTTCACCTACTCTTGCAGGTAAAGCCATTTCAAGTATCAAAAGTATCTAGACAGCTGGTATAATGTGTACATCTTGTCCTTAAGGGCGTACCCACTCTGTACACACAAAAATTAGTCAGCCTCCTGTGATAGTCCATATCTTTGAATTAGTTGGAATATGATAACTTGGAGTTCTTTTTATTCATTTTTAGATATTTTATACTATTTTTTATATTTTTATAATTCTTTTTTTTCAATTAAGAGTTAAAGATGGTAAGATTTAATATATGAGAAATTATTTCTAAGTGTTTGATTTCACTAATACATCAAAGATCAATTTATATAAAGTAATTTTTTGAACAATACAAAGGTTGTTTTGAAATTATGAGGGGTATATTAAATTTAGTTAGCCTCCAAATTATCTAGGTTAATTAAATAGATGTAATAAATGAGCATAAATACTTAGATTAAATTACCCAAGTGATAATTGCAATAAATATTTAGAAACTAAATGTGAGGGTTAGAGATATTTAGTTTTAGAACATATGATAGAGATATATATTTTCTTTTGTAAGGATTTCTAGATTTGATTGTGTGAGAATTGATGCGGTAAGATTTAATTTATGAGAAATTATTTCTAAGTGTTTGACTTCACTAATACATCAAAGATCAATTTATATAAAGTAATTTTTTGAACAATACAAAGGTTGTTTTGAAATTATGAGGGGTATATTAAATTTAGTTAGCCTCCAAATTATCTAGATTAATTAAATAGATGTAATAAATGAGCATAAATACTTAGATTAAATTATCGAGGTGATAATTGCAATAAATATTTAGAAACTAAATGTGAGGGTTAGAGATATTTAGTTTTAGAACATATGATAGAGATATATATTTTCTTTTGTAAGGATTTCTAGATTTGATTGTATGAGAATTGATGCAAAAATTCTCACACAATCAAATCCAGAAATCATTGCAAAAGAACATTATGGATTGTGGAAACTTGATATCATTAATTGATATATATTTTATTAGGTAAATTGGGAAACAAGGGCCACGACCTTATTAGAAAACAAGTCCACATGAAAAGACAAATACAATGACCTCCCCTATGGGAGTAAGACAAAACTACAACCAAGCTACCAAGCACAAACCAACACAACTACAAATAAAAGTACATAGAGCTCTAGTGATTCTCCAACCTGCATCTAGTAACTTTTGATAAGTTGTGAATTTCTATGCTCAAATTTGCTAGGAGGATGACCAATGAACAAGAGAATAAATTATTCTCTCTTGCACTTCAAGCTTAGCAGGACTTTGGGGGTAGCGATATTAACACAATGGATTCTATATGAATACAATAGGCTTATCACAATGTATAGAAAATAAAGTGTTCATACAATCATGGTAAGGATTTACAAGATTCTTCATGATGTTACAACATCCCTTCTACCCTTAATGCTCAATTATGAATAGTATAAATTACAAAAATAAATTATGCATATAATATTTTTTTGTTCTTTATATGTGAGTGAGCTAAGAGGAATTTCTCGAATTGATCAATGTCTATTTTGGGAAAACAAAGACATCAAATATTTATACCAATATGTCTTGATAGCAACTTCTCTAATGGTTCAAAATACATAGCATCAATTTTCAGTGACTGTTACTGCCTTACAATAACATGAACCTACAAAGGTAATCTAAATACAAAGTTCGACTTAATTCACTTTCCTAATACTACATATTCCACTTGCTTCCTAGAAAGACTTATCATCCTCCTTGAAGATGTACTAACTAGAATAGCAAATCATGTAGTAAATGTATAGGTAGATATTTTTCACCCTCCTTAAAAATGTACTATTCAAGATTAAATAATATAGAAAAGGATACAACAATACAACCAAACCATGATTCATATTAAGCAACCAAAAACCAATACCATTACAAAATGCCTAGACAATATTGAATCTTCTATATTTTTAAAAATAAACTTGGTATACAACAAATAAGCATTTTTTGTTTCTCTTTCTAGCCTTTTACAAATGAAAAATTTATCCCTTATATGGAAAATATTATAGAGGTATTTCCCTTTGATGAGTGCCACATGCCAAACTAAGATCACCAAATGAACCACCAAAAAAATCACCTAGAAATGGATCACATGAAATCCTTATAGGGAAATTGTGATTATATTCTAGTCATTACAACTTTTTATTAGAGAAAATAAATATTATCCTTCCACACCAATAGACAAGTAAAATCTCATGAAATCCACCTAAAAGGAGATTATGAAGCCCATCATGAGTTAAATTTTCAACTACCATATTAATGATGATATGGACCATTTTCCTTTTCCATTGTTGGAAGTGCATGAAAATTTGTGCCTTTGAAGTGAATAGTTATTATTAGGCAAGAAAAATGTAATTGGGTATTTGCATAGCCTTACTAGGTCATTTATAACACTTTGGGACATGTAGGGAAGTCAATGGGAGTGAATAGTGTAAAATATGGGAATCATTAGATTTTAGGGGATTAGGGATTGAGCATACCTCATACTTGGTACCACATTAAAGGTATACATGCATCTCTAACTTTGATAGGATGCATATAGGGAGTTGTCGAGAGTTGACATTTATAATGTCAAGGAGGAAGTACCCAGGTAGGAGGATGGGCCAAGTCCAACTCTAAAATGACACATAGAGAAAAATATCAAATTTCAAGGATTAAGGATAGAAATTTGGAAAATGTGCCTAGATAATCTAATGGTTGAAACTCTAGCTCTAAAAAATAGTTAAGGAATTAAAGAGTTTAGATTTGGAGGGAAGGCATGCTTGGGAGGAAAAGTATGAAACTCCAACAAATTGGACTTAACAACATTTTTTTACCTTGGACATTTTTCTTGTTAAATAAATGAGGGGGGCAAAGTAAGTCCTTAGATTTTTCACCATCAAATTTGGCCATTAATAGCAATATTTTTTAAGTTTCAGGGTTTGAGGATCAAAGATACCAAGGAATGGATACTTGGAAAAAGGGATGTCCAAAAACTTTGACTTAAATGGGTAACTTAGAAAAATGGATTGAAGAGTTGAGAGTTGTGAGTTAGGCTTACTTCATATTAGGTATCCAAATAAGGTTAAGTATGTACTTGCGATCCCAATAAAGTACTTAGTGAAAAGAATTGAGGATCAAAGTTCAAGGGTATGAAGGGAATGATAGTCTAGTAAGAGGATTGTTGAAACTCCAACATCAAAGGTAATTCAATGCAAGGCATCAGGGTTTCAAAGTTTGGGGAGACAAAAAAAATGGTACCCTAGCAAGAAATGTTCAAAATACCAACACATGTAAAGGAGCTTAAGAGAAAAATGTAAAGTTTCGAGGATCAAAGTTTGGGGTTGCCAAGGAAATGGTACTCAAGGAAGGGTAAACCCAAAATCCAATATAAAAAATAATTTAAGGCAAATCTCTAGGATTTGAAGGTGCCAAGGAAAAGGTACTCTTGTAAGGGAATCCCCAAAATTTTGAAAGTTTGACAATATGCATAAACTTAAGAATTACAATTATTATGATATCAATAGTAGATATCAAATACTCCTCTCACTTAAGGAGGAATAGTTCAATGTCATGTTAGGTATATTAAAAATACAAATACTAAACTTTGTTTCCATCCTCTCATCATCACTTAGCCCAAAAAGCTAGAGGAGCCAAAAAACTCATTGTTTAAAGTCCTTCAAATTTATCATGGGTGTTTACCCTTTATCTTCTAACACTAGTACTTTCATGAATGAAAATAAAACATAATACTTACTATATTAAGTAACAAATGCATAGATTTATTCATATTTAGTTGTTTAAATAGTAGTAGACTAATAATGATCAACCAAGGATTAAACATGTCCTATCTATGAGAGGTAAAATTAAAAGGGGTAAATTCAATGGTTGTCGATTAAAAATAAATATTAGAATTACTTCCAACTGTGAACCCCTAAACCTACAAATGCACAAGACAACAAACATGGTTAGATGTTAGTTCAAATGCATGCAAAGAGTAAGGGATTCCCCATGAAATCCACCTATTCAAACTAAAATTAGGAAAATGAAGAACATAAAACAAGAAATTAAACTAAATCCTAATTAAGCCAATAGATTGATGATCTTATGGGGGAATTGGTGCCAATGAAGTGTTGCAATTGGCCCTTTCCCAATTCCTTAAGTAGAAATGGTGTGTAAATGAGGAATGGTCAAATCTCCAAAGAGATTTGAGCATAACCTTGTTGCAAATCTTGAAAGATGATTGATGGTTGATGGAAATGGGAAAAATTGGCTCTCAAGTTGAAGAGAGTAACTTTGCATATGCTTGTGGATAATGATGGATTTGAGTATAGTAAGTTTACTCAAATTGTGGATGTTTGAATGAGAGGAAGAGTCTCTCATTTATAGATTCCCAAGTTGGAAGAATGAGGGATTTGAATGAATGTGGGATCATTCAACATCTAATGGCCAAGTGCCACTTGTCAAGATGTGAATGGTTGAGGAATGAGCACATTTTGGTCAATGTGCATGATAAATGCCATTGGATTCAAATTTGAATTTTGAATGTGACATGTTGGAGGGAGAAAGAAATAGAGTTAATGTCACTTGGCTCAATGCACACGGACATGTAAGAGGCATTGAATGCCTTGTTGGAAGGACCGAGCCCATTTGGCCTTTTTGAATTCAAATGAAGGAATATTCCCTTTTGATGCTTTGTGAGGGAAAATAGAGAATTAAATAAATCAAAGTAATTAATTTATTGTGCAAGTTGCATTCTCTAGAGAATTTAAATGAGAGGGGTTAACTTAATCAAGGTTTTGATTAATTTAATGAAGAATTAGGTGATGTGACAATTTAGACTTAGATTTATGAATTGATTTAAGTCAAGAATTGAGAGGAAATGATTTATTAAATAAATGATTTGATTTATTTAATAAAGAAGGAATATGTTAGATTAAATCAAATAAGGTTTAATTTATTTAATTTAATAAGAGGACTTTAGAGATTTTAATTAAATAAAATGATTCATTTAATTGAACAGAGATGTAAGGTTAATTAAATTAAATTGATTTAATTTAATCACTGACAGAGGAAGACTTAATCCAATAAATAGTGATTTATTGAGTTAAAAGATAGAAAGTGATGAAATGTTAAGAATGTGATTTAAGAGGAAACGTTGTTAGTAATCGGGATCAGGTGTGCCAAAACGAGCTTGTACATTTTCCATGTCTACATTTTTCCCCTCTTTGAAGCAATGTACTTGTTGCATTGATTCAAAGAATAAACTGTTGTGATCAAAGTTCAAAATTTCTCAATTTTTCAGATGCCCCACTGTTGCCCCAGTGGAAGGATTATGCTGGTATATTGCCCCCTCAAGAGATCGAGCGGAAATGTATGATTTTTTGATCGAGATCGTGATAAACTGCAAGAGGAGTGGTTCTATTGATCAGAGGACGAAATATAATTCTTTGATGTAGACAATTCTGATGATGTATAGACAGTCATCAGCCATGGGTAGCCTCGTGTATATTTTGATACAACACACCGATTTTAGATAGAAATGTTAGTAAAGATAGAAGAATAAGATGGATGGAAGGAGGATCCACACAAGTTCACATTATTACCGATGATGATGATGTATTGCTAGGAATTGGGATTGTCAAAGGGCCAATTACTTTATGTTTGATAACACACATAGGTACGATGCATCAAGGTATAAAGGACCAGGATGGCGTTGTACCTAGTGTGATGGACTTTGACTCGACAATCAGATAGGAGTGCTCTTGTTCACACTTGACATACGGAAACCTTGCTAGGACGGACCCAACAAAGTAAGTATTCACCAAGTTATTTTACAAGAGTATCCAACAAGCACAGCAGATAAAAAAGATAATGATCTTTGCCCCATTCCTTTCTCTCTAAACTTGTTTTGTCTAGGCATCATTGAGAGGTCCTTCGAATGAGCACAAAATAAGATAAGTCAAAAAGACCAAGATAAAGTAAACAAACAAGCCAATGATCTTCATACCGCTAGCCAAGGCTAAACTACTATGGGGTACCTAATGCTTATGTCCATCATGGGAAAGCTTCATCCTAGGACATGTAGTGATCAGGGTTTTGATGAGACTGATTTGGGTGATAAGTTATTGATACTCCGAGTTGACCAACTTGCTTGCTTACTGCTCTAGACCTCCAAGACTTTTGACGATTGGGCGCTCACTTTGGAACCTGCTAGACTTGCTTCTGATCGACTCACCAAAGGGTGAAAGTGACGATTGATTTATTATGAGTGACGACAACCACAGGTGAAAGTGAGATGAAATGGATGCACCATTTTGGGTTTTCAGATATTTTGAGGTTGTTTTTGGTATTTTCACATTTTTCAATGTTTTTGGTATTTTGTGTCTCGGGGGCTGATCAAGGATGGCCTTGCCTACGTTTAAGCTCAGAGACGACGTAGTTCAGATTAACGACAAACCTGACTCAATGATGAGATAGATGGGCAAACATATTGCCATTTTATTGCAACTGACATCTAAGGACTAACCTAACTGTGAAATAGATGGGCAAACGGATTGCCAACTCGACGGACGCCTAAAGAACTGACCTAGATGTCTTGGGGGATGATCAAAGATCAACCTTGCCTACATTCAAGCTCAGAGATGACGTAGTTCAACAAGGTGAAAGACTGACAAGACTTAATGATGAAATTTTTGAAGTTTTTTCGAGATTTTGACATGTTTTGGATTTTGAATGATTTGGATGTTTATGGATTTTTTATTTTTTGAGTGATTTTGACGATTTGTTTATGGATATGCATGACAATATCAGTGCTTTGTTTTGAGATTTTGTTGAAAACCAAGCTTAATGTTGATCGATTGGATTGATGGATTGATAGTTTGACTAAGTGTGTTAAGTCAAACAAAAGTGATAATGCACTTGTAAAATCTAGGAAGTTGTGTTATCCTAGAGTAAACTCGTACAAAAGGATAATTTGGCTAGGTGTGTTAAACCAAACGAGGTGATTGAAGATTGATGATTTGGCTAAGTGTATTAAGCCAAACAGAGATGATAATGAACTTGTAAACCCAAGGAAGTTGTGTTATCCTAGAGTAAGCTTGTTCACATGATGATAATCTGACTATGTGTTAAGTCAAACAAGGTGATGATTGATTGGATTCAATTGATCAAGATCGATGAAGCTTGATTTGGAACAAAATTTCTTTGATGGTTTGATGTGACACAGATGTACACATTAGACACGATTGATATTGATTATTGGATTGATGTTCGACGAAAGATAAAGCTTTATAAGGAATGTCTTCTTGTCAAAGTATGCCATGGGCTAGTGATTTGGATTTTTGGTTCACAAATGCTTTGAACAATTTGATTTCACATTTGCCAATGCTCGGATCACCACATAAGTGTGAAGATATAAATCAAGATTTATTCTTGAAGCAAGATCTAAATATTTGCCCCCAGTGTTTAGCAATGTATGGAATACAATGGGTGGATTATTGGATAGACTAATGGATAAATGGATATAGATCATCTTGTGATAGGATAAGGTGTTCAAAAAGTGGATGCGCCTTTGGATAGTGGTTCAAGGTTTAGATAGCATTGGGTAGGATGGGACCAATTAAAATGACCCATGTCAAGATGTTTACCATAAGCAAGTGTAAAGTATGCATCAAAATTTGCCAAGATCAAGATAACTTGGAGTATGTATGCAGCTGGATGAAAATGGATTGGATAAATGGTTCATGGATGAATGGATGATATGACCGAAATGTTGGCTTTATTATGGATGCGATAAGATGCTTTTTCTTGAACTGGTGCACGTAGATGCTCGATTCTACACATGATGCATGTTTGTCAGGTTTTCATCATGGTACCTATCCAAAGTGCCACCAAAGTGGTTTTCACTGGAGGAAGATTTTTTTCTTTACTGTTTTCAAATCCTTTTACTGATTTTTTTTGGATTTTTTGTATTTTCTGAGAGATTTTAAGTTGATGTTGAACCACCTCGTGGTGCTGATGTTGATGCTTCTGTCATAATGTGCCATCGATATCCTTCCTGAAGAAGCTGTCTTGCCAAGATACATGCACTTGAATGCAACTTTTGAGATCCATGATTTGCTTTGCTAACATCAGAGTTAACTCTATTCTTGTGCGCACATCGCAATAGAGTGCCTTCTGAATCCTTATGGTGAAGGTTTGTTGCCAATACATGGTCAATGCGAGAATTGGATATTATGCATGGAGGCAAGGATGGTGTGTGTTTAGGAATAAAAGATGGATTGGTTGACAGTTTGGAACCTTTAAGTGTCCAAACTTGGGAAGATGAGCAATAATGAGTGGATACATAAGTGTGCTTGGAATTAGGACCAATTGCTTGATACACTTTGTATATCACTTTAGAAGCATGCTTTTTCTTTTGTGGACATTTTTTATGGATACTTTTCCCTTTTTTATTTTTCCCCATAGTTTCTTCGACTAATGGAGTTTGATAGGGATAAACTTTCTTTGTATTCTTTGGTATCCATATGTATTTGATTTGTCCGATATGATTCTTAGCTTCTTTTTCTTTGATAACGTTCTTCATGCTTCGATTCAAGTCTTTCTTTTGACGTTGGTCCCAATTCGTGGATGGGGTGATGGGTGAATGAATATTCATGATGTGGTTTGTTGTAGTATTGGCATTGGTTTCATCATAAGGATTCTTCGTGCTCTCTATGTTAACGTTTGCTCGAGATGAAGTTGCCCCCAGTTTTGTGGAAGTATTATTGATATGTTTATATCCCTTGGTTGTCGAATAACCAAGGCCTTGATGCTTAGGATTGCCAAAAATATGCACTGGTTCTAGGATACCCTGTTCATGTAGGCCTAATCCTCTACCTTGATAATTCATCTGCTGAAAAAACTTATTTGCAATAGGATATGATTTACCTTGGAAACAAGGTGCTAATCCAATGTTTGTATTAATCTTCAAATGAGATGCTACAATACAACACTCCTCTCTATATTCTGACAACACTTTGTTGCTTTGACAACCTTCAAACAAACCTTGCAAACCACCATCTCAAGGCTCCAATATATAGAAGTTTGTGGGAGAGAGTACCACAAATGGTATCTCAAAACAACAAGAAAAACCACCTAGAAAAACCCACTCCCCCCTTAGTGGACAACCCATAAACATGGCATAAAATATTAAATAATCACATGGCCCTCACATGGGCGCCTAACTCATAGCCAATCATAATTGGTCAATCTCGAGTGCTACATAACTCTTCAACGACTCTCATGGCTTCATGCAAGGGCATGCACCAACATGCAAACTTGGGCACCCAACCATGCAAGAGAATGCAAAACATGCAAATAACATGCAAGGACATGCACAACAAAGTGGTCCCCACTCACAAAGTTGGATGTCCAATAGGAATATCCTCCCAAAATGCTCTTTAATTGTCACCATAATAGATCCACCTCTTTGAATGCAATTATAATTTTTCATAGGAAAATAAATAATAAATATTTTGTTCCTCATGTCCCCTAGAACACTTTCTAAAGAATGTGGAGACACATAAATCAACTTAGGATAACAATTATAATGTCACCTATCCTAACATTATTTTCATATAAAATTTCATTACATAGGGTTTCAGAAGTTTACAAACATACCACCATTAATTAGTTACAACTTTGGCCTTATCTCTTCTACTCCTTCCCAAAAGGCCCCTAAAAATAAAGACAACATTTTCCTTATATCCATTGGTGGCTACAAATTTGAATCGGATCAGATCTTGACCATTACAACAACCAATTTGTTGTATAAATGTAGAGTGCAGTAGAAATTCACAATTCCGCAAAGGCAACAACAACAAATTAAAAATTCACAAAAGTAGCAACAAGCTGAAATGAAAGTCCACTGATGCGGATGACCAACAAAAGTCTACAAACTAGTATAAGGTGAAAATTATGCAAACCGGTAGAAAGTGGAATTTATGTAAGAAGTGCAAGTTTCGCATACTAATAAAAAGTGGAAGTTTTGTAGTAAGTGGAAGTTTCACAAACCAACTCATTATCGAGTTCTGACAAATAGCCAGATCACTTAAAAAAACCCACACTTCATACATGTCCTTCATGTAGAAGTTGCTTATCAAATTGAACCTTTTGATCGATGCACTTGACTGGTTCAATAGTATTTTCCCACAAATCCACTTGGCCACAAGATACTCACAAACTCCAATTGGATATAAAGTTCCCAAAAAGTTCAGAGAGGAAAGATGTCCCCTCAAGCTAGGTGGCCTTGAGGTTCTCGCAAACACCAATAAGATGTGAAATTCTCGCAAAGATAGATGACCTCAACTCTCCTACAAATGTGAATAATTTCATCTGAATCAATCATAGGGAATGAACTTATCTAGTTCAACACTAAAGTCTCGCAAGCCAGTAATTGTTCAGAAGTCTACAAGGCCAATAGCAAACCAAATACCCACAAAGATGATAGCAAACCAAAAACCCGCAAAGCCATAACTTAGTCGATTTTTACCCAAACTTTAGTAAATATAAATTACAAATACCCATTAAGCTCTTCTACTAGGTGATGCTCTCAAATTGCCTAATTATCTTTCAAAATCCTTGAAGCCACAACCTAAAAACCAATAGAAACAAAACCAAGCTTAATTGGAACTTAAAACATTTTTTGGTTGATGCAAGATTTCCCTTAAACCTTGGATGCTTCTACATCTAACACTCGAAGTAAGAAATTGTTGTGAGGTAGGGCTCACAAAATGGATTTGGATAGTAAAACTACCCTTCCGGGTTGTAAATGACCTACAACAAACTCCGTCACTATAGTAGTTTCCTTGCAACACTTTTTCCTTCTCTTCTAGCATTTGGTTGGACCAATTCCCCTCCTCCACCTAGCCTATTTTGTATTCCTCTTCCCTCTCTTGGACCTATGTCCATCACGACCCAAACTCCTCCTCTAAATACTCCTCCACTCAATACTCTTCATTTTCTCACCTTTCTTAATTCCTCATCTCCCTCTTGTGGGATTAAACCCACCATAATCTAACCTCCACCAAAAATATTCTTCCATTTATATTTCATCTACAACATCTAAATACAAAGTTGAAGTAACTAGATCATGGAAATTAAATCTTTTCATGTTCTCCTTTGCACTCACCTTTTCTTCATCTTCACACTCTTCTACATCATCGTTGCCGTCTATTCTCACCATCTCATCTACATACAACTTGGCATCATCATCAATAAAGTGAAAGGAATTAACTATTACCTCTACTTTCACTTTTTTATTTTCTATTGTTGCAACATATTATTTACCATCATTTGTTGCAACATAGTATTTACCATCATCTATTGCAACATGTATTATTCTCTTATCCCCTACTACAAACTCTCCATATTTATTCTCAACTACATTCTCATCTTCCTCCCTCCAAATTATTTCATTGCACCTTGTTCTCCAATATCTGTATGTCCTCCAAAGGACATTCAAAATCTTTTGTACTATCATCCTCCTCTTCAACAATTGCTACAATATCTTCTTCACCACTCTCTATTTTAACATCTTCTCCACTCACATATTCAACCATCAACACCTAAATTCCTTCACTGTGACATATGTTGCATCTACACCATCTTCTTTATCCTTTTGCATAAGGATTTATTCATCATCTTCCTTTGCACATACAAGTTCATCTTCT
Organism: Sequoiadendron giganteum; assembly: GCA_007115665.2. Lineage (NCBI taxonomy): Eukaryota > Viridiplantae > Streptophyta > Pinopsida > Cupressales > Cupressaceae > Sequoiadendron > Sequoiadendron giganteum. The sequence goes on along the minus strand of CM021100.1, from coordinate 175,794,433 downwards.
TCATGCTTTCCTACACACAAATATTTATCAAAAAAATAATAGGACTAAACTTTACCCACCTTTTCCTCTTTCCTTCTCCTCTTTCCTTCTCTTCTCTTCCCCAAATTTATTCTACCCTCTCTTAAAACTTGTAGTGTCTTCTACATATTTTTGATCTCGGCTCTAGATCTTCTCTCTCTCCACACAAGGAATGAAATTCTTAATGTTTTCCCAAAGAAAAATCCATACTCTTCCTCCTTGCCATTTTTGGCCACACATAATTGTTAGCATATGGCTTCTAGTGTTTTCATTGATGGCAACCTAAGTCCTTCATCCAGTCCACAGTCTAGTTTTGGTTTACACTGGCATAATAGAATAAAGAACAGGGCATCCGATTAAAGATAAAAGATATCAATTAAAATACTTCACCGGACTATTATCTTGGGGTGTGGATCTTAGAGAAAGGTTTTTTGATGCCTGTAATACCTTATTCATGAAGTATCTCGATGTGCATTCACTAGTATGTGATCTAGGAGATCCGATGCACTAATCTTTTGGTTATCTATGCTAGAAGGCCGACTTGTCGAATATAGTAATTGTGGATGTATAAGGAGCAATTGATTAAATGTTTTTGTGTTTGAAGCTTGTTTATTTGGGTCCCTACTATGTTTAGTATTACTATGGATGGTGCGCATAAATATTTAATTAAGGATCTAGCCGACAATTGAAAATCACTTAATGTTTTATGAATCCGACATATGAATGATCAAATCCTTGATAGCGGATATATATATGAGATCGGTTTTATCATTTTGATATAGAGAATGTGTGGAATGTGAAGTATACTAGTGTGTGGTGCAAAATTCAGAAGGGTGATAGTGTGAATTCATCTGCACATGAATTTATGGTGCGAAGGGCAGAAAAGAGCAGAGCAGAGCGAAGTGCAGACTCAGTCAAAGGATCCAGAATCTAATATATGAGCCTAATCGGAACTGTAACCTGGCATAAGTAGATGCTACTATCTTAGTTCAACCTTTAGATGGTTTTAATCTAAAATTTTGTAAGGTAGTGAGCCTTCCCTTTTCAGCAATGAGCTCTAGGCAGTGTGCTTGAATGCAAGTGCATTCTCTTTTGTAAAACTCTTATTTGAGTACTCAAATTGTGATTTAACCTCCACCGTGGTTTTTCCCCTAACATGGTTTCCATGCAAAAATCCTTGTGTTATGGTGTTGTAGATGACTAATTTATGTGTTTGCATCTTTTCTTTTGGTTGAATGTCGAAATGGTTTTACTATCAGATTAATAAAGCTAATATTTGCAGAACACTTATTCACACCCCCCGTCTCAGTGTTCCCTTGAGTCCAAAAATTGGTATAGCTTGAGGTGGATCTTGGAATGTAATGGACTCTGGTAGTCTTCAGTAGCAGCTTGTGGTGGCACTTGATGACCTTAATCAGTCAAAAGCAGAAGTCCAAGAATTGAAAGCAAATCTTAGGGATGCTAAGAAATTCATTCAGACATTGAAGGATCAGATTGTTAAATCCGAGGAGAAGAGAAAATATCTTTGTGACCAAATTAAGCAACAAGAGAGCGAAAAAATGGATGATGCACTCACCTAAATCAAACTTTGAAGGAAATAACTAAAGAATGTTAAAATCTTGCCAGAGACAATACTACTCTAAAACATGAGATGGAATCTATGGTGATGAAGCTAACTAAAGAGATTTAAGAAAGGAAGAAGAATGACGAGAACCTTGCTCAGTCATTAAAGGATAAATTTGATGAATGCAAAAGAGTAAATGGAGAATTAATTCATATGGAAATTGAACTGCTACAATTTAGAAACAATGGAGAAGAACTTGAAAAACATATTGTTATTCTCAGAAATGAACTTACTACTGCAAATGAATATAAGGAGAAGTTTAAGATCAGTTCAGTTAAGCTTGATGAGCTGACTCAAGGATAGAAGAGTGGAAATGACAAGAGAGGTCTTGGATATGAAAAGGAGAAAGTTCCAGATCTAGACGAAAGAATTTCAGACAAGGAAACCAAATGAACAAAAGTGGAAGGTATCCGGTAAGACAGCCTAATGCTCAAAAATTTAATGGATATTGTTTTGTTTGCAATAAATTTGGTCATATGGCTGCTCAATGTAGAAGTAATATGAAATCAAGAGATTCATCATTTTATGGTTAGTGTTTCAATTGCAAAAATCTTGGTCATAAATCAATTGAATGCAAAAATTTGTCAAACTACTATGTCAATAAAAGGAATGTTGAATGTTATACATGTGGAAGATTTGGGCATATTTCTAACCAATGCAGATCAAGAAGAAATCAATGGAATGATTGGTCTAGACAAGGAATTATTGTGTGCTACAATTGCAATAAATATGGTCACATTGCAAGATTTCGCTGAAACAAAAATATGGATAGAAGAGGTCCGGTATATAGAGGCAAAAATATACAGAAAGATGACAAAGGAAAAGGAAAAGTAACTATAGATGAAATAAGAGATTGGATGAAGAAGGAATGGGTAAGGAAGAATGAGTCTGATGTTGGAAATGGTTCTGCACCGGAACTTGCTTCCAGTAATTCTTCCAGAAATTGATTTCAGGCCATTGGCCTAAGGGGAGTTCAAGAAAATATTTCCTCCCTTATTCGTAGTTGGTACCAAAACACGAAGGATGGTCAAAAAGGTGTATCAATGATATGTAGAGGTTTTGGAAAACACTTGTAAGAAAATTCAAAGAATCATAGGTCCACAGAAGAATTTTTTTCTCGCTGTCTGAGAAAATAGAGTAACTGGAAAACCTAGGGCAAATGCATTTATTGCAAGTGTGCAAACTATAAAATTCAAGTTGTAACCCTCATTTATCATCGCATCAAAGGAAAAAAGAAGGAGTGCACTCAATAGCAGAATTTTGAAGCAGTGAAGTTGATTTGTCGGCGATTCTCGAAACACATCAAGTATTTTAGTTGTTTTTGGATTTTCCATATAATTCGGTGTGTGGTCGATAAACGTAAAATACAGAAGGAAGAATGGAAAAAATCAAAGGGTCAATCATTTTGGATGAATACAACAGTGAAAAGATTAGGTCCATGAGAAATTTGTTGTTACCCAACGAATTTAAGCAATTGAGAGAAGTCAAACACAAGAATTTGGATATTTGGAATGAGTTTCCCTACTTTGAGAACGCGGAAATCGTTAAATTAATTCTAAACAAATTGCATAACGACGCCTTGATTCTGGACAATACCTACATCATTTCGAAGGAAGTAATTGAAAATTTAACTGGATTATGTAAAGACGGGGACATACCAAGAAAGAAATCCATCCAGAACAAAGAAGTTGAAACCCTAACCGGAATAATTGGAGATCAAAGGGCACTGATAATTTTGACAATCAAGAATCCTATTACAAAGTAAATTGTGCACGAAATATCATATAAAGTCTTTTTCAAAAATAGAGAAGGAGAAACTTCGGCTGGTGCAGTCTACATCTCTCACAAGATGGTAATGGAAGGTCAGGACTTCGACCTGTGTGGACTGTTAAAGGATCAATTGATGGAGAATGTGCAATTAACAAAAGAGACGGGTTACCCTTTCAAGTTTGGTATTCTAATTATATGCTTAGTGATGTATTTTTTGAATTGTTTGCCTAAGATCAACAACATGGTGTGGAAAGCAAATGAACCATTATGCAAACAAATATATTCATACTCTAAGAGATTGGCTAATTGGGATCAAGAATTTGAAAATTTCTTTGAGAATTTGCTTGGAAAGTATGCTTCAGTCGATATTTCTCTTCCGGTAAGAGAAATTGATGTTGGTTCCTCTTCTAGTGGCATGGAGAAAAAGCAGAAAAGAGAAAAAGAAATTGTTGAATATAGCCCTTTGGAATGTAAGATTCCCATAATTGAAGGAAAAGGAAAGGAATAGGAAAATATGGATATTCCAGATGAAGAATCAAATGAAGAAACTGAGGATCCATAGGGAAATGAACAAGAATTAGCCGAATTAGAACCAGAAAAAGTAAATGTCTGAAGCAAGTGAGGAAGAAGATGACTTGACAAAGGAGAAGCTCCAGCAGCTTATTCACAAGGGAGGTGGAATGCATAAAATTGCCAAACTGTGGTCTATCAGACCCTCATATGATCAGGATATGATCCTAAATGCTCTAAGCGCTCACAATGTGCAAAGTCAGATCAAAGTGGAGATTTTGTAGAACATATTACCTGAAGAAATGATTGAACACTTAAAAAGAGACAATGAACTGTGAGTCTCAAGGAAAAGAAGAAGGTGAAGTAATCTCGCATTTGTAGGGGCAGTTCAGGCTATCTCTTGCCAAATTGAAAAATAAAATGAATGAGTTGAGGTAATGCATAAGTGCAGCTAATAACATCTAGAACTACTACATTTGTTGGCCTCATGCAGTTGGAAAATACAAAGAGAAATTGGAGCAAATTGAAAGAGAGTTGAATGGGATTGGAAAAAGCTTTTTTGACATGTTTCAAGATCAGGATGGCACCATCAAGAAAAATATTCGAGAGCTACATCCGAGCACACAAAATTTCAATTCACCAAGAACACACTTATGGTAACTTTTTGGAAAGTGAAGGATCTAACTGAATGCAGATTGGAACAGATGGTTGAGATACTAAGAAAAGGTGAAAACCTAGAGGATGCGATTAAAATTTCAGAATCTCTCACTGAGATTGTCAACAGGAAATTCAATAATAACAACATTATTATTATCATTGGGATCACAATAGATGCTTGGAAGAAATTCCTTCCAGAGATGAAGGAGAACCACAAGATAATTTTCTAAACTCAAGCAGCAATTGGTACTTTTCAAAAAAAAATTGAATAAGTTTTGAAGTTTTTGGATGATTGAGTACATATTTTTGGCATATGGTTTCTACACTTTGTCATTGATGTCAAAGGGAGAGAGAGTGCAGTGAAAAATTTCTCATCAATCTTAGGGGGAGCTATGGTTTGAAATTTTTGAAACGTAGGGGAGAGAGAGCAATAAAGTATGGCAGTGTACTCATAATGGTTCTGACACTTAGTCATTTTTCACTAAGTGTTGCCATCAATGCCAAAGGGGGAGATTGTTGGCATATGGCTTCTAGTGTTTTCATTGATGGCAACCTAAGTCATTCATCCGGTCCACAGTCTAGTATTGGTTTACACCGGCATAATAGAATAAAGAACATGGCATTCGATTAAAGGCAAAAGATATCAATTCAAATACTTCACTGGAATATTATCTTGGGGTGTGGATCTCAGAGAAAGGTTTTTTGATGTTTTGAATACCTTATTCATGAAGTATCTTGATGTGCATTCACTGGTATGTGATCTAGGAGATCCGATGCACTAATCTTTTTGTTATCTGTGCTAGAAGGCCGACTTGTCGAATATAGTAATTGTGGATGTATAAGGAGCAACTGATTAAATGTTTTTATGTTCAAAACTTGTTTATTTGGGTCCCTACTATTTTTAGGACGACTATGGATGGTGCACATAAATATTTAATTAAGGATCTAGCCGACAGTTGAAAAGTAGTTGATGTTTTATGAAGCCGACATATGAATGATCAAATCCTTGATAGCGGATATATATATGAGATCGGTTTTATCATTTTGATATAGCGAATGTTTGGAATGCGAAGTATACTAGTGTGTGGTGCAAAATTCAGAAGGGTAATAGTGCAAATTCATCTGCACATATATTTGTGGTGTGAAGGGCAGAAAAGAGCAGAGCAGAGCAGAGCAAAGTGTAGACTCAGTCAAAGGATCCAAAATCTAATATATGAGCCTAACCAGAATTGTAACTTGACATAAGTAGATGCTACTATATCAGTTCAACCTTCAAATGGTTTTAATCTGAACTTTTGTAAGGTAGTGAGCCTTCCCTTTTGAGCAGTCATCTCTAGGCAGTGTGCCTGAATGCAAGTGCATTCTCTTTTGTAAAACTTTTATTTGAGTACTCAAATTGTGGATTAACCTCCATCGTGGTTTTTCCCCTAATAGGGTTTCCATGCAAAAATCCTTGTGTTATGGTGTTGTGGATGACTTTGCATCTTTTCCTTTGGTTGAATGTTGAAATGGTTTTACTATCAGATTAATAAAGCTAAGATTTGCAGAACACTGATTCACTCCCCCCTCTCAATGTTCCCTTGAGTCCAACAATCTCCAACTTCTACAATCTACAAACACTCAATTACAAGAACAACATCATCACATAAAATTTAGATTTTATGCCCTTTGTAGTTATAGGTTCCTCTCATACCTGCAATGCTTCTCACGTTTGTGATCATTAGTTTATATTTTGGACTTGATTTGTATATGTATACTTGTATATTTCAATTCAAGATTATTCATATCATCATTATTTTGTATTGGCATCAATTTTGGATGCACTTTTCAATACAATTATAGTATTATCATGTTATGATGGATTATGTTGTTGTATTTTGTTGATTACACACATATATGCTTGAATGACTGTTTAATGATTATGTTCATACCTCGTTCAGGAATTATATGTGCTTCATATATTATGTATATGCACAAGTATGCTTGACATACATTGAGTGGATATAGGTACAGGGAATTTTTCCACCTAGCTTCACAGGTCTGAGTTATTCCTCGATGATGGTTATATGGGAGATGTCAAATTGATCATAGTTATTAGTCTTATTCATCGTACTTGATCCGAGTGTGACTTCCTATTATTTTATCCATGGTGACCTTGATATCATCTTTGGTATGATTCTAGATATTGTACCATTTTTTTGGACGTGCAATGCATGTGTGTTTGATATCTTGTTGATTTTTAATTTTTTTTCGTAAATATAATTCAATTTTATGTTTATATGGATTTAAATTGTAAATTTTGATGTGAAATGTTATTAAGGAATGAATTTAAATAGTTAATTGGATTTTGAGAGAATTTGAAGGAGTTGCAAATTAAATAAATGAAAAAAAAATATTAATTCCTAATTGGGAATTCAAAAAGGGTAAATAGGAAAAGGCATTCATTTTTATGATAGGCTTTTTTGTGAAGAAGAATGGTGGAGAGGAAAAACCCTCCTTTTAGAAAAATCATGTTTTGTTGAATGGGAAGGAAATTTGAGGGGGAATTCACTGAGATTGGATTTGTTGGATTAGGAATTGGGAAGTGAGTGTGTTTTCCAAATATCTCTCGTTTTTGTTTGGTATGTGTGATGTATTCTCCATTGGAATTTTTGACACAAATTGAAGTATTTTTCTCATTTATTTTAATTTAGTTAATTGATTTCAAGTTTAAGTATTGGAATAGAATTAGGGTAGTGTAAAAACCTCCCAATACAATTCATTCAATAAAATCTTATATTTATTTAGTAGTTTTAAAAAAATAAATAGAATTTCCGTTAAAACGACGTTATAATGCCTAATTTTTTGGGAAATGTGTAAAATGTGAATTTTATACCTTAAAGAGGGTGTTGGGCACTTTTGGCACCAAAGGATATTCTTGAATTTTTTTAATTTGAAAATAATTTTTGAAGAAATTTTAATAGTTTGGAAAAAAAATCTAGTTTTTGATTTTTTGAATGTTGAGAAATTTTGAATGTTTCCAATGAAATATGATGCTTTGGAATGTTTGGGCGAAGGTGTACTGTGTGAAATATGGAAATAGATGTTGTGGAAACATGTTATGAAAATTGGATAAAAATTGGAATTATGTATTATTTTTGTGCCACACTTGTTGGAGCGTGTGATGAGCTTAGGACGTAGGTATTAAAGAGGGTTATGGAAGTGGCTCCCAACATGTACCTATTCCAAAGTGGCTTGTAGACTGATCACGGGTGGAGAGTCATCTAATCAAGTGAAAACTAATGAAACACAAGTAATTAATTAACAAAGATAATGGATGCCCCTCTCATGCCTTGAGTGCTTGTAAAGACTAAGGATGTTTGGGAAGACATGCCAGCTCGAAGAGCTTGGATCTTGTAAGGTAAAGTATCCTCATTTGTAGGAGAGTAGTTCTAGATTCCATGTGATTCCATATTGGTGAGCACCATGATGAAACTCCCTAACTAGCTCTCTAACATCTAGTCTTAGAGTAGTTTTGAGTAGCACCTAAAAGAAGTTGTAGTTTCTTTTTATGATTGTTGTTGACTCTATTGTATTATTGGATGTCATGTATTCTTTGTCTTATGTGAGTGTACATACCCTTCTCCCCATGTGTATTGTGTGTGTGTGATTGGGCCTTGTGACTATCTCCTAACACGATGGGCTGAACCTATGGGTATCACATGGTCGGGTGGCGTGGTAAGCATCATTGGAGACCAAAGGTTCGAAGATCAAGATTGGTCATTGTACCATGTTCTATTATAGTTTTACTATGGATTGAAAAATCCTTAGAGCTCCCTTCGGATTGATATTGATATTTTTGCATAAACCCCGACCCGCACCTTGTATGTTTAAAGCATCATCGACCCCTTTTCCATCACCCTTACGTGCTTGCTCCACGTGCCCACCGCGCACTCATTGAAGGGGATTATTCCCTTGCTTCTCTTTCAAGCTTCGTCTCTTCGCCACGTGTCAGAAGCACACACTTTGGGAGTCCTCTCTCCTTTGTTTCTCCTCTGAGTGTCGCCAAGGTGCCACATCACATCATTTCGAGGGCAAATTTTTAGCAATCCCCACAGCTAATGTTCGAATGTAAACCTCTCCACATGTCAGCTTTGTGGGGATTTTAATCGAAGGGTTGGAATGAATGAGTGACAAGCTCCATCTCTTCACCACGTGTCCTAACCAACTCTATGGGTGAGTGACATGTGTCACCCAGAGAGGTTCGCTGCTTCTTCCTTGGGACTACAACCATCATTTGTTGGGAGGTGAATCTTGTTCGAAGGCGACTGTGTGTGATGAATCGAATCTTTTTGTTGCAATGGTTTTGAGAAATCATGGTGAAGGATATCATTACTCGTATCTAGGAATCTTTTTTTTTTATTGGCTTGATGGCGGTGGGCGATCTATATATACTACTCTTGCTCTTTGAGAAAGATTCAAAAATTATAGAAAAAGAGACTAAAAAAGATCTAAGCCTTTGTAGTGTTATTCGATTATTGTATTGAGACTTACAGACTGTTCCAATTGTTCGGCCTCTTTTTTTCTTAGTTGATATAAGACATTATAATGTGCTACTTGTATTAAGTAGTTTATCTACAACTTTTATAACTTCAATAGAAATTTAGTGTTCGGATCATGTCTCAAACTCTTCTTGTTCAGTAGATGTATGTGGAAGTCATACTATTTCATTTGATTAATTGCTTAATTTTTTCATCTCTGTGTTTCCGTTATTCTCGAACATAGCAGATTGTTGAACAGGCCCTCAAACCATATCCGAAAGGAAGGTTTATCGTGCCTAAAACACTAAATCTTGGTGCATCGCCTTAGGAATTAGTTTTTATTTTTATATATACTTCCTTTTCCCTTTCCAAACCCCCAATTATAGGAAGAGTTGACTTCTTTAAAAAACCTGTAGGTTACTCAGTTTAGCGCAATTGGTCCCCCATTTACTGAGTTTCCCATAAGGTTGTTTGCCTAACAATTTTAAGCGTCAACAATTTCTTTTTTTGGCATGCCTGATGGGACCGTATTGAATGTATCTAAATCTTAAGTGGGTGTATAAGCCATAGACTTGTTACTAGATCCCAAACAATGAATAACCCTAGCCTACTAGTGTTGTCGTTGGTAACAGTACGAACAAGAACTCGTGTAGTAAACATCCCAACCCCTACACCAGCCATGTTGCCGATAGTTAACATAAACTATGTGCCATGGGACACCGAAAGCCCTCTCATTGCACCAGTAGCACCAGTCGTTTGGGCCCCTATCCCAACCTTTGCTTTGAAAGCTATACCAAAATTCACTGGCGAAGGCTCGAAGACACCATCTGAACATCTGCAAGATGTGGCAGACGTATGTCTGGTGCATGGGGTAACTAATCAAAATGTATCATTGAGGATACTTGCAGCCTCTTTCAAAGGCAAAGCCCTCAATTAGTACCATACTCTGGAAGCCAATACCATCGATACCTAGGATCAGCTCAAGGATTCTTTCTATGAGCATTTTTCAAACAACGGAGATTGGTCCTCACTATTCCAGCAGCTAGTGACTATCAAGTGGAGAGGCCATGATCGACTTCAATGTCAGGTTCCACACGACTTGGAAAAGGATCCAGACCATGATCCGCTCGCCTCCTAATTTGACGTTCATGTTTTACCTAAAATCTATCAACGTCGACATCTCAATGATGATTCAATCTCTTGGTGGGAACACCTTGTCAGATGCGTATAACATTGTTGTTACAACAGAGAACAATTTAATTGATTCCAAAAATCTACCACCTCGGCCCACGATGCCTATATTTGTAGAATTATCAGCTCCCACCCCGAAGATAGCTTCATTTAGTGTGCCCGCTCCTCCTCAATCTATGTATGCATATCTGAGCACACCACAGAACACTACTTCTACATCTAACTCTTCAAGAGATGAGATGAGGAGTTGTTGTGAAGTATTTCAAATGAAATAACTACCATCAAGAGGCAACAGTCTATGCCTCTGAAGCTAGCTTACCAAAATTACCAAGGTGGAAGACCTTCCTACCAGCAAAACCAGTTCCAAGGAGGCTCATGCATGAGTATGCAGGCTCAAACGAGTAATTAGATGGTTCTGGTACCTACTCCACTACCTACTGTCCCACCGAGTTCAAATAGAGAATTGGTAGTGGAGCAAAATAATCTTGTGGATGATATCAACCCTTGGCGCTTCCCCTGCAATGAAGCACATATGCCCTGAAATTATCTGTGTGGTAATCTACAACAAAGAGTGGCGGAACAACGCAGCCAAGGTGTTGCATCAAGTTCAGGAGGTTATGCATATACCTCTCCACAAATGGAAAATACGGTACTCACCTCACAAATGCAAAGGATGTCCCTAGAGCAAGAAACGGATATAGCTCCCGACTACACATTGTTCTTATGGATGGAAGAAGAAGAGGCGGTATTTGCAAATGAGATGTCCACATCGGAGGCCCTGCAAGTGCAATCATATTATAACACTCACTCAAAGAGGAGATTCACAGGCGAACCAGTCACTCCACAGCCTAGAAGTGTTCCCAACCAAGCTTTTGGTACCCTTGTAATTACACAACAATCCCCCCTTGCAAGGAGATTATTATAACAATATCTAAGGAGTTGAAGTCTCTAACTCTGTTGCCATTCAATGTGGTGGAACAATCGAAGAAAGCCTCTACTAATGTATCTCTTTGGGATATCTTAGCTATTCCAGAGAAGAAATCATTGTTGCAGAAGGCCCTCCTAGAAGATACAAGCATAGAGCTGACAGAGCAACCCTCCAAAGGAAAGTCCATTGATGCACCATCTTAGGCCAAAGTCCTCATGAACAATGGAGAATAATTCTCTGTTAAAGGTAAGGATGAGCCAAAACCAAATCCCTTCTTCATAACCCTCATTGTGGGTAAGAAATTGTTACACAATTCTATGATTGACTCTAGTGCTAGCACCACAGTCATGCCCAAGCAAATAGTTGAAGCCTCAGGACTTAGCTATGAACCTTTAAATAAAGGGATTATGCAGCTTGATGGGAATAAGGTTGAAACTATAGGTGTCATCAAGAACCTCCCTTTGACTTTGTTCTCCTGCCCTAGCATCACTGTTCCACAAGATACCGTGATCATCGATGTCCCTCCCATGTTTGTTCTTTGCTTATCCTGGGAGTTCACTTCCAAGGTGGATATATTTCCTTGGATTGGTCACATTTGATCCTCAAGACTAAGCATGGAGCTAAAATGAAGATAGTATCCAAACCCTTGCATTTGGAACATGTAGCAGATGAAGTCGTGATCAACTTTGAGGCTACTCATACTTCTATCACCAAAGATGAGATGTATTGTACTGAGTTACTAGAAGATGAGAAGGTCACCAGAGATAGAATTGATCAAGAGGAGGTCCTCTTGAGTGAATTTATAAACACTGATCCTTTCAACAATTATCATGCCACCGGGTTGGGAACTTATGTCATCTATGACAAAGATCAAGTGATTCTGAGGATCATGAAGAAACCCAAGGGCAGTCAGGTTTCAAGGCTATGGACGCTGCATTTTGATGGAGCGAGATGTAAAGTCGATGCAGGAGCCAAGATATGTTTGACATCCCCATCCAATGAAAAGACACTCAGGTCTTTTCGCTTTCAGTTTGCATGTTCAAACAATGAAATTGAATATGAGGGCCTAGTGCATGGTTTAAGCCTCGCAGAGTGGATGGGCATTAAACAAATTATGGTGTTCAAAGACTCAGAGTTAATAATAAATCAAGTCTGGGGAGTCTCCATAGTGAAGAATGTCCACATGAGATCTTATAGACATAGGGTTTGGGACCTCATTGAAGGTTTTGAAGCTTTCAACATTCAGGCAGTACCCGGAGAGCAGAATGTAGTTGCAAATCGCATGGCAACAATTGGATCCCAATTTGACCCTACTTCTGAGTTGATTGAGAACATGTAACTTGTGCAACCAATCGTCTGACCTGCAATCCCATATAATTACCAGAGCTAGAAAGTGTTTGAAAGTGATGAACACATTGCCTCATTCATTCAGCATTCGGGAGAGTTCACCGACCAACTCCAACCGAAGATTGCAGAGGCCTATGAAGGGAAAATTATCTAGCTCAAGTCTAACAAGCTTCCAAAGGGACTTGTCACTCTTGAAAACCTATTCAATTGTGATGATGCCAAGAATGACAAGAGGAGGTTCGTAGCAAACAAAAGTGATTATGCACACCTCCAGGTCTGAGATGGAATGAAGCTTAAGGTCGGGAAAGATGTCCCACAACATGATAAAGAACAACTCATACATTTTTGTGAAAAGTATAAAGGAGTATTAGCTTGGTCATATGATGACCTTAAGGGATATGATCCTGGAATCATCCAGCATACTATAGAGCTGACGAAAAATGCAAGACCTATCCACCAAAAGCAAAGGCCATACACCGCACTACAGTTGCTTAAGTCTTTAGAGGTGGGACAAAACAGAGCCAAATAGGTCCGGTTAGCCGAGTTTTTGGAGGTACAAGAGAAAAGAGGAAAAGCTCTGATGATCATGAACAACCGCCAACAGGTAGTTAAGAAGTGGTTCGACAGAAAGACCCCCGACTAGAATCTTAAGCACGAAGACTTAGTGCTAAAATTCAATGAGAGAGCTACAAAGCCTGGCCAACATGGGAAATTTAATAGTTTGTGGGAAGGCCCTTTTCGTATTATTCAATGCAAGCAACATAACGCATTTGAATTGGAAAATATGGAAAAAGAAACATTAGGGATTCCAGTCAACGGAATTCACCTCAAATTGTTCAATTAGCTTCATTAATCATTTTACCTATGTAAATATTTCCTTTAAGTTTTGTTTGGCTTGAGCTTTGGTATGGAACCCATGTTACAGAAAGCAGAAAAGTGCAAAGGAGATAGAAAGTTGACAAAAAAGAGCTTTATATTCATATGCTTTGAGGTATTACAATTCAAAATGGCTCTCTGGCCATACTTTTCGAGTGTATGTATTAACCGCCTTCTGAGGCATATATACAAAAAATAAAGATAAAGAATTTATTCTTCAACGAGAGCAGCATCATCATCAATAGTAGCAGGCACATTGGGAATTACATCAGCAACAACATCAAGAGCAACAACAGTAGCAGAAGCATCCACGACAACAATGACAATTGGAGGTGGGAACACCAGATTTTTGAAGTCGATGTACCACTCCACGTCATAAAAGAGAACTACATTGTAGCATCTCAGGAGGAAGTCACAGGCACGAGAAACTCTTTGACGGTGTTCTCCAATTGTCATAAGGTGAAACTCACTCAAGAATGGCACCCAAGGCACCACTACATCTTCTTCAATATGACAGTGGAGATCACTGGCTCTAGGGAGACCAAGGCCATACATTGCATTAGTCATGAATTCGCCAAGGCCTCCAAGGTAGTGCTTTGGGAATATCTCCTTGATGAGTCTCAGTATTATCCACTTCAGTGTCTGAATGTCGAGCAAGGATGCAACAAAATGAGAGAAAATATCGGTATTTACTCTGTACTTGTCCTCATACTCTATGTAATCCCTCCCCAAAACCTATTTTATTGCAATTATGGCCAAGCAATGCTTATTCTTGGTCATGCGCTTTAAACATTGGCTAGATATCTCACCTAGGAAAGCTACCTGTGACTTATTGCTAGTGAGCCTAATAGGAGTATACATTGCCCTTATCAGAAAAACTCAATTGCCAGTATAATTTCTGCTAATGTCCTTAGGTATATTTATAGACCTAAGTTGGGTACATGCATTCGATAAGCATGATGACAATCAAGAGCAAACTCGAGAATCCCCCCAAGGTTGCAATCTCAAAAATCCTACCAAGTTGTGGTTGTTGTGTACGAATTGTTGTGTGCAAATTAGGAAGAGGTAATTAATCAGCTTAAACTAGTGGCAGATGCAAGTGATGGTCTGCACGACCAAGTGCTAAGTGTCAAGTTGTGGACGTTTTCCAGTCTCCAAGGATGAACTCAAATCTTTTTGAGTAATCATGACGCCCCTCGCTTAATCACTTTTTCCAAAGTTATTAAGTGCAAAAGTATGCGAAATTTTTTTGTATCTCTACAATTTGTGGCTCAATTTCCCAAGGGATGGTACTGTAAGGAATGAGGATTAGTTGTCATCATGAATTATTATCTTTTCAAAGGAGTGGGAATTCATTTTGCACGCACGAAAATAGTTGGCAGTACATGCCAAATTTATTGCAAGAAGGCAATCGTTGTCTACAACTCCAATCAAGAATGGCAAGTGTTGCATACACAAGAATAGAAATAAGGAGTCTTGAATACGCATTTTATTGCAAGAGATTTTGAGTACACGGTTTGCTAGGAAGAACTTAATTGAGTTGCAAAAGTTTCAACGTTGCAAAAATTCACAGTGTCTTGAAATGGCCCAGAATCCTCAAACAGAAGCACAAGGAGAGGTGATATAGAGCTTGATGGGCACCATGTTGGTAGCTCCAATGGCCAATGTTTTTTTATGTTGTCTCTTACGCCTCGCCAGGATTCCCTAAAAAGTCGAGGTGGCCTTGCACTCAGGCTGCAGAGAAGAAGTCTGACATAGGGACAAAACCCTGATAATAGAGGAATGGGATAACATTCATGACCCCATCCTCAAAACTAACCCTAAGATTCTTAGGGAAGCGGCCTACGAAAGGATGAAAAAGACTAATAACTATGATTTTTTTGTGCACAAATTGTGGTTTTACGGTCTCCCACAGTAAATGGTCCCCTTGGTACACCATTGCCCAGAACTAGTTCACGTGTGCACTCAACGTTTCAACCTAGATACTAGTGCCATTGAAGGATGGGAATTGAAGATTGTGATCAACGTAGATTCAATTAGGAATATGCTATGCATTCCTACCAGAAGGAGCTCTAGAGAAGAGGGCATTGAGACGTTCACCATAGAAAACGCGGAAACCTTCTGGAGGGCCAAAAAAAAATCTTTGGACTTTTATAACTAGGAAACAAAAAGGGCCAAGGAAGATGTAGCAAGGCCACCACAATTTCTGATTGTGCTCAATGCTTTCAATGCAAACTTATAGGGAGCCTTCTCTATGATGGCTTTTGTTTGCGGGATGGACAATGATCAATACATTGATGAGTTTCAAATGGGTTTGGGTTTCTAGTTGAAAAGACAACACTCTCTATTTTGGTATGACTTCGTTGAAGTCATTGTTCAGGAAATGTTGAGCCAATTCAAAGAATAGTAGACAC
Organism: Sequoiadendron giganteum; assembly: GCA_007115665.2. Taxonomy (NCBI): domain Eukaryota; kingdom Viridiplantae; phylum Streptophyta; class Pinopsida; order Cupressales; family Cupressaceae; genus Sequoiadendron; species Sequoiadendron giganteum. The sequence goes on along the minus strand of CM021100.1, from coordinate 175,778,578 downwards.
AATGTAGGTTCAGGTTTTCTTCTCTCCTTGCCCACATATTCTTTCACCAAACCCCTGATTTCTTTAGGAACTGTTTGGGTTTGGTTATGTTTGAGGAAAATGGGATAAGAAAGCCGATTTTTGTATGGACTCCCCTCCTTTCCATAACTCATGATTACTATGCATTCTCTGAGTTTTTCTTGACTCCGATTTTGCAAGATTTTAGTAAAGAGGGTGAGGGTTATCATTTTTCCGCCGAGAAAATGGGATGGATGTACTCTTTTACTCCTTCTTGTGATTGATTCCTGGGAGAGGATTTCTCATTTTTCAAGTTGCATGGTTTCACCAAGGAACCATTTCGGCTCCCAGTATGCGTCACAGACTGGGTTTTGGCCCTTGAGGTATTTCAGCAATTGTCCATCATTGACGCCAACTTTTGTGGGGGAAAGAAGAAGAAAGGTTTTTTCAGATGCCCTTTGAACTTTGCCCCAGTGATAATGTTAAAGAAGCAAACACATGTTTTGCTAGAGGCAAAGCTAGCTCATCTAGGGCTAGTATTAATCTACGAAAAATGGAATTATAATCTCAATAATGAATTAGTAGAGTTGAATGTTAAAGTGACTCACAGCTCCCGGCCTTACTGGGAGGCTCAGCGAAATCCACAGTCGGCAAACTGAGAGGATCTATTTGTGGACCTAACCTTTGTTCCTAGTGATGATAAGAGGCCGCCATGGCTCTACTTCTATTTTCCCTTGGCCAAGCCCAATGACAAACATAAATTGGGGCTACCTTGTGTAACCAATTGGTCAATAAATGGCAGTTAAGTGAAGAAAATATTGCACAATTCTAGATTTATCATCAGGAGACCCAAAACATTGATGCCCCTTTCGAGGCAACAAGCATGGATGAAAAATCCGACGATCTCTAGAATCAAGCACATGATGATACTGATGCAAGTGGAGATGAGGAAGCAGATCCGAAGGACACTACAATAAGCAAGGGAAAAGAGGCAAAGAAAGCCCCAATGCAGAGAACTGGAAAAGCAGTGGAGCAGCCCGACAAAGCCCCACGAAGTACACAACTGGCTTCCTCTCATTTAGAGACTTCGCTACAACATACATGGGCTGTGAAGAAGCTCAAGATAGCCCAACAGACTCAGGAGGTCATAAGGGTAGATGATTATCCACCCACGAATAAATCATGCACGGATGAAGCTCCTGGGGAAAGCTCATAAGTACTTGCAAAGAGCCAAGGATCGATCTTCATGGAAACTCAGGTATCTTTCTCTTCCAGCTTTGTAGTCTTTTGTTTCCCTTGCAACCTCTGTGTCTCCCATCATCTCGAGTGTTGGCCTTTCTTTTTCTACTTCTACCCCAACAAGAGGTTTCTCCCAATTCTCCCAAGGACAGATATCTTTTACTCCCCCGCGGTCTATTCCACCATTTATTGGAGCCCAATCTCAGCCCACTGTTGCAAATCCTTTTTCTCCCATCCCATCAGCTCTGATTCAAACTGACTAGCAGATGGCATCCTTTGCATCTCCGCTACCGCCACTTCCTATGAGTCCTCCTACAACTTCCCAAGTTGGACCTTGGCATAGAATTCCCCCATTCTCCCCATTGACAGTCTCTCTACCAAAGAAAACATCCTCTGAAACTACAATGATTTCCTTCCCTTTCACTCTTCCTCTTGGTGCACCCTTCGCTGGAAAACTAATTAGGTCACCAACACAATTCATTGATCAAGGAAACCGGACTAAGATAGTAAGGGCTATCAAATCCTAGAAAAGAAAAGAGAAAGATGTAGCAAAGCTAGTCGAGCCACGCGTGCAAATTCTATTTCACGAAGTACAAGGGTCATTGCAATTTGCAACCATGAATCTGAATACCATCAAATCACAATGGGAGATGAAACCCAGGGATTATACCATCATGCTATGGAGATCGATCTGCACACAACCTAGCCGCAAGAAAGGTTGAGCTAATGGAGGAGACTCAGAGAGTGGTGACTACCGAATTTTTGAAGCGTAGTCACCAACTAAAGAAGCGGGAAGAGGATTTCAAGAACATCAAGGAAAGAATGGAAGTCCTACAAAAAAAGGAGAAGGCGAGGGATGCCAAAATTGCACGCTTATCCCAGCAGGCGCTAGCGGAAAAGGCCAAAATTCAGGAGGATCTCGCAAAGTTCCAATCCCAGGATCCCAACTTGGTTATTGAACTGCAACACAAAAACCAAGAGCTCTAGGGCTGGTTGATTCAGACAAAGCGGGGAATACAACAAAAATATGAGGAGCTCCAAGTCAAGCAAGCTCAGTTCGAAAATGAATTCAGGGAGCTAAAGCTCTCTCTAGAAAAAGATTCCACAACTTGAGGCCAGGCTCAAGAGTTATTACAAAGCAAGGATGTCGAGTTGAAAATTTTGTAGGAACAACTCTCTGTAGCAAGCAAAAGGATTGAGGAGCTGACGTAATTTGTCGGGTTGAAGGAGGTATAGATTGGTCTTTTGAAAGATCCTCCCCAACCGCTTGCTCCCCAATCAGATCTCCTTTTGGTGGCCTAGTAGCTATATATCTCCTACTAGGAGAAAGTCAAGGTGTCTTGTTTGACTCTTCAATCGGCACTCCAATTCATGGTTGATGCCGCAGGTTTAAGTGATGGAGGTGTGCAGAATGATGGAGCAAGTTCCACAGTTCATTGTAGAAAAGGTGCCCAAGGTGAAGATATTGCTCAGCAAGTTGTACACGGTGGAAAACACGGACTTAGTCTCCGTGAGTATTGAAGATCGAAATTCAACTACCAAGAAAGTGAGGGAATTCATCCATTGGCATGCGGCCATCTCCCACGCTAGCAATTTCCAGGCAACACTGAGTCGGACTATGAACAAAATGTGGATGCAATTTTCCCAGTTGACTCAATTGGGCCTTCCCTCACCTTTTCTCTCTAATGACTCAATGGCCACGGCATAACACATTACAGCGAGGATTGAAGAGAAGCAGTGGGACATGTTTTCCTTTCAAGGTTTTAGTCAACCTCCCACGGTGGAAAACATAGAAGGCACCACCTACCAGATCGCGTGTCTCCTTTTTCAACTGGAGTCTGGGACAAGGATCTCTATGGAGTTGCCCTTCAAAGAAGTTATCAATATGCACGAGGCGTAGGAGAATTTAAGTGCCACATATATGCCTTCTGAGGCTGAATGGTTGCCTCTACAGACCGCACTCTCAAAGCTCTAACTCCGTTGCCCCAATGGATAAGGCTCTGGTCTGTGAGCCAAAAATTTTGGGTTCCCATTCCGCAAGCGAAATGCCTCTGGTAGTCGCCAAAAGTTGTGGATTGAAAAATCCTTAAAGCTCCCTTCGGGTTGATATTGATATTTTTTCATAAACTGTAGCCCGTGCCTTGTATGTTTAAAGCATCACCAACCCCTTTTCCATCGCCCTTACGCGCTTGCTCCACATGCCCACCGCTCACTCATTGAAGGGGATTCTTCCCTTGCTTCTCTTTCAAGCTTCGTCTCTTCGCCACATGTCAGAAGTGTGCACTTTCAGAGCCCTCTCTCCTTTGTTTCTCCTCTGAGCGTCGCCAACATTCCACGTCGCATCATTCCGAGGGCAACTTTTTGGCGGTCCTCATAGCTAGTGTTTGAATGCAGACCCCTCCACGTGTCAGCTCCGCGGGGATTTTAATCGAAGGGTTGGAATGAACGAGTGAGAAGCTTTGTCTCTTTGCCACATGTCTTAACCAACTCTATGGGTGAGTGACATGTGTCACCCAAAGAGGTTCGTTGTTTCTTCCTTGGGACCACAACCATCATTTGTTGGGAGGCGAATCTTGTTTGAAGGCCACTGTGTGCAATGAATCGAATCTTTCTGTTACAACGATTTTAGGAAATCATGGCAAAGGATATCATTACTCGTATGTAGGAATCTTTTCAATTACTAGCTAGACGGCAGTGGGCAATCTATATATATTGCTCTTGCTCTCTGAGAAAGGTCGTTCATAAATTATAGAAAACGAGATTGAAAAAGCTCTAAGCCTTTGTAGTGTTATCTGATTAGTGTATTGAGACTTACAGACTATGCCAATTGTTCGACCTCTTTGTTTCTTAGTTGATATAAGACATTATACTGTGCTACTTGTTATATCAAGTAGTTTATCTACAACTTTTATAACTTCAATAGAAATTTACAATTCAGATCATGTCTCAGACTCTTCTTGTTCAGTATATGTATGCGGAAGTTATACTATGTCATTTGATTAATTGCTTAATATTTTCATCTTTGTGTTCCTGTTATTCTCGGACATAACAGATTGTTGAACAAGCCCTCAAACCATATCTGAAAGGAAGGTTTCTCATGCCTAAAACACTAAATCTTGGTGCATCGCCTTAGGAATTAGTTTTTATTTTTATATCTACTTCATTTTCCCTTTCCAGACCACCAATTACAAAAAGAGGTGGCTTCTTTAAAAAACCCGAAGGCTACTCAGTTTAGCACAATTGGTCCCCCATTTACTGAGTTTCCCATAAGGTTGTTTGGCTAGAAATTTTAGGCATCAACATTTACCTTATACAACTAGTACTTTCATTTAAATGCAATTTGTATATGTAAAGGACATTTGAGTCCTATTGATGTAAATTGTAATTAATGTGGTTATTGGGACCTCTCTTTGAGATAGAATGAAAACAATGGATAATGGAAAGTGTATTAATCTTAGTTATGTGACTCAAAGTTGGAACTGAGCACTATTGTATTATGAATGTTTATGCTTATGCAATGGAATGTTAAATTGAACATAGGAACCTTTCATTTGGGTTTAAAAAGAATGTAAGTGTCTTTGGGTAGTCTTGGATGGTGTTGTGGAACCTTTGTGTTGTTGTCCTACTTCTAGAAGTTTGTCCCTCAAGTTTGGTGTTGTTTAGGGAACTTTAGTAGCCTCTTGTGAGGTCTTGTAAAATCCAAAAAATGTTCTATCTTTTAATTTAGGTGTTTTCTTAGTTAATGTAGGAGTTAGGGGTGTCGGGGAGGTAATTTGACTCCTCTCTACCTTCTCCTTTGTGTGTCAATAATGTCCAATAGTTGGGGAAATTGAACTCTTCGCTTGACTTGAATCTGTTTGATGTTTCGAAGTTTTCAGGGTGTTGTTGAAACACTTAGGTGTTTCCTTAGTGCTTGGGGGTCTTGGAGGTCATCCCCTAGTCTTGGGAAGCTCACTACTCATGACACTAGTGTTGTTACAAGGACACCAATGCATGGGAGGTGTGCCAGGGATACAAGCACCTAAATAGGTCTTAAAAATCCTAAAAGGGCACAAGTGCCCCTGAGGGACACTAGAGTTCGGCATTAGTGTCCCAGGATGTGCTACATTCAGTCCTTTTTGCTAATAGAAGGTATTTTGGGACCTTGTTTAGGGAAACCCTTCAAGTTCTGCAACTTTTCTTGTTTGACCTTCAAATCTCCTTCATAAATGCTTTATAACTTATCCCAAACTTCTTTAATAATTTTCAAACTCACAACTCTAACTAATTTAGTATTTGAAAGACTATTCACAATAATAAATCTTGCCTTAGCATTCTCATGTGCCTTGATTTTTGCACTTGTACTTGGACCATTCAAAGGTGGAGTATATGTATTCTGATAAGCCTTCTCAATCTCATATCCCTGAGCAAACAAATATCCTTCCATCTTTGTCTTCCGAAAAGCATAATCTGAGCCTTCGAATCTAGAATATTCCAAAAGAATCTTGTTCATCATCCCAGATCTACCTCAAGCAATTAAGCTCTTCTTCAAGGAACCTTTCTCTAATACCAATTGTTGAAATGAACACAACAATTGAGAGGGGGGCTGAATCAGTTGTAGCAAATTAAACCTTCAAAACCCTCAACAGTAATCAAATCCACAAGCATTCATTAAACCCTTATTCTGTTAGATTGATTAAACATGAAATGCAGATAACAAAAACTGAAATCACAACACCATACACATGAGAACACCAAATTTACATGGAAAACCCAATGAGGGAAAATCCATAGTGAGGATTAGCTTGCAATATAAGTAATAGCAAAACTGGTAGAAAAGGGCTCACTACTAGAATATGACACAATGTCCAAAAGGCTCACGGTCAGGGCTCACTGCCACAAAACAAATACAAGAAGATAGAAAAAGAATGTTACACAGAGAAAACACTTCTCAATGCAACAAGAATTCCACCACAATTGCTCACACACTTTCGTAGTCTCACATGAAAGATTTTGGATGCCTTCAGCTCACTACCTTCAGGAACCCTAATATGAAGTTTGCATTGCTCTGCTCAAATTCGCATCACACATTACTCACATCAATCTCGCATATATCTTGCTTCTTACTCTTTCGTTCACACCTCTTGCATCAACACCATACATATTTATATCAAGCTCTACCTCAAACACTTTCTCCAACATCGACCACTAGCCATTATACATTCAAATTCAAAATAGGTCGGCACCTAAACATTCTCATGGTGGAAAGGAATGAAAGGAAACCTACATAAATCCTTAATTAGGACCCAAATAGATCTCAACACGTTTCCACAAGCCTCGCATGTAGTGTTAAACACAAGGTTAGCCAACAGTCATGCAAAACACCATAAACATTAAGTACACACTTCTTTAAACCAATTCGAAAGTTTCAGACAACATTATTCACTTGAACTCAATCCGGAATAATCCACGAACTACTTAAGATTCATCAAACACTTCATCCAAGCTCACATCAATAAATACTTCAACTCAGGACAACTGGTAACCCTTATTTGCATATTGATAAATGAAACTCTCACTGTATTGCACCAAATCAAGTAAAAACTTGAATAAAAAAGGATAAAAGCGTTATAACCAACTTCCCAAATCTGCACAACCTGAAGTCAAACAACAGAGAAACGCGGAGCATATACATTTCTCTCAAACCACAAAAAACATCAATGAACAACTAGTTCAAACACTGGTGAAAATATCTCGCATTGCACAACGATCCAAAAACCAAAATTCTAAATAAAGCAACTTCTAACAAGTTTGAATAACCTGTAAGATCCACATAGGCATAGTATCAACACTGAAAGAATGCAAAGCACAATACCGGAGCACACAATGAACACTTGCACAACATAGTTCACTCTGTTTATTAAATTTTCTCAAAAGCACTTGGAAACTAAGTACCAAAAACATCATCTCAGCTCATTACTTCATTCCAACTCACCCTCAGACTTTGCATCAAAAAAAATCGCTCCATGTACTCACAACACTTCCTTAAGGTCTCAACTACACATGCACAACTTGTTTTCCTCTTCTTCACAATTTTCATAATATCCTCAATATCTTCATCCCATAGTTGACATCAATGACAAAACCAATCAATAGACTTCTTGTTGACATCAATGACAACACCATCATACTTGCAACAATATTTTGTATCAAAAATCTTTGTTAGTTTGCATCTAAAGGATGTAGTAGAATCTTTCATTCTATGCATATATATGTTATATGGAAATCTTTTGAACTAGTATGTGAAGCTTTGGAGTAGTTTACAAATTATTAAGTAGAGATTGCACTATTGGGTTAAAGGGCACTTGAGGGTCTGAGCTCTAGAAGACAAATCCAAGTAAATCAAACTCATCTAAAAGTTAAGTTTTGCAGTGTCATTAGGACTCCACTTAAGTTAGACTCTATGTTGTAGAAATAGGCACTGATCTAATCATTGAAGGCCAACCGTCAATCTACTTTAAAATAAAGAAAATATTTTTTTTTATCATTTATTTATTTTTATTTTATTTGCCTAGCCATTATGCATAATCCATTGTTACAGATTTCTACTAAATCAATTGTGATACTGACTATCAAAAACCCTAGAGGATTGTTGCATAGTGTATTTTACTAGGTTAATGGTGTTGTAAGCAACACTTGTATGGAATATATCTTAAGGGATTTGTGACCAGAACTTTATTTTTAATTGCATCAGAGACCTAGCTGCCTAGAGTAAGAGATCTGTGATTTGAGTGTGTAGTAATCCTCTACAAAGAATAACAGTCAAAGCTAAATATAGTCATCTTTATGTGTGGGTTCATCTAAGTTTTCTTAATTGTGAGTTCAAAGTGTAGAAAAGGTTTATAATCCTCTTGTTCATAGGTCTTTTCAACCCCTAGTTTGAGAATAGGCGTCTTACTGTTTGATAAATTAGTCACCTTATCTGCAGTTTAGTAAAAACCTTAGGGATAGGGATTAATACAGAAAAGAACACCAACACACTGTGAATCTGATTTTTTGATCAATGTTCCATTTTATTTAGCACCAGTTCTCTTTTCTTGCAGGAAAAATAGATCTATTGATTGACTTTTAGCATTATGTTGATGAAAGCTTCTGACTTCTTGGTTACCAGGTTTTGCGTTGTCAAGAGTTGTTCATTGCTTATAGGTTTTGCATTGGCTACAGGATAAAGGGTATCACTGCTCAACAGATACCTTCTATTCACAAAGAACGTATACTGTATCAGTCTTCTAATGATGCCATGTCCAAAAAGTTAGTAAGAAACTGTTATGGTCCTAACACAACATGCCCAAGTTTGCTTTAAACTCAAGGCCACGCTTTTTTCTCTATTTTATTCCCAGTGATATGATTCTATCTCGTGTTAATTTGCATTTATCCAGGTTTAACATGATATATTTCTGGGTCTCATTTGGTAATATCCTAGGTTTCAGCTATTTGTCATGTTGGTCCTCTTCAGGAATTCTTTTTGTTCACCATTTCCCTAACTCTCAGTTTGCTCTGTTTCTCAAGAAAGTTTAGTTCAATTTAAAATCTTGTTTGCACTCTTTGTTTTATTGTATCACTGTTCCAGATTTTATTGAGCATCAAACCAAGTTTGAATAAACTTTCGCTTCCAGTTTGTTATTGGCAACAGATTCACTGATGTTGTGCCACTTTCGCCTCTGCACTAATGGTCGCGCCTGACCCACTTTAAATTGCTGTATGAATTTTTCAGTCAATCCAGTTAGTTAGTAAAGTCTGCTTCACAAAATATTGATTTTCCTTGCCAACTCGTTCCTGAACCCAAAAATATCGTACTGTCTGATATATTTTTAAATCCCTATGCCATTGAGTAGTCCCCGACTCTGATCAATATCTTTACTGTTTTACATGTTAACTCAGATCTGTATGTGTTTTAGAAAACAATTCAAGGAATCATGAACTTTTAATCTTCCAAACAGAAAAATAGCTGAGGTTGTTAAATTAGATCTGAAAATTTGAGTCAAGTCTAAACCCCATTTGCAGGTAAATCTGAATTTAAACTAAGGTAAACTATGGGGGTGAAAAAACCGTTGATGTAGCTCCCAACATATACATGTGATCTTGACAATGGCAGAGCTTTATTTATTTTCAATTTTTGATTTAAAATGAACTCTCATTTTTATTACTTTAGAATGAAATCTGACCAAAAATTTTTAAAATTCGGTAGTACTAATATCCATTGATTTCTTTTGCTTAAGTTTTTCAGGATTCAGGATGATTTAGACACATGGCACACTCTTATTTAGTTCTCAAAATCTCTAGATGGAACGAGAGGGTGCACTAGGAAGTTCAAATAGACGATTGACTTGATTTCTCCAATGCTCAGTTATTTTATCAGAATCAAATATCATAAAATAAAAGGATTTAATTTTCTCAGTTATTTTATTTCCTGTGGCCAGTTTTACACATGTTATACCTGTGTTACTGTGTAATCAGGAAGCATTTGAGATTTCATAATATCTATAAACTAGAGATAACTAACTGGACATACCCAATTGCGTTACTTGGAGATGAACATTTGACCCATGAATGAAAGATTGGCACGTCTTCTGAGGTAATGTCTGTTATGATGTGGAAAATGAAAGTTTGATTAACCTGAGAAACAAAACGTTTAACCTGGTTGCTGGAATTTGAACAGACATAAGACAGTTATCATTCAGCATATCAGAAATTTACAGTTGTATTCCATAGTAGCCAACAGGGAAGCCCTGGTTCTACAAATCTAGGGTTGTATTCAATCTTAAAGCATGGAGATGGGATAGAGATAATTGTCCAATGATTGTAACAGAGTACTGACACGCACACTCCTGGCCCTGTTCCTCCAAAGCTTGCATTTTGTATACCAATCCTGTCTGTAATTGACTTATTAGAATGAGTAGAATCTGCGAATTTTCATGTTTATTTGTGTTCTTAAAAAAACTATTCATAATCCAAAATGGTTTTAAATAAAATCCTGCAATTATTTGTGAGAGCACTGGTGGCTAAGTGAGTAACTGACTCTTTCAAGTATTTTCCCTCATAAGTTCACACTCATGTTTAAAGGTTGTGCTCAGACTGGTCACTGCACGATTGGTTTAGAAGATTCATTTTAATTCGGTAAAGCATTGCACATTCACTAGTAAACTGGATGCACTTTACTTTAACCTCTCTTCTTCTCTTTTCTCTCCTCTTAATATTTTAAACTGGCTAGGATAGTTTAGAGTATATAATAGGCATAGGTAGTTAGGAATATATTGAATATTTTTTGGATTAGGTTAAATCAGTAAACAATGGACATTTAATTCAAGATAATTATTTTTTTTTGCAATCCAAATATCATGCAAGTTAAAAAATGTCAATTATAAATTGTAAGTCATTCCCCTTTATTCTACTACTCCATAAACCTGAGAATAAACACCAGCAACCTTGTGAGTATTGGCCCATAACTTTCTAGCAATTCAGTAACTTATACACATGTATCTCGTTTCTTTAAGGGATTTTTACCCTTTTCAAGAGACTTATTATTGTCACAAAGTTGATGTGTTAAAAGACCGATCAACAGAAATGTCAGCTAAATGAATTTTCAAGTATCAAGATAAACAAGTGATTGAGATCATACAATAAGGCTTTCACGTGGAAACTCACCAGGGTAGCAATTCAATAATTAGGTTTGTAAAAATGTCATCTCTAGTGCATTTTTAGTGCACAAAATCACCTATGTCATAACTGACAAGGACAGCAATTATTTTAACATCTTAAACCGTTGCACTACCCTATAAATATAGCTTTGTGTACAACTGGGGCCTTTGATTTGTAGGCATACAACACGAGAATATGTTTGTCTTGGGTACATAAGAGAAGTCATTGCTATCATCCTTACATAAAAAATAAAAAATCTAAAGATTTCCGAATATCTAAAATACTGAAGATAGTCGGAATATCTATACTGAATCATGATCAACCAACAAACACAACACAACCTGAAATTGAAATCAGTAAAATGAAGAAAGAAAGAAATTATATTTGAACTTCCATATGTTAACAATGTATATTGTTATACAGAAAACATATTTAGCCCATCAAGAATGCTACTAGAGCATCCAATTCAGCAGCCTCCATATTTTATTTGATACTATATTCAATCTGAATGCAAAATTATCATTCTGATTTTCAAATGGGAGTATTCTTTGTACAAGAGAAGATTTGCCAAAATTTTAATGAGTTTAGAGGAGAGTGTCCAATATAATAAATATGTTTTCTATCAATTTTTATAAACACCTATGATACTGATTGATTGTTGTACTCTTAAAAGATCCAAAGTAGCTATAGAAGCAAATAGATTGGGAGCACCATGCCTTGGTTGCCAATGTTAAAATGCAGTGGTGAAGCCTTGATATCAAAATTAATACCGGCATATTGCCTTGATCTACAGTCCCAATGAAGGTGAATTAGAAACCATCAATCTGCAGGAGAAAACTGAAGAATTGACGTTCATTTACATTCATAGAGTGGTCCATTCTCAGGCCTATTATAGGTGCAGACTTATGCATTCTTGATAGGCACAGACGTTTACATATCTGAAGATATTTGTGCCAATTGCCAGAAATGCCAGGGAAGAAAATAAAATATCAAAGTGGTACCCACGTCATTGATTTTCAAACGGACCTATAGGAGCTTCAAGGCTTTCAAACGTTCTTCATGTTCTGGTTCTAGCTTAGGAGGCGTGTAGTGGCCATGCAAGTCTTCAACAACATATTCCTAAATATCAAAACAGAATACAATGCAAAAGTAAGGAACAAAAGATGAACAACAGAAACTGAAAATAATAAAAGATGAATGCAGGTAACTGTTTGTATTGCAATCTTTTGTCCAAAATGAATTTAAAACCAACCTTTGTGAGTTCCCTCTTTGTCAGTATGTGATAGTGCCTTTGCCATATCCTTTGAATTGCCATTGTTGCTGCTAGCAGCCCATAGGCAATGCCAAGGATTGCAAAAATAATCACAAAAATAACCAGGAGTGCACCACATGCTTCCATGGATGCTGGAAAACAGTCCAAAATGCCCCATCCATAACAACAATTGCGGCATCCTGCCATACATGGATCATTGTTGTTGACTGATGAACAATGCACTATCAGACCTCCAATACCCAGGATTACAAAGAAAACAAAAACTCCTGCATTCACAATTGAGTTGGGTTATTCAAATTGTGTCCATGCAAAGTTTAGTTTTCAAAAAAAATTAATCCTGTTTATGAACTACAAGACAATTCAAACAACAATAAATAACAGATAATTAAACATATGAGAGTTTGAACCAAAATTTAAGGAACAAACCAAAACAATAGTAAAATGGTATAGGGTGCTTGGACAACAGTCGATCCCATCCATCACTGAAAGAATTTCTGAACTCCCCATTTGTGTCCATCAGGTATGCAATACCGCCCATAACAGCAATTGTCTGAAATAAAAAATGAGAGAAAATGACTTAGCTCCAGCCATAACTTATGTACCTAACTGCTGCACATTGGGCTGTGAGAATTTTGAGGAAATTCTACCAAAATCATGATTTGAAACAAATCGTCAGGAAATGGTGACACCATCACTGGGGATAACTTGTATTAGTGATTGATTTTTAAATCAAGTTGCACTACAACCAACCGAAGTAATAACCAATTCACTTCAATTTAATGAAAATAATAATCATCTAATTTGAAAGCCAAAAATGGCAACCAGAATCACTATATTGTTAAAAAGGATGGGGAATGAAAAGATGCTATTTGCAATAAGAATAACCATCGTGTCCAAAAACATGCCATTGCCCTTCTACTTCAGAAAATGTGAACAATGAAAATATTCTACTCACAGATTCTCGAATTTTGCATGAATAATTCTGCATCTTTGTTCTATTGCTATTTGGTGACTACATGGGTTAAAAACCATCAAATCTTATAATAACAATTTGACCACGCCATTGATTTTAAAAAATATAGTGAGCAACAACTGCTCTTGGGGTGGTTGCAAACTAGTATGTTAATGCATGAAAAAAAATGATTTATTTTGTAATATTACTGTATCTACTCATTCGTTATCTGCTAGTATGTATTCTTTGAAGCTGTATTGTGATGAACAAGGCAATGCTATAGGGAATGCATGAAGACCAAATGTTATCTCAAGGGGCTCATGAAATCCTGTTGAGATGTATCTGTTTGTTTCCACTGATGCAGAAGAAATTCAAGCTGAGAACCTGAGATATAAAACATATTAGGTATTTTCATAATTCCTATCGGTCCTTTACCCGAAAAGTATTTCTGGAAAATGTAGTGCAACCCTGATTCGTGTTGCCTTTTTACTTGCTTTGATTATGCAAGATTTAGCTTATCATTACAGTGCTTTGAAAAGTAATATCCTTTACAGTGCTTGATGATTTTTGGACTACAAGATTTAGCTTATCATTACTTTTATGTGTTGGCGAGTACTGATTACAAATGCAATTCTTATCTTATTTGACTTTTTATGTTATGATTTGAGTTGAGAATAATAGTAAATACAGATGCTGTCAATATACTCTGTGGGTGCAGCTGCAGTGGAAGTAGCTGAAGACATGGGCAGAGTGGGTGGATAGTGTAGGTTGTAGACTACATGTTGCCGTCATCCAGTCCAACTCCCAAGTGATGGTAGTTCCAAATTTCTTCTACCTTGTAATATCCCTAATTTCCAAGTAGTCACCACGGAGTCAATTTAATTAATTAACAGTGTTCCACGGGGTTTTGGGGACGGGGACGGGGGACGGCAGGGGATGTAGGGACGAGGGGTCTAAGTTAAGAATTATACATCTTGGAGACAACTAGGAGTCCCCTAGATGTCTTGAGGACACCCCAGCATCCTCAAAGTCCTAGTGGCATCTTGGAGACAGTGACACTGGTGGTGGGATGGTGGCGCTGGTGGTGGGCTGGTGGGGGGACGTCCCCCCCAAGTCCCCAAGTCTCTGAGACATCCCCGTCTAGGAAACGTGGGGTTTTTGAGGGGGGATGCGTCCCTATGGAACACTGTTAATTAAATATCAAATTGCCCTGAAATAATGTTTTGGACATTTCTATTTAATTAATTAATTAACTGTTAAAGTGACTTTAATAAATTTGGTGCTCAAATATTTAATAAAAGTCATTTTACAAATGCAAGATATTTAATAAGGTGGTTGTAATGTCCCCTTTTGGGATTGCCCTAAATTTGCCCTGAATCCTTAATTTCCAATAGGTTCGGAACCAATATTTTTAATGCTAAATTCTCCATCCTATGTAGAGCTCCTTTCAATGGCTAATTATGGCTTGGTTTTCAGATAAGTTATATGTATGTGTATATAATGTGTTTAAATGATCTGCTGTTAAGTCTATTTATTAGACATAAACTGTCTCCTTTAAATATATTTGAATTTATAAATCTGCACACTGCTTTTCAAATCGTTATATATATCTCTACTGTTCGATTCACTTGTTGCACAGCTCATTATGAGTTTGTATTCCCCCTTGGAGCACCTGCGATCTTCAGGAGAAGACAACTGATCTGCAAAACCCATCCAGATGTATTCAGATATAATTCTCCATATTTCGATGATGCTGTCATCTCCAATAGATGTCCTATATATATGTTTCCCTATGCCCATGTCTCCTCCACAGGGACGCACCTCTTGGGATCGGGTCGACCATTCAAATGGTCATGACTGTTATTTAAGATTAATTTTTATTTGCTAGATATAATCGGCCATTTAC
This sequence comes from Sequoiadendron giganteum, assembly GCA_007115665.2. Taxonomy (NCBI): domain Eukaryota; kingdom Viridiplantae; phylum Streptophyta; class Pinopsida; order Cupressales; family Cupressaceae; genus Sequoiadendron; species Sequoiadendron giganteum. The sequence continues at coordinate 175,763,533 of CM021100.1, read as the reverse complement.
ACTAATCGCTGCCTTACAACTACTAATATTATCTTAGTGCTTACTTGAATTAGATTGCTGCTCTTTATAATGATTCACTAATCATTAATGTTATCATCGACAGATATACATTTGAATAGATTTGGCAAACTCAACATAATCTCCATCGAGCATCTCCAATCACCGTTACTTCGGGGGCTACTCCCAATGTAAACCTGATTACACCATCTGGCCGCGCTGAGTGAAGAATTTCTTTGTTGCCATAATTAAATATAATAGATATGTGCATAAGTGGGAATCGGTGGGCACAAATGATGATTGTCGACCTTCTTAGTGCCCCACGTCATACTTGTCTTTTCCTATTATGGGTTTAGCCTTCATCGACCTGTATATTAAGTGACTTCCTTGAATTTATCATCTTGGAAGCATTCTGTATCGATAGTTTGTATATTGATCATGATACGCCATATATATGTATTTGTTATTTATATTATATATCCTTAAGAATTCGTATATTATAATGATTATAATGATTTTTGAAGTTGTCAATCTTTATTGTGCATTGTAAATATATATATATATTTACAATATTATCTTATGATAATTGTAATTATAACAGTATTAAATCAATAAAAAATTCTTTTATAATTTTATACAGAATAATTATAATATTATCTCCTGATAATTATAACAATATTCAAATTGTAATTATTTATATATATTTATTTCCTTTTGTATTTACATTTTAGGGTTTCAAATTCGGGGATATGACAGTGATGAAGTATAAAAGGGGGAAAAGGAAATGAATTAAGGATTTTTTGGAGAATTGTTATTTTCGGGAGCATTTCGAGAGAGCTTGGTTTTCTGGAAACTTGAGGACGAAAACACTTGGGTTTCATGGTGGGTTGAATGGAAACTCAATTCCATCAACGGGCAGATTCATCAACGATTTGAAGTGTGTTTCAATGAGCAGTTGATCACTTGTTTGAAATTTGTGAAGTCTTTGAAAAGACAATTTTCAGAATACTAAGGGCATGAGAAAGTTATCAGAGTATTTGGAGAGGCCTTTACAGTTGATAGAGGTAATTCTCAGAGTGGAGAATTTATAAAGGTTTGCTTTCGGAAGAGCTAATTATTATTAATTTTATCCTTGTCACAGTCGTGCTCCTTCAGTAAGGGAGTCGATTTATTATATTCAGACAATACTAAAGTGGATCGATTGTCTTGTGTCGTCTCTTCAAGTATAGCAATTAAAATAAACTCAACATTTTACCTGGTGCTGCCATCTTCATCATTTCCATCCCGGGAAAGGCTATCGCGGGTCAAGGAAATTTGACGTGGAGAGTCAGAGGTAATAAAACGTGGAATTGTTTGGGTATTCAAACAAGGAAAGCAAATACATTAATAAGTTATCACATATCTACATTAGCCGCCGCTTATTGAACAACACCATATTTATTCAAAATTACACCATACATATGTTGAGTCTTTTTGTCATTGATGTCTTGCTTAATGAATTTGGTTCTGTACATTTTGAAGGTAGCTGGGTTTGATGCTGTCATTGAGTTTGGCATTGGCATACTTTCCTGTGAAGAAGCAACCATGATTTGGAAATGACAATATTGGTGCCTAGTCTTCTTGTGATAGGTTGTGCACATGTTGAGGTGTACTTTGGAGTGTGGATGCATTGAGGGAGACCGTATTGTACACAGTACCAACTGTACCTGTCATTATTAGACCTGTTAACTGCTCAGAAAAGTCTTAACAGACCAGTTCATTCAAGGGCAGTCAATTATAAGGTGTGTTTGGAGGTATATGATGAGTGGAACAGACCTGGGCATGGCTGGAAACAATTATCGGTTTTGTTGAGTGTGTTGTTCAGGGTTTTCAGAGCTTTCTGTATGCTGTTAGGTGAGTTGTATGCTGTTTGGAGTGAACAGGGTGTCATATGCAACATCTGGAAGTGGGTTCACAAGATTTAAGTGTACTCAGACCAGCAAAAACCATAACAGACCTGCTGTAGGCTCCTCAGTTCGTCTCATAGCAGCTGCTATCAGTCTCATCTCCATCCTTAGAGACCGAGAAAGATATGAAGTGAACAAAGTGTGCATAGAACTCAGTTGGAGTTGATGAACAGGAACTCGAGTATAGATGAAGAATTTGGATAAGTGAAACTTGGTTGCAGATGATGATCATGAACTCAGACTTGACTGATGAACATGGACTTTGGTATAGATGCTAAACACAACTCTGGGATAGAGGATGAGGTTGACAGGCCGAAATTCCAAAGGAGACATAAATGGGCGAAATTCTTAAGAAGTCTCAAATGGCCAAGATTCCTAAGGAGCCATGAAATGCTGAATCTTCCTGATGGCTGTCAGAGCATCTTCTTTTATTCTTAGTTCCGACGGCTTGTGAAATGGGTGACAGCTTCTTTAAGGCATAGTATCCTGTAACGGTTTGCAGTTTCAGATGCACTTGTGTGTGAGAATATGTGAACTAATTAACAGGATAAACCAACACACCAATGAAACATTAAATCAAAGGAAACTAATTAAAAAGATAAAACAAACTCTAAATAACAGTAGCTCCTTCAAATGCATTTCATTGTCCTCTATTTCCAAGGATTCAATGCAAGTTACTGGCTCTCACTTGGTATAAGCAGCAGCTTGTTGAAATGACAACTCAGGAGAATGAGATTTATGTAAAATGCATGTTTATTGCTAAATGATTTGATGCTATGCTATGAACTTGAAATGCTTATGCTAAGATGCTGATTCAAATGCAACTATAGTAATCACGCTTTAAATTCACAAAATCTAGGATCTTTTTCAACTCACAAGAGAGCTGTATTTATAGATTTTCGGAGGCAAAAATCTAGTTGGCAAAGAACAACGGTTGAGTTTCAAACCTATCAAGATGAATGGTGAGAGATTGAGAAGTTGAGAAAAAGATGGAAGGTTCAGAGAATAATGGGAGATGTTTTCAACCCACAAAACCATCCTCATTCAAAAATGGAAACAAATATGCCATTTGTCTTTTCATTTTTGAGAATTAGTTGAAAGTTGAGGATAATTCCTATTTAATTACATGTGACAATGAATTTAGAAGCTTCCATAATTAAATAATTATGTGAAAGGTGAAAAAGGTGGGCAATATTTAATTAAGTGTGAGGTGAGGAAAGTTTCTGATTAAATATTTAGAATATTTAATTAAATGTGAAGAAATGAAAAATTAGAAAGTGTTCAATTAAATATTATATTTAATTAAATGTGAAACGAGGAACATTATTTAAATATAAATAGATTGTGAAATCTATTTAATTAATTAAGAAGAATGGTAATAATTAAATAAACTTATTTAATTAATTAAATTGGAAGAATTTAGAAAGTGAACGATATAAATAAATAATTAAATTTATTTATATGTAGATGAGTTTAGAAAAATATTAATTAAATAATTCATATATAATTAATTAACAGGTTTGATTAACTGTGAGCATTTTTAGATGTGTACAGCACTATTTTGTGCATTAATTCCCCCTTCCGATTCATCCCTAAAGGATTTTGGCAGCTTCACCTTGTTTGGGCGATGGATTTATTTACCCTAAAGATTTATGTTTGCAGCGGCGACTTCAAAATTAATGGGAGAATATTTCAATTTGTGGAGTTTCATTTTAGGCATTCAACTTTAAGAGGCCTCCGATTTTTCTTTTTAAAAAAAATTCTTTTGCGTGTTGAGGTTGTTATCATTGCATTTTGGTACTCAAGAAAATTATCATCGACATTTATATGTAGTATGTACATATGAACATACTATAGTTACATTGTACAACATGAAGACGAGCTGCATTAGTATGGTAGTTCTTATATTGGATGATTAAGTTAAGATTCTGAACTTGAAGATCTCAGAGTTTGTACAGCGATTACATATGCAAGCATGAGTCATTTAGGGATAAAGTTGAAGTGAAGAATGTATTTGGAGTCAAGAATGCTGAGTTGCTCGGTTGTGAAAATTCACAGTGAGTTGGTGCTCACTCTTCTAATCTGAAGATTGTAGTCTCTTGGGTTGGTGCCCTCTCTTTTGAAGTTAATGAAAGCAATTATTTTGCCGTGGTTTTTACCCGAAAGGGTTTTCCATGTAATACTGGTGTTCTTCTTGCTAGTTATTTGTTCCTTCTGTTTTGATTGTTGGTCTAATTCCCATGGCCTTTTCCCATTCAGGTTTACCTTTTGCCTCTGCAAAATCTTGTGGTTCATAAAGACCCTGAATGTTAGCCATAAGAGCAAAATTAATTGTGTTTTGTGTGTTCTTGCCTCTGCATGATTGACTCTCAACCATTTCATTGTCCCGACATCACCACTGAGTTTTTCCCACCACTTAGGTCTCTTTATAAAACTCTCTCCATTCAAATCAACATGGTCATCATGACTTGGGCTACTTGGTACTATATCACCTGGATGTTGATCCAGGTTTCATTAAGAAAATCATCTAGTACTAGTACTTTCTTGGGAGAATCCACATGTTCAAAATCATCAGAGTCTCCCCTTCAAGTGTAGCTAATCGAAGTTGAACATCCAAATCTTTAGCCTTCAGAGGCTAATCTTCAGTACTCTTGATGTCAGAAGAGAGCTGAAAAGGCCCAACTTCTTCATCAATCACTACATCCCTATTGAATATCAAGCGATCAGTGGCCACATCAATCAACCTATATGCTTTATGATTGTCACTGTACCCCGTGAACATTAACTTCTGACTCTTGGAGTCCAATGGGGTTCTCTTTGCATCTGGAATCCAGACATATGCTATAGAACCGAAAATCTTTAGATGGCTCACTTTTGGTTTCCTCCCAGACCATGCTTCCTCTGGGGTCTTCTCCTTCACTGCCTATGTCAAAGACCTGTTGAGAAAATAAATTGCGGTATAAACTGCCTCAGCCCAAAACTTCTTAAAAACACTCCTATTCTCCAACATACACCAAGCCATCTCCGTAATAGTACGGTTTCGTTCCTTCTCTTGACAATTCCATTATGTTGTCGACTGTAGGGTGTGATGAAACGTCATTTAATACCACCATGTTTAGCACAAAAATCCATGAATTCGTTTGAACATAATTCACCCCCATTATCAAACCTAAGAGTGATTAATGAACAACCAGACTCATTATATACGGACTTGAACTTCTGAAATTTTTTAAACACTTTTTTAGGAAAACCAACTACATTTTCCTACTGAAATCATCTACAAACAAGAGAAAATACTTGGCACCCATGATCGATGTTGTATTCATTGGTCCACATACATCTGTATGAACCAACTAAAGGACTTTATGCTCTCCAAGCCTATCCTTCTGAAAACGAAGTCTATGTTGCTTTCCTACTTGGCAAGCTTTGCAAACACCCTATATTTGTTGCTAGATTTTAAGTAAACCTTCGACCATATTCTCTCGAGCCAATTGAGAGAAATAAGAAAGATTGAGATGCCCATATCCCTAATGCCAAAGAGTACTGATAGTAGATGAACTCTTGGCTACCAATGCACACTCATGAACCTCTCCAATATCAACAAATCGATACAAACCATGATCTTTTAAGCCAAGTGCGATGGTTTTCTTGGACTCCTTGTCAAAAATATGGCACTTGTGTGTGCTAAAAATGACATCCAACTTGGGACAATGTCGCATAATCTAACTCATTGAGAGCAAATTGAGCTCCATGCCCAGAACATAGTATACATTGAGGAAACTAAGAGTTTTCCCTCTAGAGGTTATTTGAATATTGTCTTTGCCGACAATTGTTTACTCATCACCACAATCGAAGATCATTGAATCGAAGCAAGTTGTGTACTCCATGAACCAATCCTTCCTACGAGTAAAATGTCGAGACACTCTAGAATCAATATACCATAGAGAAGACTTGACCTGATCTATTTGGTCATTTGCCCATGAAAGCAAAGAATGCTAACTCCTTCTACTTAGAATGCTTTGTAACATGAGCTTTTTGTTGAGACCCTCCCTTGGTTGGATTTCTGATCAGCCAACCTCTTTCTGCAGTGCTTCTTCATGTGACCAAGTTTACCACAATAATAACATGTGATGGTCTTCAAATTCTTTGAAGTATCATCAAAATTGCCCCTTTGTTTTATGGCCACTTGCCTTTGCCCTTGTCCTTGACTGCAAAAGGGCTGTTCTACACTTGGTGAATCATTGTTGCTACCAAACTGCTTCTTCCATCTATCTTGTTGCAAGAGTTTGTTGCACAAATCGTTGAACTTCAGGTCAATATTAGTAGAGGTGATGTTAAGTGTTTTTATGAATTTTTTTTAAGTATCATCAAAATTGCCCCTTTCTTCTATGGCCACTTGCCTTTGCCCTTGTCCTTGGCTGCAAAGGCCTATTCTACACTTGGTGAATCATCGTTGCTACCAAACAGCTTCTTCCATCTATCTTGTTGCAAGAGTTTGTTGCACAAATCATTGAATTTCAGATCACCATTGGTAGAGGTGATGTTAAGTGTTTTTATGAAATGCTCATATGTTCGTGGTAGGCTTTTCAACATTATAACCACAATATATTCTTCCATCTTGCAAACTATGGCTTCCAATTGATCGTGAATGTATTTGATCTTCATCGAATGATCCTACAAACATGATGGAGAAAAGCATATTCTTTAGGAAGAAGGCCTTGCCTTAATTTGACGTCTCGTGTAGATCTTGCAGGTGTGTCCAAATCTCCATAGAGGTTTTACCTAATGGAACTTTTGAAAGCATTTCATTTATTATAGATAATTTAATGAGCATGACAGCTTCACGATTACACTCATCAAATTTGTCCTAGTCTCTACCCACAACTGTGGGACGAATGTATGTACCAAGGACAATCTAATCAAGGCACCTGCATTTGAAGATCATTAGCATCCTCTATTTCCAAGTGTTGTAATTTTTGTCAGTGAACCTCCAGCTGCCTTCCAACATGCTGAGCAATGAAGCCATCCCTCTTGCAATTCGAAATCATGGAAAATGAAGGAAGTTGTTAGAAAAAACACTGAAATTTTTGGGAAAAAAATTTGCGAAACCCAAGCAGTGAAGTAAAACCTACGATTTTATAAAAAAACAGCATGCAATAAAAAAAAATTAAAAAACACAATTTTGTCCAAAAATCGTAAAAAAAAACACCTTCCACTATGGCCAAAAATACTTCTACTTGGTGCAGTTTACAAATATAGGTCATGATTTGCAAGAAACGGTGCCAAAACAAGTGATAAAATGTTTGAAATGCCCTAGCTGCGACTACTTAATGATGAAAACCTGCCAGCCACCCAAAGAACCCTTTTGTGTGGCGCCCTAAAATGGCAAGAAAACCCACAATTTATTATTTAAAATCGTCAAAAAACCCTGTGCCCTTCGTGCAAGTAATAAAATCCTGTCACACACCTTAGATGGAAAAAAATGATGCCAAAAAAACTGCAATCCCATCACATCTAATCAGAAAATCCTCGTGCAATTTTGCAAGCACAGTTTTGACTGGAAGTCGCAAAAAAAAAGGTGTGATTTGTTCAAAAAACCCTCATGTGGGACTTCAGAAGCAACCCGTAATTTTCCTTCAAAAATTCCACATGATTTGTACAAAAATAAACCCACGAATTTTGCCCAAAAAATGGCATGATTTTTTACAGATTAAAATGTCGCAATTAGCCACAATTTAAGTAGCAATTTTTTGTAGACAAACAATCCGCGATTTTACATAAATAAAACCCACATTTTTTAGAAAAAAAACAGTGATTTTCCTCCTTGGTTGATCTGTACAGCACCGCACAAATTTGTATGAACCCTCTTGATAAATTATGTGCCATGATCACTAACACACAATCACATTCATCAATCCTGAGGTTTTTCAAACCCAAGCTCTGATACCATAAAATAATTAAAAACAAACATAATGATTATCAAGATATTTAAAATTAAATTAAGGAGTGAAAGTCTCCTTAAATAAGAGATTACAAAGATCTATCCATAAAGGATAAGATCAACAACTAAGAAAAGCAGAGGATAAGAACATAACTGAAAGAATAAAAGAATATTCCTGAAGACTTAACTGACAATTATAAACTAATATTACAATATCACTTTAACATAGAGATGCCCACCAAAAGAAGACGCCATTGCTGCTTCTCTATGATTCCCAATGGCTGATAATTTTATTCTTCTATTTGGGGGCTAAAAATTCTCGTAATAAGTACTCCTGTTTGGGTGCTAAGGTTTCAGATTTAATCAGATTTTTGGGGTGCCAATATCTACAAAAATGATTTCTCTAAAAGGGACTAAAATCTGCTGAAAAATCCACTCCTTTAGGGTACCATGAGGAAGGGTTTCTGTAATATTCTATGTGCCTGTAGCTTGATCTTACCCAGGTATATGACCCCTTCCATTGTGAAAGCTGTTTTATCTTCTCTATTTCAGTTTGAAGAGAATGCAAGATTTAGGGAAATATGGAAACAAAATATACATTTCTACAGTTGCATGATTACATTCTATATCAAACCCCACCTTACGAAAAAGGAAGAAGAGAAACAAAACTGATAAAAATCCATAACCCTTGTGATTACAAGGATTTACTTCTAAATTTATCTATGTAATAATTTTAGGTTAAAATCAGAATTTTACAATAGGAGAAAAAGTGAAAACCAAATCTATTTCCTAAACTCATCGTATGCAAAGGAGACTTTGCAAGAATTGCCAAAAGAGTTAAATCAAACCAGTCCTTTAGTAGGCAAAGAAAACTGAAATAAATCCAGTCATTTTTGGTGAGCAAATTGTGAAATAAAAGCCTATATTCTTATTTGAATATACTTTATATCCACCCGTGTGTATACAAAATCAGCAAACACCCTGAACTACAGACAAACAATTGATGAATTTGAAATTAATATAAACTGATTTTCCAAAAAAGAAAATGATCTGTTTGTCTACAGTGTACACGAATGAAGGAGTTTGCTAATTTTAGGTGTCACTAAGCTCTTGACATGTGCCTTCAATACATTTCAAATTTTCAAGTGGTCACACAGCCTACTTGTACTTTATTGTTATCTTGAAAAGATTTATGAAAACCTATCTAGGAATTACTTAAATTTTATGGGAAGACTCAAAAATCAGCTTTCCGAGTCTGAGCCAAGTCCAAGTCTTGTAACACTGCTATAGAGTAACTAAGCTCAGCCCCATATAACCCAGGTCTGAAATTCATCAATAGATGCCACTCCTAAGGAATAAACAAATAATGTTTTCTTCTTATAGGGCAGAAAAGCTACTCATCTAAAAACAGTCTTCCAGCCTCCTGATCCAAAAATAGATCCGGTTCATCACCATGATCAATTGTTCGAGTTAAGTGACTGTCTGAAGTAGATGGACATGGTTCTGGCCTCATAGATGTGCTTATCTTGTAGACCAAAAACAGTATTTGTTGGCAGCCAAAGTTGAATTTTTATGTATTCAAGTTCCCCTCAAAAATTTATGCACTTTCAAAAAAACCAGCACATAGTTTCAAGTTTGTATTCAAAAGTTATGGCTTCCAGAAGATGTAGGGCAAAAAACCACTGAAGAAGCAGTTTCATAACTGTCAAGTCGTGATTTAACCACTTGTCTGCTGAATGAAGTGGTTTCATCCCAATAACAGAAATAAGAATATGAAGTAAACAGTTTGATAGTGGTTCTTCCAAGTCCAGTTCTAGAGTTGTACTATGCAAGAGGAGAACCCTCCATCATCTATTTAAGGACATGAGGAGGTTGAATTGGATCATCAGAGGCATTCCATTGTGAATGTATCTTCAATAGAAACACAGAGTGAGAGTGCAGCAAAGAGGAGGAATTTCCAAGCAGATTACACAGCTCATGTAAATGTAGGTATTCAACACCAAAGAGCGCCAGGAAGAAAGGAAATACAATGTACATAGAATGAGTCTCATACTTGTTATGACCTATTTCACACATCGCCCCATTGCAAATGGGAACCCCCAAGTTTGATGTCGCCCTCTGAATCGCCAGTTTAGAGTCCTAAATTTGAATAAGGTTTTGAGAGTCAGTCCGGCCAAGTTGAAATTTTGAACCCATTTGAAAGCTTAAACGCCATGGAAATGCTCAGAAGACCCAGTAGACGAGGAACGCCATTGCTTTCGGTCAATTCTGACACTTCCTATTTTTTAGGGATTCTGCTTTTTTTGCTTTTTGCTTTTTTTGATTTTCGGCATTTTTAGGCCATTCTGGAGTTCCTATTTTTTAGGGATGCTTTTTGCTTTTTCTATTTTTGGAAAGTTTCTATTTTTGGATTCCATCAGGCAAGAAATCAACACGCCTCCAGATGTCAAAAGAATCAAGGTAAAATGGCAAAAGTTTTGAAAAATGGCTAAGTCATGAAGATGGCGCCCTCAAGGAAGGAATGGCATGAAGTCTAAGAAGTCCGCCCTACCTTTGGCATGCCAAAGGTAGCCATTGGCAAGCCAAGGCTGAAGTCCGCCCAGGGCATGGAGGTCTCCAAGTCCGCCATGGCAAGAAGGAAGCCAAGTACGCCCTTGGCATGAGTAAGCTAAAGTCCGCCCAAGATGTTTGGAGAGAGGTGGATGGCGCAGGAGAAGGCAAGTCCGCCCATGGCACAAAATAGTCAAAGTCCGCCCAACCTAAGGAAAAAGGCAAGAGGTCTATGAAGTCTGCCATATGCTAAGATGGCAAGAAGTCTATGAAGTCCGCCCCAAGAAGTTTGGAGAAGAGTAAAAATATGAAGGGGTTCACTCCAAGATGTTTGGAAGGGGTGAAATTGCAAGGGAAATTCACTAGAAATTGAATTAAATGGCCAATACAAGTGAAGTTTGTCATTGGACAAGGCACGAATAAAATTCTCCATGGCAAGAAAAGTGTGAAGTTCACCTAAGACAAATGAAGAATAAAATACACCATTGGCAAGGAATTATAAGAAATTCGTCCAACTTTGAAAGGTAAATTTTTCTAAGGCATGAAAAACAGAGAAATGTCCAGAGGAAGAAGAGGTTTGGCCGGCACGAAAATCACCCCTCAACACAACGGAATGAAATTCTTTGGCATAAAATGAAGAGTGTTTGGCAAAGCAACCATGAAGTCCGCCCCTCTCAGCTTGGAAAAATTCCTAAGGCACTAATAAAAAATGGCAAAGTGGCAGAGATCTCCAAGTTTGCCCAACCCAGAAGATGAGTCGTTTGGCTAAATAAAAATGTCCAGAAGGGTCAGAACTCCGCCTAGAAAGTTGAAATTTGGCAGATGAACTATTGAGCACATTTTGGCTAGGCATACGATTGGAAAAGAGATATTTTGCCTCGGACAAACAAACTTAGCCATGTATCAAGGTTAAACGGGTTGGAATTTTAAATATTTTAATATTTTTAATTATTTCCCAACACTTAGGGAATTTTAATTAAAAAAATTTTGAAGTCTGGAGATTATTTGGAGGATTAAATTATTCTGTCTTAGATAAATTTAAAATTGCCGTGATTCAAAGATTTAAAGTACGTTGGAAAATTAATTTTAAACAATTAATTTAATATCTTTTGATATTTTCTCCAACACTTAGGCAATTTTTTGAGAAATTCGAAAATCTCAAACAGAGGTGGCACAGAGATGAAAATTAGAAACTTGCCTCGACAACTGAAAGTGAAATTAGAAACTTGCCAATTTGAGAAGAAAAATGTTTCTAAAAATTGGAAGAAAATCAAAGAAAAAAAAGCAATTCCTTGAGGAAAATTGCACTTCTCAGCCATAAAATGAGTTTCAGCAACTCATTTCTTCACAATTTCGGCTGAGAAGAGGCTATCTTTCTCGAATCTTCTGGGAATCGTTTGCGAAAGAAAATTTAGTGCAAGTAACGTTGCTGTGAGAATCAAGGAAGTAATTTATTGTTGACAGGCGTGATTTTTAGGGAGAAATAATTTATTTCTTTGCTGAAAATCGTACTTCCCAACATATTGGCGCACTTCCTCTAGCAGATTTTCAGAATTTTTTAATTCATTTGCAGCCAGAACACGATCTTTGAGGTTTGGAAATTAATCAACAATGTGTTTGCACCTCGTTTATATCTTCTACTTCATTTCCGGCACGAATTTCATTCATAAATTGGCGAATTTGATTACTTTCAGCTTGCTTTTTGACAGAAATTTTAATTTAATAAGCTGAAAGTGCGATTTTGTCCAAACTACACCCGGAGTAATTTGATTTTAAAAGTTCTTATATTAATGTTAAGCATTTTGTACTTGCAGGTTGATAGTCAATCAAGAAGAGACGTCCAGGCAAGCACAGATGAAGTTCGCGAATAAAGGATTGCAGCCAGAGACTAAAATAAAATCAAAATGGAAAAACATCTCGGACACCAATCTTGGTCATATAGACCTAGATGAATTCAAGAGAAGAGTATATGGGCACAATGGGCCTTTACCCACGCCTGCAGCCAGGAGAATGGTAAGAAATGGAATCTTTCAAGCTGCCGGATTTCCGTCGGCGCTTGAATGTGCTGAATTGATGGTGGAGTGTGCGCTTCATTATAATGCTGAGTTGAGACAAATTGTGGTGCCTGACGGGAGAATATTGGCACATCTGGGAGAGTTGGCCATACAAGAGGCCTTTGGCATTCCTTCGTATCCTAAGACCACTTATAAAACTAAGGAAGACGCCCAGAGATTGTATGATGAGCAGCCTGACCTTTGTGCCGCCAACATCAACAAGTCATGGCTGGACAAGCCTAAGCCGTCGGTCAAGAAAATGCCCAAGAAGTTGATGCGTACGAACTTCAAGGAGGACTACGGAGACATCATTATCTTGCTGAACAGAATAGCAGGCAGTCCTTTGGGGGTGCCATTTGAGCCATGGATGTACTATTTTATTGAGGACATCACAGAGGGCATAAAGATGTTTAACTGGTCACGAATGATTAGCAACAACCTCCACGAGCAGCTTGTCAACCTAGAGAAAACGAAAGCGTTTTATATGAGTTCTTATGTCATCTACATGTTGGCTAGGACTTACAAGTATGCAGGCTTGATATGCAAGGGCACGGTCGGTAGTGGATTAAATGAGCTGAAGGCATACAACTGCTATCCACAATTGCAGTTGAAAGAAAAGGCGCACTTTCGGCGAGCTCATGACGCCTTCCTTATGTATATCACCAGAATACTCCAAGGAGGGACGCATCAACGGCTGACTCCTAAGGCCAAGAAGCTGATTGGCAAATATGGGTCATGGTTTATCCAGTATCCCCGATATACGTACATCAAAATCCAGGGATTCACTGGGAGCCCATATCGTTTGCCCATTTTCCCAACTAACAAGATGGTCCTGTTGGAAATACTAAGGCAGCTAGAAGAATTTCAAGGCCTCCAACGAACAAAGCAAAAGGCGGCAGTAACCTTTCCCTTCTTTATAGGGAACGTGTTGGAGTCTTGCCCATCATCACAAGCAGTAGATAGTGCCAGGCTCGAGATTCAACATTATCCTTTTGCTACCTATCCATCTAGGAGCCACTTCGACCCGCATCATCACATCAAGACGGTGGATGGAAGGAGGTACAAGCACAGGGTTGAGCTGGAAGATTTCTGGGCCAATGCTGCGAACGAGTTTGAAGTTAGGCGAAAGATGTGGTCCAGATTGCCTGTCAGTTTGATCAGAGCAACAAAACTTTGTCGAGTGCCGGATCAGTTGGAGGAAGATGGACAGCAGGTACAGCCGCACCTTGATGAGAGCTTGCCTTTGCTGTTGGTCAAGTGGTCAGAATCCGAGCACGCCGATTTAAATACTTTGATGAGACCTGTCATCAAGTATACACAGTGGTGGGTTGATCAACAGATTCAGGAACTCAGGCGAAAAAGGATAACCTTAACTTATGATATGTTGAGTGAGGCAGAATCCTATTCTTCCAATGCAGACGCATCCCAGGGCATAGAGATGATAGAGGCCACCACTTCCAAGAAAAGGAAGGAGATAGCTGCAGGCAAGGAGCCAGTTCAGAAGCAGGCTAAGGTAAAGCCTTCACACTCGGCCGCATCTAGGAATATTGAGGAGATGCAAGCTACTGTAGACGCTTCACTAGCTGACATTAGGGATCCTTCCCCGATTCCGGAAAACAATATGGAGCCTCAGCCGGACGAAGATGCGCCACCATCTCCCACGAGCACAGAAATATTGGAGTCCGATGATGAAAATGTGGACACCCAAAATGAGGATTTCCAGGAAGGAATGATTTCAGCCCTTAGGGGAATTTTGGACATCCCTGACAAAGAAGACAGGCCGGAGGATGAAGGCATAGAGCAGTCGATGATCCCAGATTGGCTAAGGGAGAGGCTAAAAGTACAGGCGCCAGTGGAGGAGCCAGAAGAGGATGACACTGCTGACTTCTTGGCCAGACTTACGCAGACTGCAGTTAAGAAGCCAGCAAAGAAATTCTCGAGCATACAGAGAGATGGAGCCGGCAATAGGACAGTGCAGATCGCAGTGCCTACAATGGACAGGCCATAGGAGGACATAGCTCCACAAGATTATGCCATCACAACCATTGACTTGGGCCCAACCACGAAGGGCCAAGAAATTGAAGACTTGGACAATTCTGTGTCCACTATCAAGTCAAGGTTGGCAAAGGAGGTAACCAAGAGGAAGGAGTGCCAGTTAGAAATTGAGCGCCTAAAGGAGTGAATCCAGCACTTGATCAAGACAACACGGCAGCTCCTCTACTTTCGAACTCTTCACAGGGGGCCGTTAAGGAGATAGAAGAAAACGTGGTCACAGTTCGGGAAGCCAGAGAATGGATAGCAGCAAAGGGGACTGAAGCTGAGGCATTCATGGAGAGGTTGACTCTGGTTTATGGTCAGGCCACTGCCCTACTTTCTAGGCTGGCCGCTTTGGCAGAAGTGTGGGATAACCTTCCGGATGTGCAAGATAGGATAATCCCTTGCCTTAGGATTCTGAAAGGAGTTCCTAAGTAGGAGCTGATAGACGGAGGTGTTATTGCAGCAGGAGCAACCTATGACTTCCACACCTAGTATTGGGCCTTGACGGCACGAGGTGAAGTCTTGGAGAGGGTGAAGGTTGATGGTATCAGATTGGAAGAACAGGTCAAAGAAGTTCAAGCCAAACTTCTCAACATGATCGCCGATATCCTGGATAAGGAGGCTCTACGAGAGAATGACCTGCAGTTAGAGGTTTTGAAAGGGAATGTCCAAGAAGGCATCTTCGCCATCACTGGACCTATTTTGAAGCAGGATTGGGTCAAATTGGCAAACTTCTTAAGCATCCGAGAGTCTTTTGAGAAGACCAAGCCAGAGTGGGAGGATACCTTTGCCAAATGCGCCGAGAGTGTGGACGGACTGGAATTCAGGATCGGAATGCTTCCTCAGGTCACCATAGATGAAGTTGCCTTGATCGTGTCCAGATTCATCGAACACACGGCAACGTGGGAGGATCGAGATGTAATTCCTTGAAAATAGCTCCAAAGCGCCACATCACCCTGTCAACTCTCTGTTCACTAAAGTCATTTTGGGAAACCCTAATTAGGGTTTATTTGTGTTGATCTTGGCCGTTGGCTCATTTTTAATCTGAACCGTTTATTCAAATTCATGAACTCTATATAAACTTGATTACTCTCATTTACAATTTGTGAAGTGAGTAGTATAATATTGTTGCGACAAAGACTATTTCCGTCAATAAAAGCTCTAGTGCATGATTTGCTTAGAATCACTTTTGTTTTCAAATAGTGTGCAAGGTTTAATATTTCTCCTTCAACACTTAGAGTAGAATTAGATTAGTATTTCATTTATATGTTTATTAAGTGGATGATAGATTTGATAGCAGTGGTAGATAAAATTTAGCTCATACTTTTGTCAAATGGATGATTTGCATTTGATGTGTAAAGTTAGTTTGAGCCGTTGATTTGTGGATGCTTAACTTCTGTTTGTTTTCAATTCAAACATGAAAATTATTATCACTTCCTTTGAAGATTGCACCCACTTTGCGTAGTTGTCCAAAGGAGGCGAAACAAAGTGTGGTTACCCTATTTTATCTTGTCACTGCCGTCTCTTGAGTTCTTAGGAGTAGTTTAGATTTCTAAACCCTTATCCTTTTGCCCTTTTTTTTTGGAAAAACTGAAACACCCATCTAAAGAGCCTCAATGATAAAACTGTCTAAGTCCTCGACCCGAGAAATGAATTTTATGTAAGTCCTCTTGTGATTACCAGCAAATCACAACGCCCACTGACCTTGTCCATATGTCATAACCTGCCCAAAAGAAACATTGGAGTCATTGTATTATCTTCTAGGTATTTGCAATTACTTTTCAAGAGAGGATAAAGTGTCCTTGGGCATTTTATTCTGTGTATGGTGGGTATTAAAATGCACACCAACAATACTCAAAACTATTTCAATCCTCAACATTCCAAGGCAACTCAGAAGATGTGTATTTTCCACTTCCAGCTAGTTTTCCTTACCTTGAGGTTTCCAAGACAAATATGTGTCTCTCTATGGTGTGATTTGCTTCTGTTTAAGTTAGTTTATGAAGTCTTTCACTCTTGAACACACACAACTCTAATCCAAAGAAATTCCACTATCATTTGATGAAAATTTAAGTGGCATAGCACAGATTAAAATTACTTTTTTACCACTGATTTACACAAATATAATCTTCTAGTTAAGGATCAGCTCCCCTCAATTCTTAGAATTACAGTGAGTTCTCTTTCTCCATCTGGTCAGAAAACTAGCTGTTGATCTCAAACAGGAAGAGATGACAGCTACAGAGGTGGCCATGTTGAGAGGAAAAACAAGGAGTATCCCAATAACTCACTATTTTGATTATAGTCAAACAATTGAATATCCCAAGAAGAAAAACAAAGGGAAATTTTGTTGCAAATGGCAATGTCAGTTTTGCAAACAAATTAGAATTTAGAATGAGTCATACTTTAGGGTGAGAACCTATTCACTTCAAGAAAATCAAGTTCGAATCAAAAGAGTGCCAAGAATATTCCTAAAAGTCCATAACGAAACTTGAGAAAGAGCAGCCAGAAATTGATGCAGCAAAGAAAGGAGGAGCAAAGCCTCCACCCACCCAAAAAATCTCAGTTGGAGACTCCCCTTGTTTTCAAAGACTCTAGAAAGAAATTAAGCACTGAGCTGTTGAGATATTGCCAATAAATAGAGTAAGACAAGATACAGATAACCATGATGCCCATTACATGTATGCACATCCAATTCCCTTTAACCTTGTCCAGTCTCCATATTGGCAATCTAAAGCTCAAGCAATGAAAGGAGATACATGACCTCGAATTTCAAGCAAGTAAACATTCCTTATGAAGATATTTGCTTAACCTGACTTATTATGTATGAAATACTACTAGGATATTCATTATTGGATTATTTTACTGGTATTTCTAAAAGTCATACTGCAAGTGATAGTTACGGTTTCTTTGAGACCATATACTTAAGGAAATTTAACATTGTAGGATGTAAATTCTGAAGCTGACTTGGATAATCCATACTGATGATGGCTAACAAAGAAAAATCAGAGCATTTATAGATCCATTGATTCCATGAAGACAATCAAATTCACATCAGTAAAATGAGAAATTGTTTATGTTCATATAAATTTTGATGTTCTCTCTCATTCAAAGGATGAATGCAAAGAAATTGCTTTAATATTGCTGGTTGTGTATTATAAATCTGACTTCAATCAGCCTTACTTGATGAGTAATTTGTAACTAGGATCTTCGTCCAAACAGATTTTTATCAAAGCTCAGCTGTGGGAGATGCTCTATCCACTTCTGCATCATTTTATGTTTTTGGTTATGCTTCTGCTAAGGAATCCTGTTAGATTCAGCACTTAGTGAATGTGTTGAATAATGCACAGGGTGGTAGCTATCATGAATGCTTACTCCTTTTACATACATGTAATGAACTTGTAAATAATGAATCAAAATTCAATTAATCGTGACTGAATGGTCATTCCTGAACATGATCTGCAATGTCTAAAGGTCATATAAAATTCTCAATTTTCCACATATACATGTTCATGTAAATGTGGCTGGTGAATGTGGCAGAGTTGACTTTCAATGAAACCTTGATTTGAGGGCAGTATAATGAGATGGCTTGCTACTGAGCCACAGTACAAAACTGTACCCTAATGAAGATTCTAAATTGTTATATGAAAACAGTGTATTGATGCTTAATGGACCAAATTATCTAGGACAAAAAAATATATATGTATATTGCTGAATCTCCAAATCCAAAACTTTGAATGACAGTTGGACCTGCACCCATACCCACAATTCACATTATTTTGTATACAAAAATATACACCAAATGTTTATGCTCTGAAACAATTGCAGAGATCTTAGTGAATGGACCATCCTATGTGCTACGATAGGGTAGGTGAACACATACAAAGAAGGATTTATATAAGAAGCAATGAATTATGATATGCTTTCATGTCTTATGACAATTCCAATTTTAAATAGTTGTAGCATTTCTTTCACAACAGCTGGAACACAAATATATCTGTGTCAATGAACAAACATAATAGGAACAACGGACAGATATGTTTTGGTGACTATTAATAGACTACCAAGTCCCAAAGTAGTTTATACAAGCAAACTTCACATGCAGAATCCCCAAGATCTATCACTTACTGTTTGCACTGCCAAAAACACAAGGAGGACATCACGTGCCACAAAGATCCTAAACTTTAGCTTACGCCAAGAGTAATCCTCCGGTATTTCAGTCCGTAGATGAAACTGTGCTTTACAGGTTGTGCAATGCGAGAATGCAAAACCTTCCTGGACACCAAAATAGTTATGTTATAATTCTGGTTATGTGTGATCATTCATCACTAAAACAATTCAACATGTGATACTCATAAACATACAAGAGAAAATCAGAATGATGTAATAGCAAACCTTTACTGATCGCCAGTGGTCAAGGCACGAACGATGAACGAATTGTTGAGTGCCTTTGCACATGCAAGGAGAGATCAATTCATCTCCTAGATCATAAAACATCAAAGATCATCAAATAAGAAAATCTTGTTATGGCATGTAATCAATCATAGACAGTGCTAATCGACCATCTATTTACAACTTTCATGACTAGTTTTACTTTTAGTTAGTTTTCCCTTACATCTATGTGGGATTCACAATTTTGGCGAAGGAATTTCAATACTTGTAAATAAATGCTCAACTTGACAACTGCTCTAGTACAAACAGACACATTTATCTCTGTTGCAAGAAACACAACGGAAATTTTCTATCTAATGAAATTATTGTTTTCCCACCATCCATCAAGTCTCTTAACCTGAGAAACATATTTCTTGATAACTGAAAAATGTTGCCATTTCAGCAGCTATTCCCTTCCAATGTGATGTTATTTCAGCTTTGCAGAAGCAATGTTCTGGGCACCAAATTTTAGTGAAGGAATGACAAGGCACTCTTATCCAACTTTTGTAGCTTATTTTAAATATCACTATTAGATTTTTTTCATCCAATCCAGCATCAGACATAATATGCAGCATGCACATTATTTAAGTTTATGATTCATTTATAAGCATCAGTATGCAATGACGATAAGTGTAGCTAAAGTTGTGTGTGGGCATGTTTTTGGTAAATGATGATAGCCATGCCCATTATTTTATGATATTTAAACTATTAGCAATGTGTCTGATTGTTGAATATCTAAATAATATGTAAATCTCATGTAAACATGAAGATGAACATTTGCCAAAACCTCTCCACCCCTCAATCCCATCATATTTTCCATTTCCTGCCTTTGGCAACGGAATTTATAACTGAGTGTCTTACATTATCACTACAATTCATAATCTAAACCCTCATGATGCTGATGGATATCTGGAAACAATCAAAAAAGGAAACTTCTCTAGTGCTTGCATTTAAACAGCCAAAAGGGTCGGCAACTAGAAGCACACTACTTCCCTAGAAGCCATGAAGAAGCTCTAAAGGCAATTTGAAATAGATATCAAAGGAAAAACATGCAGAGCTTACGAGCTATGACAGCAGCACTCAAGATTGATGAAATTGAATATCTACATGATATACTTTATTCTTAACTTGATTAGCAGTAAAAGAGCAAAGGCATCCATCTACACAAACAAATCAACAATTTGGACTAGAAGTCAGTTGAGAAGTCAAAATAGCTGTTTTAATCTTTAGGTTATTAGTGAACACAATCAAGAGAACTGAGGTCCTTCTCACCTTTCATTAGCTTACAGGCAGAAGTAGGCCTGCATTGTGCAGGCTACCACCATTCTTCAAATAAATGAAGTCAAAATACAAGAAACTGGGTAACTACAAGTTATGTTTGTCACCCTTTAGCTCACTAATTGTGGGAGCTAGGACGTTTCCCTCAATTTTGGAAGATATGTTGTTTATGTTTATTCTAAAGCTTAGGATGATTGTCCACCCTAATGTGGAAATAAGGACTGCAGCCTTGAAGTTTTAACAATTATCCACCTTTGCCAGTTAATTATGTAAGCTATGTCCATGCAGCCTTCAATGCTAAATTTCTTAGGCTCTGCTAAAAATACTTGTACAAGGGCTCCTCAAATAGGGAATGGAAACGTCGATGTTTACATAGACTCTCATATGATATGTCAAACATCTGATATTTTAGTATGTCAGCAAAAACAGTCAATGAAATAGTTATCTTTTTCCTAAAGAAATAAATTTGAATCTAACATGATTAAAATCAATTGCTCCCTCCATTAATAGTTCATATTTCTGTTTATGCCCACACAGAATGACATGCCATTACATGACAGCTGATAGGATACTCAAAATAGTCAGTGTTCTGTTTGCAAATAGTGCTATACAAGAGAATGTCTTTAAATAATTATCAAGTTTAGAAGCATAACAAGCCAATAAACAATTACTATGATAAAAAAAAAATGCGACAACTGTTAATTGCTAGAGCGAGAATAGTAAATTGAGCTTATATATTTGGGCATTGCAGATAATCAATTTTATTTTTATTTGATAAGATTGGGGGAAACTAGCTTGTAAGTTGTTTCCCAGAGCTGAAACAGCAAATTGCTTTTAAATTATCTTGAAAACTCAGAAATGGAATCAAAAAGAAATTGGGGTAAATTGGTCTTCCAATTCAGCAAATGAGTTGTTATTAACATTGGTGATAACAAAGTTACTTCAAAATATTAGTTCAGTGCACTATGGCAGAGAAATCCCAATATCAATTGGGTCATGCCCAAGTGTTAAAGCTTTGGGATTTCCATTAGTAACACCTCAAGTTCAAACCCCCAAATTACATGTGAAGGAGTAAGATATAGAATAAAATTCTGGGTGACATGTACAACAAAAATGTCAGGTGCAAGTCCCGGGTGACTTAAAAGGAATATATATGCATTGATCATGACCAACTATCTCAAGACAAGCCCTAAACTTTGCTCTACCTGACTCCTATCCACAGTCTAAGAGATACCTGACATGCTTGGCTATTCAACAAGAATCAAAGCAAAATTAATCAAACACAAGCTATTCAGTTTACAGTAAATTCTGAAGTGTCCCCAGCCAAGAATTGAAGATTACCTGGATCAGAGCCCTCCAGCTCAAGGCAAATACGGCAACAAGCAGCTGATGAACTATCGCTTTCTTCATCATGTATTTCACTATCCTTCTCGACAGATACAATTGCAGGTGGCTGAAGAAGAGGAACTGAATCCACATCACCCACTTCTTGTTCGTTAGAAGGCTCTAATTGCACTTCTCCTTTCATTCCAACCATATTACAGAAAGCTCCAACCTTTTTCAGGCCTGCCTACACAATGATTGTTCAAGCTCTTCGGTCAAAGATAGAAACCCCAGCTCAAGCAAATCAACAATTTTTATCACACTGACTGATATTACAGCCAAATTAGAATAAATAAAACCCAGAATAATGTGTCCATAAATACAAAGAAGCAAGTATATAAATTTTTTTTTTTTCAGATTGCATTAAGGAATGGACATGTTCTTTTAAAAAACCAACACATATTTGATGAGACAGCAATAAAAGGTAGCTGTAGAGAATGATTTCACTGAATACCTTATAAAGATAACCGATTTTCTGCAGAAATGATAAGGCCCCTTCAAATTGCTTCAAAGTTTATATTGGTACGGTGAATTCATTGCAATGGAGGAAGGGTTCAAATCCTGCACGCAAAGGGCTTCCACGCATAAATTTCGTAAAAAAGAACGCATGTTGCAAGAGTTTGCCCCAAAAATTTAACTGAAACATAAATTTTCAGCCTATCCATACAATTAAACCTCCATTTTAATTTTAAAAAACGAAAGCGGAGACTATTCCTAGTATTTAACTCCATGTATTTCAACCTCCGTTTTCATAATAAAAACAGGGTCAAATGTTTGGAAATGGTCAAATTCTTGGAAATGTTCAAATCATTCAAAAGGCTTAAAATTTGATATTATCGGAAAAAATATCACGCAATCAAGCACATCAACAGCTCAAACCCTTCGATCAACAGGTTGCACTCACATTTTTTTTAAGGAATCAGACAGATATTACCAACAAAAGACGGCAATATTTTCATAATTAAAGCAAGCAAACCCTGTATTGAACCGATCTCTCTGCCTAATTTAGAATTTACATACTCAACAAAAGTAACGGAAATTTTCATCTTTTTTATTTTTCTGTATATTGTAGCCTGAATATTCCAAGTAAATTTATTTATTAAAACATATCTTCAATGTTTGTATGTATTCTAACCGCGGTTCTAGGAATATAAGCGGCGTGGACTTTTATTCTAACCGTTGCAAAACCTCTAATATGTGTTATTTCTATGCATATAACAGTAAAATTAAGGAATACTTTTGATTTGCCATTTTTCTACGCGTCTTAATCTCTATTGAGATACAGGAGCAGCCAGATGGCTGGATATAATCCCGAAGAACAAATAATCGGCCATTCACCAGCTGGTAAAATGCTATCTCCAAAAGTAAAGAAATTTCCTCAACAAAACTCAATAGATGACAAATACTTAGCCAAATTTGACTCAAAATAGCTCAAACAACATCAAATTCTAGGTAAATGACGAAAATTTAACCAAATTTGCCTCAAAAAGGCTCAAATTACAGCAAACTTTAAGCACAACTAGACTTTACCATCCAAGTCATAGAGAACGAACCAAATAGGCTGCGATTTGAACATATAGTCAAGATAATCACGAAAAGATGCAGTTAGCTGCGATCTTTTAAAAAGCTTTCAACATACCTCGTTAATGCCGTTATTATCAGAAACCTCCTCTTTTCCTCCGATAAAATATGGCGTCTTATGAGTATTCGCGAAGGATTTGTATTACTGTGGGCACCTATTTCGAGAAAAATGTCCCCCAAACGCAGTATTTAGCGTGTGTTTTTGAAGGTTTCAGATTATGACATTTGATTATATTTTATTTTCTTAAATTAATGGCCTTTTCATTAGGTCAGAGCCACCGGGTTGTCCGGTAGCCATTTTAAAACAGAATATTTGATGGCATGGTCTTCATTTTCCTATGGGCTTTTTTTAAAGGTAGCTGAAAATCATGCACTGTGATGATAGGACCAGTTTCCTTTAATTTTATAATTGAGTGGTATTATGGAACATAGGTAGTTTCAATTATTTTTTAAGCGTAAGCCGGGGGTTGATGAATAGATTTGTTTACTTTTATCCGTGAGGCTTAAATTTGATGGTCGTATTTAAGTATTTTTTTTAATTAAATATAATTAAAATTTTACAAAATATGTATTAAATGAAAGAAGAAATTTTGGTTATATAAATATAGTTTATGGTTTTTTAATAAATGTTTTAATATTTGAAGGGTAATTTTGAATCATAGGATTTAACAAAAAAATTGCTTAGATAAGTAAAGTTGATCTTCAAATTTAAGCATTGATTTCAAGATTGTGAAAAGAACTCGATTAAACATTTTTTTATGGGGAAAGAAGTTTTTTTGTTGAACTCGATCAATGAGGGAAAGATTTTTTTGTTGAACTTGGTCAATTGTAAGGTTGAGACAAGCTCTATTTTACCATTCATTTAGATTATAGGTTTGTTCTTCTAGATAAGCAAGGGGGATTTATTTGGTTTGTGTATTTGACTATTTAACTATTTGGTCCTTGTTTAAAATTTAATTTGTAACGGTATAATGGTGAAAATGTATATGTATACCTTTTTAATTTATGTTTTGGGTATATTTATTATAATTTGTTTATATAATAATAAGTTGAGAGGCATATTCTTCTGTAAAATTTGGTTCATAACATTATTTTATTTTGATTTTAGTGTCATTTGTCACTAAAATTCAGTCTTTGATCCAAAAAATAATATTTGTTGTCTTGGATTAGATCTACAAGTGGAAAATTGATCCAAGTCATTTCTACAACCATAAATCCAAACCTCAAATTTTGTAAAGTTCAAAATTAAACCATTATGACATTTTCACTAGTTATTGTAAGTCAACCTTGTGCACATTTTTGTTGATGTGTGTGTTATGTTGTCATATTTAAGTAATTCATTTGAAATTTTGCAAGAATCATCTAAGATTATCATGGGAGCATTCATAGGAGAGTATCATAATGACATCATATGTTTGCATCATTATTCTAAGCATAATGCTTGCTTTTTTGTTGTCTCTGTTCTTAGTTCATTGTAATAAAATTGGTTTGTCTAGCGGGTTGAATGAGGAGAACATGAACCTTGCTCAGCAAATTCCCAAATGTTCATAAACACCATTTTTCCAAATACAAATCATAGACACAAATAAAAGAAAATTTTAGTTATTAGATTCTAGTTAATTCATTTTCATGGGTACAATTTTAGTTTGACACATTAATTCACTTTTACAAGTGCAAAGATCAATTTCATATTCATAAATCTAAATCAAATTGAAACACAATTATTTTTCTTGTATTAAATCAATGCAGAAAATTACTAATAAGAATAATAAAAGTGCAGCCAATAGGCTGCAATACAAGTAAACACGATCACAAAACTACAAAACTACATGATAACTAGGTATACCCCATACAACACAATACAAAGTCTTAAATTCTGAATTTAACCATGCTTTGAAGTTGTTTGGAGCATAAGGAATCATTTTCATGTAACTGCAACAACTGTAACTTTATCTTGTCCAAATGATTGTTGATCTGAACATTCTCCTTTGGTACCCCTACAATTGCGAGCACAAAAAGACCAATTGGAAGATGATATCAAAGTAAAAATTTAACATTCTTCTTCTCGATAAACATTATGCTTTGAAAAAACTGCAAAACATCTACATTTCCATATGTTAAACAAGATGGTATGTCTTATAGAGTCAGCCACAACATTATTTTGAAGATCGAGACCCAAATAGCAGATTTCTAGTTTACATTATGCTCAAAGATATCAAGGAGTAGTTTGAAAATATTACATTCTTTTAGCCCATGCACAGTCCCAAAAAACATGTTTTAAGCTTTCCTTTTGTTGACGTAAAGGGAATTTAATAACTCACACAACAATAAATTTCAATCTATCACCAATAGGCAATTTGAAATAAAGTAATGTCCAAACCAAAACCTAAGCATTCACTTCAGCTTTTAATTTCCATATCTAAGCACTTAATATTCTCCAAGTTTTTTCTTTTAGCTTGCATTTCCATTTCTGATTAAATCTGGGATTTAGAGACAAGGAAGGAAGAAGATAAAAATAAATAAAAGAAAGCAACCAAACTGAAACCTAGACAGCCACTACCAGTCTTTGAGCTCACATTACATTGCATAGGAGTGCATAGTTTAATAACCAGATCCATAGGAACCAACACTCTTTAGAAAGTGACTAAGCCTTTAAACTTGTTAAAACAAAAATTGTTCTTAATGATTGCCAATTGATCCAATCCACAGCATTAAAGTCCCAAAGATCCCCAAATTGACAAATAATCATATATTGGAAAAGCCACAACAAGCGGTTGACCTTGGTATTGGACCATTCTATTCCACCAGATGGATGATGAATTGAAACCATGTTGTTGTTGCAAGTATGGATGTGTTTGGTGGTGTTTTCATTAATGTTGTCATTGATGTCAACACAGTTCAGAATGTTTATAGGTGGTACTTGTATAGTCGAGATACTGTAGAAGTGTTTAGAGTACATGGAGCTATATTTATGAAGTTGCAGTTGTGTTTTTGCCAAGTGCTTTTGAGAAAATTAAGAAATAATGAAGGCAGTGTTGAATGTGTGTTTTGAGTGTGCTCTGGTATTGTGTTGTGCATTTATTATGTGTTGATCCTATGCCTGTGTGGATCTTTAGTAGTTTTCATGAGCTTCAATGGATAATATATTCTAAGTTTTAGTTTCTAGATTGATGAAGAATGAAAGATGTGTGAACTGGTTTGTCATAACTGGTTGTCTGTGGATTGGGAGAAATGTTTTTTCTCTATAGTCTTCTGGTGTTTTGGTTCAGATCTTGCAGATCTGAAAAATGGTTTGCATTGATGTTCTCGGTGTTCTGGAAAACGTGCTCGTGATTTGGTGCCCCGGAAGACTTGCTCCAAAGCTCTTGTGTGTTGTTCCTTGGTCTGGTTGGATTGTTGAAGAATGTTCTATGCATGAAGATTGTTACAGTTGTTGCGTATGTACCTGAAGGCTTCTAAAAGATGTTAAAATGTATGGTGAAGCATGTTGGGTGATCCATGTGTGATCATCTTGTTGGAGATGTGTGTACTTCAAAGATCATTGTTGTTTTCATTAGGTTTGGTCGACCTAGTGTCTACACGTTACATAAAGATTTTACATCAAATTAAGGAAGCATGTGATTGATCCAAGATATTGTATGGGTCCTAATTAAATGTTTAATTGGTCCTCTCTCATTCTTATCCACCACGGGAATGTTGATTAGCCGACCTGATTTGAATTTGTAAATAGAAGGATGTATAGCTGATCTTGGAGAATGCTTCTAGGGTTGAAGATGGTATAAAATAAAATCAAGGTATTGTGAATTGTGAACAAGCAAGTGAAGTGTGTGAACAAGTTCAAAAAGTAGAGTGTGTAAGAGCGAATCAAGGCAGCAGTACTTTAATGTGTTAGATTCCTGAAAGTAGTGAGTTGATGGTGTCTACAATCTTTTGATCAAGCTATGAATGTGTGGAACCTATTGTGGTGGATCTTTATTTATCTTTTCCTTATCTGTAGGCAGTGTGCCTCCTTCTAGACAATGAGTCCTATTATAGGCAGTGAGCCTTTGTATCCGGTATTGCATTATTACTATATTGTGAGCTAATCCTCACCGTGGTTTTTCCCTCATTGGGTTTTCCATGTAAATCTAGTGCCTCTAGTGTTTTCATTTTGTTATTTGCATTTCATGTTTACACTTAATAACAGATTGAGTTAAAGTGGAATTGATTAAGGTCATAAGTAAAGTATTTTGATACAAATGGTTCACCCCCCTCTCAATTGTCTCGTGCATTTCAACAATTGGTATCAGAGCTTTGGTTCCTTGGTGAAAAGCTTAACCGCTTGAGGTAGATCAAATGGCGCACAAGTTGCAAATCCCTATTTTCAACAGAGTTGATTACAGTGACTAGAAAGTACAAATGAGAGGTTACCTAGTCTCTCTTTGTTTCAAGACTTGGAAAGTTGTAGAGACAAAGTATGTTGAACCATTCATCAGTCCTTCCTCTGCAGATGATATTTTTGCTTATGAGGAGAATGAAAAGGCAAGGTATGTTATCTTCAATGCTCTATCTAAAACTGAAAGGACAAAAGTTATTTCTTTAGGCATTGCTTATGAAGTATGGGAAAAATTGAAAGACATTTATGAAGGAAATGATAGAGTAAAATTGTCAAGGAAGCTAACAGCTAAGTGCAAATTTGAGAACCTGAGAATGGAAGAGGGTGAAGATATTGCAAGATATTATCAGAGAGTTGAACTTGTAGCAAATTAGATCAAGAATCAAGGTGGTACCATGTCAGATGAAGATGTAATTGAGAACATCTTGATGACCCTACCGGAGAATTACAATGACAAGGTCTTTGCTATTGAAGAATCATATGATCCAAAGACATTTACTAAGGAGTGATTATTTGACACCTTGATTGCATTCGAGATGAGAAAATTTGCAAGAGAAAAGAAGAAAGTTGAAACAACCTTTAAATCAATGAAGATAGGAGATGACTCGGATGATGATAGTTCAAAAGAGTTGGAAGCAAACTTTACAAGGAAATTGAATAAAGGTACTGGTAAATATAAAGTTATGTTGCCCTTTAAATTTTTTAGTTGTGGAAATATTGGTCATTATGCCTCAAGATGTCCAAATAGAACTACACACAAGAATAACAAAGATAATAATAACAATTACAAAGACAAAAAGGACATGAAGTTCAAGAAATTGTATTATGTTAAAGAAGATGCAGGAATTTTTGATGATGAATCTGACTTTGAGGAAGATAAAGATGAATGTTTATTTCTAGCCCTAGAAAGTAAAGTTATATCTGTTAACCATGGAAGATGTGCAAGGGAATCTGGTCTGGAGAGCAAGAAGGATGAGATGGAAGGAACTCCGGTGACTGCTTTTCATTCTAGACAGGATGAAGACTATTGGGTAATTGACAGTGGATGCTCAAATCATATGACTGAAAACAAGAGTAAGTTCACTAAACTTGAAAAGTATGATGGAGGAATAGTTATGTTTGGAGATGATTTTGGTGCTAAGATTGTTGGGAAAGGAACAAGTAGTTTTGATGGAAAACATAGTACTGATGATGTCTATTATGTTAAGGGTTCAAGGCATAATCTTTTGAGTGTTGAAAAAATTTGTAGCAAAGGGTTTAAGCTTGTGTTTTGGGATAACACCTATGAGATCAAAAAAGGGTTCAGAACTGTGGTAGCAGTAGGAAGAAGAACTCATGGAAACATCTATTAGCTTAAGAGTGGTGATGGCCAGTGCTTTGTCTCTTAGATTAATGAAAGTTGGTTATGGCACCGAAGCATGGGACATGTAAATTTTGACAATCTACTCAGGATCAGTTCAAAATAAGTTGTCACAGATCTGCCTAGAATCACAAAGCCTACAAATTTAGTTTGCAAAAGTTGTCAGTTGGGAAAAAAAACAAGAATCATCTTTAAAGGAAAAGAACAATCATGTACCGAAATGTTGGGATTGATTCATACAGACCTATGTAGTCCTACAAGAACAAGAAGCCTTAATGGTGACAGGTATTTTATGCTCTTGATTGATGATTACTCTAGGATGACATGGGTTACTTTTCTTAGAGAGAAAGCTCAAGCTCTAGACAGATTTAAAGTGTTCAAGGCAAGAGTAAAGAATGAGGTAAACCTGAGAATCAAATGTTTAAGGTCTAATAGAGGTGGAGAATTCACTTCTGGTGAGTTTAATGCATTATGTGAAGAGCATGGCATAAAGAGACATTATTCTGCCCCTAGAACCCCTTAGCAGAATGGAGTTGTAGAAAGAAAGAATTGGATTGTTCAAGAGGTTGCCAGGACAATGATGAAAGAAGAAAATGTTCATGATGTGTATTGGAGAGAAGCAATCCATACTGTTGCTTACATTCTTAATAGAGTTCAGATCAAAGGTAAATACACTAAGACTCCTTATGAGCTATGGACTGGTAAGACTCCTACCATTAAATACTTTAAAGTGTTTGGAAGAAGATGTTACATTAAAAAAGATGATGAGAATCTTGGAAAGTTTGATGCTAGGTATGATGAAGGAATTTTTCTTGGATATTCAAACAAAGGAAATGCATATAGATGCTTCAATAAAAGATAGAGGAAAATAGTTGAAAGTGCTAATGTAAAAGTTGATGAATCTATGTATAGACCAGTAGAATTAAGTGAAGTTGAACCAGATGATCCTATCTGTGGGCAAATGCAAGAAGAAGAAAAGGAAGAGAAAGAACAAAGTGATGAAGAGGAGATTTTGGAACCTACACTTAAGACTCCTAAATATGTATAGAGAAACCATCCAGAGGAACAAATAATTGGAGATATAAGTGAAGGTGTAAAGACAATAAGCAAAGCGGTTGAGGTAAACTTGTGTTTACTTTCTAAATAGAACCTAAGACTGTGTGTGAGGCTTGTGAAGATGAAAGTTGGGGTAGAGCAATGAAAGACGAATTGCAACAGATAGAAAAGAATCAAACATGGGAACTAGTCCCTAGACCAGTGAATAAGAATGTAATTGGATCAAAATGGGTATTCAGGAATAAGCTAAATGAAGATGGTGAAGTGGTAAGAAATAAAGCAATACTTGTATGCAAAGGTTATTCCCAGGTTGAAGGAATAGATTTTGAAGAGACATTTGAACCAGTAGCAAGAATGGAAGCCATTCAGATGTTCTTGGCATTTTCAACTCATAAAGACTTCAAAGTATATCAGATGGATGTCAAGTTTGCATTTTTGAATGGGGAATTGGAAGAAGAAGTATACATGGAACAACCAGAAGGATTTCAATTGTCAGAAAAACTAGACATGGTCTACAAGTTGAAAAAGGCATTGTATGGACTTAAACAGGCTCCCCGAGCATTGTATGCAAGGTTGGATAGATACTTGACACAACAAGAATTCAATAATGGCTTTGTTGACAACAATCTCTATTTCAAAGTTGAGAGAAACAAAATGTTGATTGTTGTGGTATATGTTGATGATATTATCTTTGGTGGAAATGAAGGTATGTGTAAGAAATTTGTAGAGGAGATGCAAAAAGAGTTTGAAATGTCTATGATTGGTGAGTTGAATTTCATCCTTGGACTACAAGTAAATCAAACTGATAAAAGGGTATTCATTCAACAATCTAAGTATGTTAAGGAATTGCTGAAGAAGTTTGGAATGGATGATTCCAAACTGGTTTGTACCCTTATGATAACTGGATGTAAACTAAGTAAGGATGATGAATCTTCTAAAGTTGATCAGAGCATGTATAGATCCATGATTGGCAGACTATTGTATCTTATTGCTACTAGACCGGATATCATGCATGTAGTATGCTTGGTTGCAAGATTTCAAGCAGAACCTAAAGAGGCACATGTTACAGTTGTGAAGAAGATATTCAAATATCTTAAGGGAACTCCAAATTATGGGCTATGGTATCCTACACTGATGCAAATTGGGCTAGTTTTGTAGATGACCGAAAGAGTACAAGTGGAGGTGCATTCTTCCTTGGAGGAAGATTGGTCTCTTGGTTGAGTAAGAAATATGATTCTGTTTCTTTATCCACTGCAGAAGCTGAGTATATTGCAGCAACATCTTGTTGTACATAGGTACTTTGGATGAAGCAAAATTTGAAGAACATAGGTGTGATGTGTGATGGGCCTATCTCTATCTTTTGTGACAATACAAGTGTAATAAATATTTCAAAGAATCTGGTGATGCATTCTAGGACAAAGTACATATCTATTAGGTATCATTTCTTGAGGGAGAAGGTGTTGCATAATGAAATTAGACTTGAATATGTGTCTACTAAGGAACAAATTGCTAACATATTCACTAAGGCCCTTCCGAAGGATACTTTTGAGTATCTCAGGGGGAAGTTAGGGGTCACTACCCCTCCTTCCTTGAACTAAGTGCACATGGAGGTGCATCAGTCCAGTGGATTCACATATTATTTTTGATTTGGGTTGATGATTGAGGTCTACTCCTCAAGGGGAGTAGAGAGTTGCATTGTTGCAGTATGTGATGTGGGTGCACTCCTAAGGGGGAGTGATCAGAGCTTTATATGGAAGATGTTTCATGCAAAAACCTTTCCTTTTCCATTGATGTCAAAGGGGGAAAGAGTCATGTGAAAAAGTTAAAAGAAGAAGAGAGTGCAGAAATGCTTGTGCAAGTTGTCTAATCTAAAAAATAAAAGGAAGAAGAAGCAGGAGAATGTGTATGTTGTCTTTGATGGTTTTTCACATCATGTGTTGTCATTAATGACAAATGGGGAGATTGTTGCAAGTATGGATGTGTTTGGTGGTGTTTTCATTAATGTTGTCATTGATGTCAACATAGTTCAAAATGTTTACAAGTTGGTACTTGTATAGTTGATATATTGTAGAAGTGTTTAGAGTACATGGAGCTATATTTATGAAGTTGCAATTGTGTTTTTGCTAAGTGATTTTGAGAAAATTAAAAAATAATGAAGGTAGTGTTGAATGTGTGTTCTGAGTGTGCTCTGGTATTATGCTTTGCATTTTTTCTATGTTGATGATATGCCTGTGTGGATCTGTATTAGTGTTCATGAGCTATGGATAATATATTCTAAGTTTTAGCTTCTGGATCGATGGAGAATGAAAGATGTGTCCACTAGTGTGTGAATTGGTTTATCATAATTGGTTGTTTATGGACTAGGAGAAATGGTTTTGCTTTGTAGTCTTCTGGTGTTTTGGTTTAGATCTTACGGATCTAAAAAATGGTTTACACTGATGTTCTCAATATTCTAGAAAACGTGCTTGTGATTTGGTGCTCTGGAAGACTTTCTCCAGAGCTCTTGTGTGTTGTTGCTTGGTCTGGTTGGACTGTTGAAGAATGTTTTGTGCATGAAGATTGTTACAGTTCCTGCAGATGTACCTGAAGGTTTCTAAGAGATGTTAAAATTTCTAGTGAAGCATGTTTGGTGATCCACATGTGATCATCTTGCTAGATATGTGTGTACTTCAAAGATCATTGGTGTTTTCATTAGGTTTGGACAACCTAGTGTCTACACGTTACATAAAGATTTTGCATCAAATTAAGGAAGTGTTTGATTGATCTAAGATGTTGTTTGAGTCCTAATTAAATGTGTAATTAGTCCTCTCTCATTCTTATCCACTGCGGGAATGTTGAGTAGCCGACCTGATTTGACTTTGTAAATTGAAGGATGTATAGCCAACCTTGTAGAATGCTTCTAGGGTTGAAGATGGTGTAAAAAAAAATCAAGATGTTGTGGATTGTGAACAAGCAAGTGAAGTGTGCGAACAAGTGCAAAAAGTAGAGTGTGTAAGAGAAAATCAAGGCAATAGTACTTTAATGTGTTAGATTCCTAAAAGCACTAAGTTGATGGTTTCTGCAATCTTTTGATAAGCTGTGAATGTGTGAAACCTATTGTGGTGGATCTTTATTCATCTTTTCTTTATCTGTAGGCAATGTGCCTCCTTTTGGACAGCGAGTCTTATTGTAGGCAGTGAGCCTTTGTATCTAGGTAGTGAGCCCTCTGGCAGTGAGCCTTTGTATCTGATATTATATTATTACTATATTGTGAGCTAATCCTCGCCGTGGTTTTTCCCTCATTGGGTTTTCCACATAAATCTGGTGTCTCTAGTGTTTTCTTTATGTTATTTGCATTTCATGTTTACACTTAATAACAGATTGAGTTAAAGTTGAATTGATTAAGGTCATAAGTAAATTAATTTGATATAACTGATTCACCCCCCCCTCTTAGTTGTCTTGTGCATTTCAACAGCTGCAAGGATGTACTTTTCTAGTTAAGGAAATTGTAAACCTATTGCCAAGCCTTCCAAATTGACATAAGGGTAGATGAAGCTTTTATCTTAAAATAAGGAGCCATCAATATTTTATCTAACCAACGTACTGTCTATCATTTCATTCCAAGAGTAGCCTGCTCAATCCAATACCAAACCAAAATCTTCCACTGTTCTACATGGTTAACCACTCTGAGTATCCATTTAGTCGATAAACAAACTCCTTGAGTTCTAGGATCTAAGAGGCCCAAACCCCCTTTAGCCTGAGGCTGGATATAGTGTAGCCAAGAGGTGGATTTAAATCCATCATCACCATTCCAATTAGACTCTTCAAGTGGTTTAAGGGAACAAAAAATAAAGAGAAAGGGGCAGCGATGAAATACAGGACCCTATTTTTCTGAGAAGCGAAGCTCATTATAGATCATTTGAGCACCAAGATCAAAGCTCTTTTTAGGTCATTTTCTTTTTTCATGCCTAGAGCAATTTTTTTCTAGCGGCACAGGCTTGGACGTTAGTTGTGGTCATACGGTTGCACCTAATCTGGTGAGGGCAAGGGTTACTTTTGTTTGAAAAATGTGAGCACAATGAAAACTCAGTAGGGATCTCTCGGTAGCTAACTGAATACCCATGACCTATAGAAAAACACTCATTCATTTGTTCACCGACCGTGGTGTAGAAGAGATGAGACTAAATTAGAAGCTCGCTTGTTCAGAGGATGCCATTTTTTATGATAATGGTGAAAATGGTGAGGGTTTTAATTGTGACAATGGAGATCTGAATGCAGACATAGAGTTGAATAGAGCGGGTGAAAATGGGGGGAGAGAGACATAAAAAATGGAAGATCAAGTTGACTTTGAGCTAGGTAAAACTTTATGATTTCTCCTCCTTGATGATGTTATGGACTATATTCTATTTTTTTAAGAGGAGTTACTTTTGAGGTGGATTTATGTAAATGGGAAAAGATAAATTGGGAAAATAGGGGATGGGAAATTGAAGCTCTGAGGGTTTTAGGGAAGGTTACATTTCTTGTAAGTTTAAAAATGTTGAACATGCTCAGGTAGTGTTACAGTATGGAACTTGGGTTATTTGTGGTCAGGTTTATAGCATGGACTTTAGACTTCCACCTTGAGGGTCATTCTAGATCAAGATATCCTATGTAGGTGGAATTACCTTTTTGAATCTAGCATTCAAACCATTGCTACATAAAATGGTTTCTCAGTTGGGAAGAGTTATTTGGTGTAAAAATAACTCAAAAAAAATTGTTAGTTTTAAAAGTTCACCCCAGAGTTTGTGTGGAGATGGATTTAAACAATCAACTTCCTAGTAATATTAATCTTTTTGGCCGATGGTTTGAATTTGACCAGCCTGTTGTATACCTGAATAAACCTAATGCTTGTTTCTATTGCTGCCAAGAAGGCCACTTGATTAGGGACTGTCCATCCAGGAAGAACAAAATTATTCAGTCTCAAGTTTTGGCACACTCCAACCAACAATATGTTGAAAACCAACCTTTAGTCCCTGCCATAAATAAACACTCATTTGCTCAAAGTCCAAGTAAAGTGATTGATACTGCATAGAATAATAATGCCTCTGATTACATGTCATTTCCATAAAAATATGTTGTGATGGAGGATGGCTAGAAAGTTATTAGGAAAAGAAAAGTCCCTCCAAAGTCTTCTATTAGGAAGAGTAGTTTAGCCCATCATCAAAGGGTTCAACACATTTCTTCCCAACCTTATTTCAAATCTTTGGATCAAAATTATTCTTTGCCTTCTCCTTCTACACGACAAAGGTCTAGATCCCCATTCCTTGTTAATGTTGAGGTTGCTTAGACTACTTCAGCCAAGCAAAGCTCTTCTCCTTCTATTTCTAAATTGGGTGCTCTTGATCAATCTGTCTTTTTTTCTAACTGGTATGAAGATTTTCCAATAGAGTAGGACTCTTCTTTCCCCTCTTTGTCATGAAATTGTGTCTTGGAATGTAAGAGGTATTTCTCTCCCTAATTGCAAATATGGTATCAGGGATATGATTGGTAAGTAGAAGCATGATATTGTATTTCTTCAAGAAGTTAAACTTGTTGGTCCTCGTCTTGGTTGTTCCCTATTCAATGTATGGAGAGATGCTTCATTTCTTCATATGTCACATAGAGAAGGCAAGGGGGTGGATTTATTAGTTTATCTCCTTGGATGAATAATTTTATCATTAATAAAGGTGAGGACCCATCACATAGTTGTGTTTGGGCGCTCACTTTTATCAATGATCAACCTATCGGTTTATGCTCATTCTACGCACCTAATGTTGGGAAAGACGAAAGTGAGCTATGGGATTGGATGGGTAATCTTCCTAATGCAGTTTGGATTATAGGAGGTGATTTCAATATGGTTGAATATTACAGTGATCGTAGTTGGAAAATCATATGAAGCTAAGCAATGAAGAGTTTCATAAATAGATTTTTTGTCACAACTCGGTGGGGGTGATTGATCCTATACATAACAAGAGTGTTAGTCATGGAAATAATTGGTTTACATAGTCCAATTGCAGATTTGGAGAGGATAGAAAGTTTAGTAGACTTGACAAATTTTACATCTCTCCTTATATGTTATCTCAAATACTATTGGTTGTAGTGTAAGAGTAGATTATTCTTCTCTCTCACTTTTTATTCTATCTCAAGTGAAGATAATTACAGTGAGGCTGCAAATTTTCCTTATAAACTTAATTCTTATCTTTTAGAAACCAAGCAAGTGTGGCTGCTCATGTTGGAATTTTGAACTCTATCCCTAAACCTAATGAAGGTGAGTCATATAGGGATTGGTGGCAGTTGGCAATTTCACGTTGTGTAAATTTTCTTCGTGCTTTTGGAAGAAGATTGGCATGGCAGCGAAAGCATGAGGAAAAATTTATAAGGGAAACTTGAACACAGAAACAATTGTTGAATACAAATCCTAATAATGCTAATGTGCAAGATCCATAGCAACTCTTGAAACTCGGCTTCATAAAATTGACATGTATAGGGGCCAAGGAGCTAAAATCAGGGCTAAACTTCATTGGGTTAAGGAGGGCAATAGAGGTTCTAAATATTTCTTCAAATATTTAAATTATAAACATAACGAGGAGTATATTAGAGCAATTCAGGAAGAGGCGGGGAGTGTTCATACTAATCCTGAAGAGATTAAGGTTTATTTTAGAAATTTTATGAGAATCTCTTTGAGGAAGACCATCTTTGGTTCGACACAACCAATTTTAGAAGAAATGATCAAATATGTTATTCCTAACTTGATAATAATTATAGCCTTTTTTTTGGATAGAGAACTTTCTATGGAGGACCTTGAAAATGTTGTTTTTCTATGCCTCATAACAAAAGTCTTAGGTTTGATGGATTATCATTTTATCAAACAATGTATCAACACATTAAGGATGACTTTTATCTGGTTTCTCTCGAGGCTTTAAAGCATGGTTCTTTAGGTAATAATATTAATAAAGGGATTATTAAGCTACTATTGAAAGGGAAGAATGAAGATACTATTTCTAGATGGCAACCTATCACATTGCTTAACACTTCTTATAAAATTATTGTTACCCATCTTTTTCACTCATTGGTTCAAAAGGGTAGTATTTGTGTTAAGCTAGGGAAGATAAGGTACATTTTATTATTCTTCTTCATCACATTCGAATGTATAAATGAAAAATATGAAAAGGTTACAACTACAAACCATTGCATTCATACACATGCATGTAATAGAGGAAAATTCACATATTTATGAAAATGTAATCTTTATTAAATGTGATAAGATACATGTGTCTCACACAGCAAAGTTGTGAGACTGACTTTTCTTTGATACAAATAAAGATAAATGAATGCATGAATAAATGAAGGGAAATAAATGAGCATGTAGAAGAGATGGCCAGTCATTGCCTGAATGATTGGTTGGTGTTTGTCTCGCTTCGATGTTGTCCTAGTTGCTTGACCTTCCTAGTTTTATGCGCTCATGTTCCTGTAACAGTCAATCAATGTGTTAGAGTTATACTCTAAGCATTGAAAATTCATAATCATACATGATCACTTATATTATCCACCTATGCATGTATCAACTTATCTCCGTGAACATCAAAAGACCAATGAATGCCTCAGGTGTTTAGGAACCATTTTGTTAACATACACGCAAGACAATCATTTTTTCTAACTTGTTTGTTTCATGTGCAGCTACAGGTGTAGTTATGACTTAAATCAAATATGAGTGGAGTAAAATGTGTCTCCCACAAGGGTTGAGCCCAACTCATAGCCAAGATACAAGCAATATGAACATCATGAAAATCCGTTTTGTGTTATGCAGATTTTTTGCAAAATTCATTACGATAAGTAGGCGAATTATAAATGACAACAGTGCTGCATATTAAGTACATTTTTTAGAATGCATTGTTTGCAAGAATATCAAGGTGATTGCTTATCAATTTTCAACATCAAGATATCACATATTTCAAGGTATTTGCAGCCTTATGAATCATGATACAATAATCTACAAGGCAACAACATTACATGAAGACAACCAACATTCACTGATGTTATGATCAAAAATAATTTTTTCAGATTATAATGATATGGTATCAATACTGAAGGAAAATGGTAATAATGCTAGCAAGATCAAAATATTCTCGTAAAGAACAATTTTATTTCAAAACTTATTCTGATAACAGTGCAATTCAAAGCTATTATGCAGGAACAACGTTTGTAATCAACATTGTAAAGTATCAAATGAGAGAGTAATCGTCATAAATTCATGGAGTTCGGCTTATGGAAGCTTTAGGAGCTTTAGAAAAGGAAGAAAAAACTTCCAAATCTGCAATACATTCGGACCCACTTGGGGTTCTTAAATTTCAAGCTCATAATGGTTATAAATAGAGGTCGACCATTGGTAAAATGTTGATTTTCATGTCTATAATGGGGATAAAGGCTCGAACAACATGTATAGTGGTGGATAATATCTTTTTTTTCACTCACAATCTTTAGGAAATGAAAATACCAGCAAAGGTTTTTATGTAGCCATGACCAAATTCTTACAGTAAAGTTTTTTTTTTTCTTTTACCAGTGAGAATCTAATACCCATTTTCAGATATGAGGTAAAAACCAAAGACACAAGGAAATGATGCATTTAGAAGCTTGAATGGAGGATTTTCATAGTAGCTGGTACAAAATACAGAACAATGGAAAAGGCTTAGGTTATTACAGTCAATAGCCAAGTACCCATTTTCAGAAATCTCATGGAGAGAAGTCCAAGTGAAGATTGTTCATGATAGACAAGAAAAAGCAACCGAGAGACAAACAAATGAGAAATCTCAAATATATCCTTGGCGGCCAATTTATTTAAAGGAAAAATCACGAAGAAAAAGAACATCTATTCTTTTTGTCGAATCCAGACAGAGAACGAAATATCAAGATAAATACAGTCAGGCTGCACAGTAAGGCTTTCATAAGCTTTGAAAAGAATGGAGTAGATTTTCCAGACTTGAGGAAAGAATAAACTTACCCTGCATTTCCTGCTTCATAAAAATCTCCAAAAAGGGTTTCAGAATGGCAAAAACACAGTGCAATATCCAACGTTGGGCGTGGCTAGGGTTCTCATCATGATGGCGGCCAAGAACCAGAGGGGAAGAATGAAACAATAGAGAAAACAAAAGAGTATATTAGGAGTTTGTTCTGAACCGCGGCCTGAAAAGCTTAGAAAAGCTAACAAAAATGAATGAGACTTCACCAGTCGGTTTAAAAACTAGACTTACCATGCTCAAATCTTTAGGAAAAATGCAAACTATGGCATCCAAATCAAAATATCCTAGCTAGGTGCGGCTAGGGTTTCTTCTTGATGGCGGCGCTCTCTTCTTGGAGAAGCTTCAACAAACATAATGATAGAGTTTGTGTATCTTTTTAGGTTTTCCTAAGAGACCCTAATGGAAAAGTCCGATGGAGTTTTTTGCCTTACCTTTTATTAAAAGATGTATTCTTATTTGGTGGATTGCGGCCCTTTAATCATTTCTTTCATTTTGATATAACTTAGGATTATTTGATAAATCTTATCTTTGCATTTTTTGTCCAAGGGCTTGCAAAATCTTTATCTAAAATGATAATTATAAATTATTTTAATAAAGGTTAATTTTATAAAATGCAAAGTCAAGGTATGTTTTATCATTTTTGCATATTATTCAGAGTTGTAAATCTTTATTAAAATGATAAAATAAATCATTTTAGTAAGATATTTATTTAAATGCAAAAATGGAGGGATTATTTGACGAGATTTAGTTCAAATGGAGATTTTTTCTTGGAGATAACTAAGAAAGTCTTGCCAACATGTGGAGCAAAGATAGCTAGTTTGGAGCACGAAATCAGGGGTTCACTTCAGTTTTTGAATTCCTTTTGATTCCATTTGAGTCAAAGAGTGTTTTGAGGCACGAACATGGAGTTATCTTTTAGTTTTTAACCTAATTTGTAGGGGTGTTTGTTTGCATACGGCTCACTAGGTTGGTGAAGCTTTGACAACTCTTCTTGGAGTTGGTTGGCATGGCATGCCTTGTTTGGAGGAGATATTTGACAACACATGTGATTTTGTAGCCAAATTTCAATTCTGAATTTGGAGACAATTTCTATAAGTCTTTCTCTTCTTTCAGTATGGGGGTTAGTTCTTAGTGTGGAGATTGCTGAGGCAAATACTTCTCACTTATGTAACTCATGATATTTTGACAGACATAATACATATGTTCATTTTTCCTCAATAGAAATCATTTTTCCTTCACATTCCTTTTGTTGTTTTCAGCATTGTTTGTTAATTGCGTGATAAAGTTCTGTGTTATCCTTTATTTTATCAGATTCCTTCAATGTTGGATGCAAAGAATGTTATGTCATAGTGCAGGTTTATGTTAGTGATCCCTTTTTCTTGCTTCTATATTTGTGAAAACATTATTGTTTTCCTTGTGTTTAAGCATTAAAACTGTCAGAGCCTAACATAGAATCATTTTTGTAGACATAAATCTCTGTGTTGTGAGATTAATTAGCTTTATTGAGTTTTTTGTGAGTTCCAACAACTTTTGTCAAAATTTCTTACCTGAGGTGTATCACCATTGTTCCATTTTATTTTACTTTAGTTTCTGCATTAATATTTTTACCCCTTTTCACCTGTTACGAAAATTGGTTTTACAAGAAGATTCAAAGGGAACCAACCCATAATCTAGAGGTCCACTTCATCCCCTGGTCACCCACAACCTCGAAGTGTTCCCATGTGTCAATAGGTTGCTACAGTTAAAAGCTTAGCAAGGGTGCAAACCTTATTTGACAACAATTATTGCTCAAGCAATTGCTACTAAAATCAAACTAGTGAAAAAGTTGGTTGTTAGGCCAGAGAAAACTAGGTTCCTTGGTGGGAGGTTCTTGATAACATCATTCTTGCTTGGGAACCATGGAATGGGCTCTACAATCTGAGCAAAATGATTTATTCGTTGAGATCGATTTTGATAAAGCATATGATAGAATGCGTTGGAGATTTATTCTTAAGATGCTTCAATGGTTGGGTTTTGGACCTAAAATATGTAAACATGTTCAAATTTTGTTCACTAATGCTAATGTGCAGTTGGTTTAAACAAAGGGTTATCAGGCACCTTTCTTTATATCCTTATTGTTGATGCTCTTAGGTATCTATTGCAAAAGTATAACAAATGAACTTGATAAGGGGTATTTATTTACCCAAAAGTGATGATGTTCTTAACTCACACTTTGCTGATGATAATTTACTTTTCCTGCATAATTCATAAGAAGATAT
The DNA here is from genome assembly GCA_007115665.2 of Sequoiadendron giganteum. Taxonomy (NCBI): domain Eukaryota; kingdom Viridiplantae; phylum Streptophyta; class Pinopsida; order Cupressales; family Cupressaceae; genus Sequoiadendron; species Sequoiadendron giganteum. The sequence goes on along the minus strand of CM021100.1, from coordinate 175,722,278 downwards.
TGAGAATGTGATGGGGTCTCTTGAATTATATTGTGTTGTTTTTGGTTCTAAGTTGGTTGCTCATAAAATTGAATTCCTTATCATGAAAACATGATTAATTAAATATTTTGAGACACTTCTAAAAATAGGATCCCTAAATTTTAAATACATTAGTGAATGCATTCTTAGCATCTTTAATAATATATTTCATCATCAAAATTTGAGCTAAGTGTCACATTTAATTATATATTTTTATAATTAAACATGTATTTAATTATTCTAGTCCCAACCCTTAAATCTTAGGCTTTTATTATTATTTAATTATTTAACCTAAGTAAATTTAAGGAGGGCCAACTATATTCTCCCTTTATTCTCTCTTTGACTGGGTTCTTCATTCTTTTCCTTTGGGGATTTATTATTGTACATGGGTGTCTTATATGGTTTGTTTTAACATGGACCATTTCTCAATGCTTCCTCCTAAGTTGCATTTATGGGGATATTGGACTACTATTGAGCCTATTAATTGTTGTTGTACTATTGAACCTATTCAATAAGTTTACTTATAATATTAAACAGTCTTAATTATTCTTGTCTAGGTAGCTAGAATTGTTGTGTGTTCACCTTTACTTGAGGTACACAATTGCTATGCCACTTTAATCATTGATTAATGGTAGTATGAGATACAATTACCCCATAACCTTGAATTAAATATATATAAAATGAAATAAAAACCTTTGAAGGAATTTTTTTTTTACCAAAAATTATACCTCCAAAATCTACTCTTGTGAAGAATGATGTTAGTGCCTAAAGATTTTCCTACACAATCCTTGTACAAAGATAATAATATGATTTGTATGATAGCATAATTTGTTTTCCTTCTAACTCCAAAATTAATAAATTTACTATCAATGTATGGCTTTTCATGACTTTTGGATGTGATAGCATATTCTATTTTGAGCTAGGATACACTAAAAACTAATATCTCCACCAAAGTTACAAACCCTCAATCATTTGAGGATATGAACAAACTTTATACACGAACAAGGTTTTAACCCCTTAAATATAGAACAAACTCTTTTCAAAATATTTGACCTTTATTTTATTCTATCATGATTATAACTTAACCCTTTTGCTCGTTTTCTTCAATTTGTTAAGGAGTAAAACTAGTATGTTGAGGAAATGGATGTGTTGGGGTCTCATCTCTCTTATGATAATGAACACTTACCTTTTAGTGGCTAAAATATTTCCTCTACCTAGTGTTCCACGATAAAAGAATAAGATAAAATAAGAAGATTAAACATGTGTACCTCAAGTTTGACATGATCCATGAACCAACCAAGAAACAAGTCGTTCATGTTCTCCTTTGTAGTCATTTATACCTTCAAGGATAAGTTTTGTAATTGTTTAATATAAGCCTTGAGTAATCATATTTTTTAGAATTTGGATAACTAGTTAAATTAACTCTTTAATACACTACAACTATAGTGCATCTACAATTATATTATAAAAATTTCCCAAGTGACACTGAGAGTTGTCTTCTTCTTTTAAGCACGTAAAAATTTATACCAATGTATAAATTTCTTAGGTTTTGGATATGAGAATATTGTTACAACCCCTTTTCCACATGGGAATTTATGGATATAAAAAATCTCCATTTGATTGATCCATATGGTTGGATCATTTTTGTCAAACTTCCTTATGTCCACTTATGGTACTAGGTTCCAAGGTCCAAAATTAGCGCTAGAATTTGGATCAAGATTGGGTTGTCCACCCTAATTGACCTAATTATTAGGGGTGGATGGTGTATGGGGCTGAGTATTTGGTGTTATAGTTGGTTGTGGAGATAGCCACCCAAGATCAAGGAGCTTTAAAGCACAAAAGAGTCCCAAAATGAAAGAAAAATTATATTCCACCAAAGCATCTAAATATATAAATGATCTTATTTGCAAGATTACATGAGATTCATATATAAAATACATCACTAAGAGGTTTATTTTTATAATTAATGTGGGATAAAAGAAATGCACTCACATATGTGTAGTCCACCAAATAAGGAAAGTACAAGTTACATGTGCAAATGCAACCTACATAAGTAGATACCTATACAAGCATGTTTATCCTACCTTATATGCAAATATATAATAATATTTCTTATATGCCCCAAAATATTAACATTTATCCCCTGCAACCCTGCTCTCTTATCTCTAGTGGACTTTAAGAGTCTCATTCTCTCCTTCTACTCCCTCAAAATGAATTGGTCATCTCAATCCCTAATCCTCATGGTATTAGGTATCCTTGAGTCCCAACATTTTCTATATCACAAACTTCTATACTTTTCCTTACTAACATACCTAAATGGTATCTAATATCATACCACCTTGAACCCCACCACCTCAACAAAATTCTAGGTTTTTTCTCCCTCATCACCTTGGTATTGTTAGACAAAAGGGTGTTGTACACCTTGTAAAATAATGAGTATTTTTTAATAATGTAAAAATAGATATTTATTTATAGTGCATCTCATGAGATTTTTTTAGCCACATTTATTTAATTTCACTTGTAAAGTTGTATCATACATGGATAAGATAATTAATGTGTGGGAGACATAGGAAAAATATATTATATGGGGGGTGAATGGATTCATGCTCTCATGGTTTTGAGCCATGTGGTTTTTTGATACCATAATTGTATTTGTGTGAACTTGAATCTATAAAATCAAGCACATGTTTAGTGGTTGAGGTTGGTTGTCATTTGTATTAAACTTGCCAATAAGATCATATGTGAAGCATAGCATGGGATGTGTGGTTACCCATTATGCTTGGACATATGGAAGATGTACTATAAGAGCTTAATTCTTCAAAGATGCTCATGGAAGCTTTGTAAGTGTATTGTAATTTTTTTACGAAATAATACATCAAGCTTGGGTGCTTTTTGATCTTTGTATTATAATTATTTTAAAGCTTGCATGCATCATTTAATCTCATACAATTATGTAGGAAATAGTTTTATCAATTTGCTTGATTTCCTAATAGATGGTATTAGAGCCCTAGTTGTGGTTGAGGGAGTTGTGAGCTCTTTGATTTTTTTTAACCCTTTATTTGATTAGATTTTATGCAAAATTGAAGCTATGGTAATGTTGGAGAGATTTCAAAAATTTCAAGACATAAGGAAGCTAAGGTAGAGGAACAACTTCCTACACTAATCTTGAGAGGAGAATAATGCAAAACTTTACAGATCTTTAATAGTTAAAAAAACTTAAACAAAAATAATATAAAATCATGCATACCATGACACGGTGAGTTACGTGGGGAAAACCCTTTTTGGGAGAAAAACCCTACACTCCAAAAGTCGCCCAGTATATTATTCAATAAATCACAAAGATTACAATATACTTGCAGAGCAAGCTTCTCACAAGAGTATCACCACTTAAAGATCAAGAGACAACACGACCACTATCAGACTCTTAGAATATATCACCACCTCTCTACCACAGTCGTAATACAACACCCTCATAAAATAAGGTTACATTCTAGGGAAAGACAGGCCAACAAAATATCCACCATTAGATCTAAAATCTAATAATGAACGGTCCAGATTTGCAATATATCATTTTTTAATATATGTCATCCATTTTAGGAGTTTCCTAAAAAAATTCAACATGCTCACATTTTTCTATTTGTTGCCATTGTATACACCTATTGGTGTAACTAGGGAATATTTATATAAATATATATATACATCCTATAAAAAATAAACCGTATATAATTGCAAGGTTGAGAAACATTTTTCCAACAAATCTCCCACTTTTTTAACACCTTGCAAGAGCAACATGAGGATGTAAGCATCATCTCTTTAATTGCTAGGGGCCAAAAGGCCCATAGTCTTTGAACACCATCTGAAATTCTCTATGCTCACAGGCTTAGTTAAAGAATCAACAACATTCATCAAAGTATATATCTTAACCAACTTCACCCTACCATCTTTGACCATATCTCTATTAAAGGTCATATGGAAAGATGCACCTAAGTCAAGCAACCATGCATCATTACTTGCACGAGTTGCCAAAGCTGCAATGAATGTGTCACCATCTTCCTTCTCAGACTCGAAATCAGAATCAAATTTCTTCTTTTTCTTTTTTACATTCCTTACGAACATGTCCAAGCTTACCACAGTTCCAGCAAATAACTTTGGACTTTCCAGGAGATTTAGATCTCCCCTTGGACTTGAATTTGTCACACTTTTCATTCTTCTTGCATTTTTCCTTAGGTATTCCACCAACATTTAGGGCCTCCTTGGAAGTGATGGATACTTTCCTCCTCATATCTTTAGAAATAAAAGAACCCACCACATCTTCAATCTTCAATATAACAGAAGTACTCCCAATAGCCATAACAAGGGAATCCCACGAATCAGGCAAAGAACAAAGCAAGATTTGACATTTCTCCTCCTCATCCATTTTGACACCAACTGATGCCAATTGAGCCACCAACATATTGAATGCTTCTAGGTGGTCTGTAATTCGTCCACCCTCTTCTATTCTCATGGAATATAATTTCTTCCTCAAGAAAATCTTGGTCACGAAAGATTTGGCTTGATACATCTCACCAAGATTCTTCCATAGTTTTTGTGTGGAGGTCTCTTCATGGATATTAATTAAATTCTTTTTTGCCAAGAACAATCTGATTAGACCCTTGGCTTTATGGTCCATAACATCATATTGAGCAGCCTGAGTAGGATATGCAGGACTTGAAACATTCTCATCAACAGCATCCCACAAATTAGGATTTATCAACAGATCCTCCATCTTTAGCTTCCACATCTCAAAATTATTTCCAGAGAATTTCTCCACCTTTATTCTCCTTGATGAAATTTCGATTTGAAAATTCTTGCAACAAGATCACAAAGTGTCTTCTGCACAAGCTCCCACTCAAATATGGATTAGTTCAAAAAACCCAACAAGTCACAATTGAAACCAAAGGTGATCAAGCTATGATACCACTTATAAGGAAGCTAAGGTAGTGGAACAACTTCCTACACTAATCTTGAGAGGAGAATAATGCAAAACTTTATTGATCTTTACCAGTTACAAAAACTTAAACATAAATAGTATAAATATCATGCATACCATGACATAGTGATTTACATGGGGAAAACCCTTTCAAGAGAAAAACCTCACACTCCAAAAGCCACCCAATATATTATTCAGTAAATCACAAAGATTATAATATACTTGCAGATCAAGCCTCTCACAAGAGTATCACCACTTAGAATTCAAGAGACGACATGACAAGTATCATACTCTCATAATACATCACCACCTCTCTACCGCAACTATAATACAACACCCTCATAAAATAGGGTTACATTCTAGGGAAAGACAAGCCAAAAAAATATCCACCATTAGATCTAAAACCTAATAATGAACAGTCCATATTTATAATATATCGTTATTTAATGTATGTCGACCATTTTAGGAGTTTCTTGAAAAAGTTAACACGCTCACATTTTTCTCTTTGCTTCCATTGTATACACCTATCGGTGTAACTAGGAAATATATATATACATCCTATCAACAATACATCATATATAATTGTAAGGTTGAGACACATTTTCCCAACACAAGGTAGTTGTTGTTTTGTGTAGGTTGTGAAAATGGTAGATTTAGATTTTGGTTTTACATATTTGTGGTTATTATTGTAAACTCAGGGTTTGAAAAAGATTTGGTAAAATAGGTTTTGTTTTGGGTCATTTTTTTGAGAATTTTCTTAAGGTTAAAATTTGTTGGAGACCTCCTTGACAAAAATAGACCTAACCATTGAGTCAAAAATGGCTAAAAACCTACATATTCATATAATGTTTTTTTTAAGTGTTCACTATGAGGATTTTATGGAGGAAGTTGTATAAATAACCTCTTCGACTAAAACATACTATTGGTGTAAATAAAGTCTTGTACCTAGTTAATTCATTACTAGGGGACTTATTTACATGTTAGTTAAGTTTACTTAGGTCCTAGGAAAGAATCTTTCTAGAAGGTGTTAGTTGTCATTAGTTGTTATCTTATCTTTTGACAACTACTACATGTGAACCTAGGTAAGTGTGATTAGTTGTCTCATGTCATATGATTAAGACACTTTTCATAATCCTATGACATCTTGCATCTCACCTTGGCTATATAACCAAGGGGTCTCTCTCATTTGTACATCAATCAATCACAATCATATCATTGAATCATATTGATGAGAAAACAATTTATTCTTATCACATTCATATTGTCTCTTCTTGTGCTTTCCATTTTGTCTCAAGATCTTGGCAGCCATAGCCAATTCTAACATGGTATTAGAGTGGGTTGGGTGCCATTGGATAGTCTTTTTTTGAAGAGAGATACTAGATTTGGGGGAGGTTCCATTTTTGGATCTTTATTGCAGGTTTATATCAAAGCTTTCTAGTGCAAATCTAAGCTCACCATTGTGTCTAGAAGGTTCGAGAAAGTTGATTTTGACTTTTGTTTCGTCCAAATCGGACATACAAGGCCAAATCTATGAGGGTTTGAAGTTGAAGTGTGGTTGCCAGATCTAGAAGGTAGCTACATTTTTGGAGCATTTTGGGTCAAATTCAACCCTACCATCGCATCTAGAAGGGCCAAAAACCCTAAAATCAATTGCCAATTCATCCAAATCGAAGTAGTTGTTCGGTGAGGCAAAACAAATTTTCCCAGAGAGCCATACAACCCCCCAGATCGTCATTTTGACAGCGTACGTTTTTTTTTTTTTAAATAAATAAAATTTTCAAAAAAAATTAGTGCTTGATTAAATCTCTTTTGTAAAAGCTTTTTATTAAAAATAAAAAATTATTAGAGTTTGCGGACTTAGTCCACAAACCTGACTGCACTTTGTACCCGATGGGCACGAGTCTTCTGCAGACCGCCACGTGGCGCGGGCACCCTCTCCCACATGAACCCCAACCCCCTACATCGACTGCTGGTAAACTTCAAGCACCGACGACCAAACAAACTCAGTAGCTCTAAATAAATCCAGTGACAACCACAACAAAATATTCATTGAATATTCCGGGCAAGATTCAGAATATTCTATTTTTCCAAAGATTCTGCTGATACTGTGACAGGTATTTACCCATCAATTTTATCATCAGGTTCAAGCGAATATTCCTGTCTAGCAAAGCATATTCTTTTTTGATGGCTAATAGGACATCAAATTTAAGCTCGTATTTTACTTGCGTCAGCAAAACATCGACGCTTTTTAAAAAAAAATTCTTACCCCTCACTAATTGAATTTTCAATCTTATAGGCGATTTTCAAATGCTCATGACTCAGTCATTTTGACTCCTTTTTTCGAGATTTATTTATTTATTTAGGCTAATTTTTTGTGCTCTTCATAGTGGTGCAATCAGTTTTTGATTTTCAAATGCTCATGACTCAGTCATTTTGACTCCTTTTTTCGAGATTTATTTATTTATTTAGGCTAATTTTTTGTGCTCTTCACAGTGGTGCAATCAGTTTTTGGTTTTGGTGTCTTTTTTTTATAGAAATTGCAAATTTTCACAGCTGTTGCTGCTTTGTCCTCATTTTGGGAACTTTGGGAGCTCATATCTTGCTCCTACGGTAACATTTTTGGGTGATTTTTTTTTTGAAAGTGCATGATTTTTTGTGTAATTTATAGTGGTATAATCATATTTATCTCATCTGCTGTAAATTTTTCACTTTGAGCTTGAGGCCTATTTTGGCAATTTGCATGTACCAAGATCAAAGTCCACTTCACTGGTTTGGAAAGTGGCAACTGTAAACACACTAAATATAAAGTGCCAAATCAGATATTTCTTGGGGGGGTTTCTTTATTGAGTGATTTGGGGGGGGCGGGGGGAGGGGGGGGTAATCTTGCAGTGGTTGATTGCATTCTTTTGTTTGGTTTCTGTTCTTGCAATGGGGAAATCTCAAATTGAACTCCTAACTCCACATAATTATGCTACATTGAGAAAATCAGTATGGAACTATCTCACGATGAAAGGTCTAATAGGTCATCTAAAGGACACCATTCAACAACCTACTGATGCTAAAGAATTGGCAAAATAGGAGATTGATTATGAGAAAAAACTTGGATGCATATGTTCATTAGTCTCATTTGATTTGCAATTTCATATTGAATCATGTAAAACACCTAAAGAAGCTTGGGAGACTTTTGAAAAATTGTATGGTAAAACATATAAGATTAGGGGATATCAAATTGATAATGATTTGATGAATCTTGATCCAAAATGTTTTGACCACATCCAAGACTACATCTCCAAAATCAAGCAATTAAGAACACAACTGAAAGACTACAACATTGATAAAGAAGATTTACAATTGATTCTAAATGTGTTATCCAAGCTTGGTCCTGAGTATTCAGTGTTTGTTTCTGGGTTTCATAACCATCAACTCTCAATGGGAGCATCATATGTTGATCCTAAGTTTGATGACTTTGCAAATCTACTATTTCAAGAGGAAGCTAAGTTAATGAACATGGGTCTAATCAAGTCTTCCAAGACACATTCAGTGGTGTCTAGTGAGTCAAAGGTACAGAAAGAATCAGGGAATCTTGATAAGAAGCAAAAGAAGAAAAATAACAAGCCACATAAAGAATCATCTAATAAGGAGAGGGCTTTTTGTGCATATTGCAAGAAGGATGGACATGAAGAACACTATTGTTATAAGGATATTGATGAGTTGAAAAATCTTCTCAAAAGGAATCACATTGATTTGCCTTCTAGAATGTCTGAATCACCTCCTTCTTCTTCTTCAAAACAGTCTAAAAAGGACAAAGGTCTAACATCTACATCAGGATTTAAAGGACAAGCTCTTTGTGCTTTTTCAGGTCCAAGATCAAGGAGATGGCTTCTAGATTCAGGAGCATCTCATCATATAGCATCTTCACAGTCTATATTCTCTTCATTTCAGCCTTGTACTATGTCTCCTATATTGATGGGAAACAATACATACGTGAGTGTAATTGGGAAGGGATCTATTAGTTTTGGGGACAACACTTTTCAGGATGTTTTGTGTGTTCCTCATTTGATGAACAATCTTCTTTCCATATATCAGATTACACATGGTGGAGATGGCAGGACTGTGGAGTTCACTCTTGATTCAGTCATCATTCGAGACTTGGAGAGTAGAGAGATCATTGCTACTGGGGTGGTTGATCATTCATCTCGATTGTATACCATTGCAGATTTTGCTTCTGATGGTGACATTGTTCCTTTGACTGTTGATCATATAAACCATGATTCAAAGGAGACTTTTGGCCACTTGAACTTGGGATTTCTCACATCAGATCCAGTTCTTGATTCATGCATTTCATCTCCTCCTCCTACTGTTGCAGTTGATAATGCTTGTGATGCCACAGTTTTGGTTCCTTGTGATTTAGTGTAGTAGGATATACATAGTCTTTCAAATTTGGCTACTTTGGATGACTTCTTGATAGGTATTTCAAACTTGTTTGTGGAGTCTCAAATTGTAGATTTGGGGGACATCATTGATAGCATTCATCTTATCTTTGATGAAGATGATCCTTCTTCAGTTGTTGTGAAGGAACACTCTGACCCTCTTGTTCATTCTCTACATGATCATTCTTTGCAGTTTGACATGAGTGTGGATACTTTTGGACAACATTTGGAGGAGGCTTTTTTTTCTTCAGAGGGGATATCTTTGTCTTTGTATTGTGCTCTACATTCATCTCTACTAGATTTTGTATTGTCCTCTTCAACAGTGTGGCCTAGAGTGCCTGTTTGGAGTGTGTCAGCTTTTGGCATCGACATGGAGACACTTGAGCATGCTTCAAAGATATCATCCTACATACATCCATGGTTTTGTTTCTTCCTAAGGGGAAGAATGTTGTTCAACGATATTGGATCATCTTCAGAATTCAATGTCGATCTTCTACCATCATTGCAGGAGACTCAACATTGAGGGGGGGTTGCCTTGTCTCTCTTCTACTTCTCTCTTATGGGGGGGTCTTTTTCCTCACATGGGGTTTTGGCCTTCTCATGCATCATTGAGAGCATTTCTATTTTGTATTTCATGTCTCTTTTGGGGAGGAGTTTTGTCCCATTGGGTTTTCTCCTTTTCTCTGTTTGTGAGAGATTTCATTTGCATATGTACATGGGTATCTAACATGGCCTTGTATCTGGGACCCTTCTTTGTGTCATTTGCATAATAATTTGCTACTCCCTAAGTTGCACTTAAGGGGGGGTGTTGGTGTAAATAAAGTCTTGTAGCTAGTTAATTAATTATTAGGGAACTTATTTACATGTTAGTTAAGTTTACTTAGGTCCTAGGAAGGAACATTTCTAGAAGGTGTTAGTTTTCATTAGTTGTTATCTTATCTTTTGACAACTACTACATGTGAACCTAGGTAAGTGTGATTAGTTGTCTCATGTCATATGATTAAGACACTTGTCATAGTCCTATGACATCTTGCATCTCAGCTTGGCTATATAACCAAGGGGTCTCTCTCATTTGTACATCAATCAATCACAACCATCATTGAATCATATTGAGGAGAAAATAGTTTATTCTTGTCACATTCATATTCTCTCTTCTTGTGCTTTCCATTTGGTCTCAAGATCTTGACATCCATAGCCAATTCTAACACATACCTTTCCATTGGTTTTAGGAGGCTTAGGACATGAAGAATGAAATAAAATTTGGATGATTTTAGCCATCTAGGATTAAGGGAAAAAATTGTCCCTCTTGTATATAGTCATACAAGTATACAATATTTAGATTGTAGAAAAAAATATCAAATCAAATCAAATTCAACTTGCATAGTGTTTTGGAAAAAATAAAAAATATTTTAAGGGGTGGTATGCGGTTTGCAACCCCTATACCGTTACTCTCATGAACAATCGTGGCAAGAGGGTACATGTGTTCAAATAGAGGCACAAAGATATGGTGGATGGAGTGCCAAACAATGGTCAAACCCCTCAAATGGGTAATGTTGATCTTGAAAGCTTATATTTTTCCTAAACAATCTTATGGGAAATTCAGTGAGTGGGAGACTTGCTTGCACCTTACTAAATAACCTCCAGGATTTTTAAAGAAGCCAACTCTTCTTTAAGATTAGGGAAAGAGAGAAGGAACTGCATAAATAAAACCTAATTATGGCGATGTGCCAACTCTATTACAACATTTCAAAAACCCCTAACAGGTTCCTATTTTTGATAAAGTGAACAAAAAATGCCACAAACCCTTCATTATTAGAAGGAGAATGAGCGACTAAGGGCTATAAGGGTATAAAGCAATCATTCAAATCCTTCCATGGAAAGCACCCATTAAGGTTCGAATCGAAAAAGGAAAATCTAAATTTAAACAAGATATTTTGGATCCTCACAAAGCTATTCCACTTGAAAACATAATATGAAACCAACAAAAATTTAATAGGAGAATGAAAGAGTATTATAGCATGATTCAATTACTAAAAGTTTAGGTTAGGAGATCATAAAATCTTAGCAATTGAAAATTGAATATCAAGACTTATATACAAAAATAAAGAGACACAAAGCATTCAATGTATATGAGATAGATAATAAAGTGCAAAACAAAGGCCACATGAGCATAATCTGATACAAATTTGTTCTTCTATTACTTGATATTACTGAATAATGAAAATTCTAAGGTCAAATAATAAATCTATACAATTGTCTTGACATTGATTACAAAAGAGTGATTAGAGCTCTATAAGAATCATCTTATATCCTATTTTACTATTGTTGATAATCTATCTATCTATTGATCGATATCTATATGGAAGCTCCTAGAAAATTCCCTTTTATAAGACAAGGGAACCATACAAGCATCGAGCACTCTCCGCTGCCAAAGCCAAAAACCCTAAAAGGTGCCATCACTAGACGATCTCATTTTTTTTTTTAATCAAAAATCAGATTTGATATGATAATAAACTTTGAGATGCTTCAATAATTGTGATGGGTGTAACAACTTGATAACCCAGATCTCCATCGGAACTTCATGCAAGCCTCCCTATCAGAAGGAAGATATCACTGTAAATACTCAACTAAATTTGATTTGACTTGTTACAGGTGATAATGCCGATGTCAAAAAGAGATCGACTCTAGAAGCGGTGAAGGAAAAAAAAGCATTGCCACCCAACAACATTCATGAAAGTGTTGCTCTGATGGTGAAGAGACCTGCCTGAGAAAAGATGGGTGACATGGCAGGTTGGGGGGCATTTTTAAAAAAATGGGAGAGCAGCTTGAGGAAAATTCTTGCAGGGTGACAATGTGTACATCTTCGGGTGGAAATGAAGGAAAATTTTGAAAAGGTATCATAGCCACTACATGGCACAATTGCGCACCTTTTCTTCAAAATCATGCTACGACTTCCAAAAATATGTGCTGAAATGACATGTGGTAGGGCGAAAATAAAAGCCAAAAGGTGAGGGTCTCGGGACCGAAAAACAAAGCAAAGGAAACAAACACTTAAGGAGAAAAAATGCTCCACAATTCTAGTGACTCATAGGGGGCCTTCATCTATGGAGGCATGAACCTAGATAAACAAAAAAACGTAAAAGATAGAAGAAATTTGTAATCCTTCAGAGTTTGAGGAATGTGGAATGTGGATACTCCTAGTCTTCATCGGAAGGCAGAATCAATGCATGTAGCTTTTCAAAAGCTTGATCGAGGTCAATTCTCCTTGAAGGAGATTGCTCCCCATTTATCTTGGGCCGCTCCAATGAGGGAAAACATCCCGACCAAGAAAAGAAGCACATCTTCGATCTCTTCGGCTATAGGTGTGAGCTCAATTTTTGGAACTTTGATTAGTTCTATTTGTTGGCCTCTAAGGCTTGTCTGAGTTGTTCTTCAGTGAGTACTACTCCATTAGGAGAAAATGGAGAGGGAAAACCCAAATTAACTAAGGCTCTTAAATCTTCTCTTATTTCATTGATCTTCTTGGTTAGCACCAGTTGACAATTCTTACCCCTCTGGGCGGCTTGGCTGCACATGATGAATTCATTTTCCTTTCTAGCAGCCACTCTTTGGTCCGGAATCCTAGCACTCACTAGAGTCTCCTTAGTTGCCTTATACAACTTGGCTATCAAATTACTCGACTCAGAAAATCGGTGGGTGACTATATTCAAGATTTGGTTGACTATTGGGTCGACCTTTGCATTTAGCTCCTTTACGTCAACTATAAAACTTAGAGCTAGCCTTAGGATCATTTTGTTGAAACTTTTATTCTTTCCCAATTGGAAAAGAAAAACCTTTGTACTACAGGGAGGAGTTCAGACCTTCTTGCCACAATCAATTCTTGCTAGAACAAAGACTTTTTAATCCTCATTTCCTATTTCAATCGATCTACCTTTGTCTGAGCCCATTGAAGTTCCTCTACTACTTGGGATTGGGCACTATTTAGCTTGCTTTGCATCTGGTTCTTCTCTTTCTTGAATTGATCGCTTAGCTTCTTAGTTTGGTTCGTGGCTTCAAACCATTTCCCTTGTATTTCTTGTAGCTCTCTCTACAATTCAACACATTTGTTGTTTTGCTGGCCTGAAATGTTAGTGAACTCTTTCTACTTTTGCTACCATTCCTCTATATCCTTTTGAATTTGTGCCTTTAACTCTTCTATCTTTTTATGCTCGGTCTCAACCTCACGTGTCATCTTTTCAACCTCAACTAAAAGCTAATCCTTTTCAGTTTGAGCGGCCTGAAGTGATGTGGTTGCTTCTCCTTGCTTATCCTGTGCCTACCTAAGGCGAGAAATATCCATATATTTTTCTTTTATCTCCACTTGGTGTCTATCAATTATGGCCTTTAAATTATCCAACTCTACCTCATGCTTCCTTAATTTCTTTTCCAACTTTGTGTAATCAACATACACCACCTTCTGTGTGGCTTTGGCAAGGTTAATCTTGTCACAAGGAAGCACCTCACTCATATTCAGACCCACGGTTTGGATCTCATAGTCTTCATACTGCATCTCCCCCTCAGGCTTGGAGACTAATGGCTCCATAGCCGAAACCATCAGGGACCTCCACTCTTCATCAAAACATGTCTCTAGTTTTGCGAAAGCTGGAGCCACCACGGCCTTTGCCAATCGCTTTTGTTTCCTCTCCCTCTGGGCTTGTTTCGTTAACTCTATTTAGGTTTGAAGAACTTGTGGAGATTCAATACTTTATGTAGCCATGAGGACACTAGCAGGGAGGCCATAAACGGTGGAATGGGGTGTACTTCTGGATGCTTGGGCTTGGGGAGAGGCAAAGGGTAAATCTATCAATGAGAAGAGCGAGATGCCTCACAAATATTATGCAGAATGTGGATTACTAATCAGGGTAAGGGGTGAAATGGTCGAAAATAGTGGCATAGGCCTAGAAGCGGGTAATGGTGATGAAAATCTATAGCATGGGTGGTTCTGAAAATGATACCCGGGCCTTAGATAAAGCGATTAAAGTGTCAACCATGACTGTGGCAGAAGATGCATGTTCAACACATGGGGCTTCCATATGAGGCTCATCAGAAAATATGGGAGGGGGTATATCAAGGATAAGTAGGTCAAAATCAATCGTGGAGGATTTTGCTCTATGGATGAGGGTCTTGTAGCTACTAATGATGCAGTGAAAGAAAGAACAGTAGGTGTGAAACTTACCTGGATTGTAGGGGTCGAAGACACTTGTGGAGAAAAGTCCATTTCTTCACCTTCCTTGTCTAAGGATCCTTGTCCACCTAGGTTTTAGATTCTCTTACGCTTTATAGAGGACATATTGGTTGCTCTAGACCCTTTGATGACCGACCTCGATGAACCTTGGGTTCCTTGAACTATTGAAGACTTCTTTGTAGACCATTAGGTTTGTTTTGCCTTTGTAGGAATATTGGTAGAAGAGAAGACATGCACCTCCCTTTGCCGTGATACTTATTTTTCCTTCCCTTTTCCAATTTTGGCCACCTGGGTTGGTTAGGCGACACCTTGGACATTCTCTTGTTTGGGGTCCTAATCAGATTCCTCATCTAAATCAAACCCAACCTCTCTATCATAAATGTCTTCAAATTCTTCGTTAGTGGGAATGGTTTCGCATAAGGGGCCATTTGCTTTATATCTTGTTGATATCTCCATAAATTGATAGATTTCCTTTTAGACCACCCCTTCTTCCTCGAGTGTGTCTTGAAAGACATTCATTGGAAGGTTTGGGTTAAATTTTGCTATGATTTGGTAGAAAGTGAGCCATAAAGACCACACAAATGGTATAGCATCCAAGTTGACATAGGTGCCTTCATTATCCTCGACCAAATTTTGTCTCTCTTCCCAATATGGTTGTGGATCATGTTGAAAAAGTAAGCACCCTTCCGGATTATACTTTCATTTGTTGCAAACAAGCCTGAGGCCGAGATAGGCCAATTTGTTGGTCAATACATGCTACTCCTCCCTCTCCGCGAGCATCACTTTTCTCTTGCCAAAAATAAGAGGGATTTCATGAAGGCACTTCTTTTTCTTCTTGGTGTCACAGTCATAATTGTTGAAAGAATGAAGAAGGAACCCTTTGATGTGTTTTAATTGATGCCAACATTGTTTGTTGATAGTTTTGTCTAATTCAGTAAATAATTTTTGGTGACACCTTGATTTGGTAATTTGGTTCAAATTTATTTGTATTATAAGATCGACTTATGCAGTTACAGTATGTTGTTTAGGAATTCTAAATACATTTATGTTCAATATTTCAGTTATTTTGGTTGATCAGATTGAAAGTTACAAATGACATAAGTTCGGTAAATAGTGTTTTGGCTTATACAATGTAAGATGATATGAGTTATCTGGTTTGCATTCCTTCGGTGTTTGGATTCAGACCTAGCAATTTTGGGATATGGTTTACAGGTGTTAGTACTACATATATTCCAGATGGCGCATTCTTATACGATCATATGGATGATTGATGTTGGTTAGATTGGCTTATTTTATGATTAGGTCCAATCCTTGGTTGACCTAATACTTGAAATTATGCTATGAAGATTAATATGTATTGTGGATGTTAAGGGGATCTATTTGACATATGTGCTGACCTAAATTCAAGTTTTGCACTTTTTTTTAATGCGCGAAGAATTTTTTTTTTCAAGTATAAAGCCAACAAAGTGTTTTTGAATTAAAATAGGGCTGCATCTAATTAGGCCGACCTAATTGATGTATGTGGATGTAACAGGGTATATATGTGAAATTTTTTTGAGTTGCATAAGGTGATGAGGATGTAATGTGATGTGTGCAAAATTTGATATAGTGCAAACTTGTGAATTTGTAGGTGTGAGATCAGAATAAAGGAAAAATTTTTGTGTATGTTGAGCGATTGCTGAGTTGAGTAGTATTTTGTATCCAGAGCTTCATTGGAACTGAATTTAGCACAAGGGAGGTGCATCTTACATTAGTTAACACTTTGGCTATGTAGCCACTTTTTTCTTGTATCTACTTCTAGTTGTGAGCCTTATAAGGAGAGTGAGTCCCGATAGTGAGCCCTTGTAATATCTTATAACTGGTTATAATATATTGTGAGCTAATCCTCACTGTGGTTTTTTCCTTTTTGGGTTTTCCACGTAAAATATTGGTGTTCATGTGTTATGTGGTGTTATGATTTTTTTTCATGTTTTCATTCATAGTTGCAATTAGATATGTTTTTTTATTATTGGTTGGATTATGACTAAATGGTTTAATAGAATACTGATTCATCCCCCTCTGAGTATTTTGGGTGTTCAAAAATTGGTATCAGAGTCTAGTTCCTTTTGAAAAGCCTAACAACTTGAGGAAGATCTTGGAGGTTGAACACATGGTTGGCAAAAAGTATCCTATTCCTCTGGAAGATTTTTTTGCAATTGAATATGAAGAAGATGATTGCATGTTTGACAAAGAAGAACTTAAAGCCGCTCTTGAAGATCTTGAAAAAGTTGAAAGTGAGAACAAAATTTTGAAGGAAAGCCTATGAGAAGAAAATTAATGCATCAAAAAGCTAAGAGACCAAATCAAGAAGTTTAGAAAAATACATAGAGAAGTTAATGAACAGTTGAAGAAGGCAAATGAAGATATCACTAGATTGAAAGTGCAAGTGGAAGAAAAGAAGAGAATTAAGGATTATATGAATTTTAAGATACAAAGCAAGACTAATGAATGTACAAAGCTTGAACAAGAAGTGGTAACCCTAAGATCATATCTAGAGAGAAAAATCTTGTGAGGATAAATTGAAAACAAGTACTATAATGCTTGATGAACTGATTGCGATTTAAAAACCTTCTAAGGATAAAGGTGGTTTGCGACTTGAAGAAGGACAAATTTCAAAGAAAAATCAAACACCTAACAAGGTTGACAATCAGAACCAGACTCAAGGTAATGGTAGATAGTTCAATCTAATCAAAGAAGCAATATTGGAAGACCTCCTATTAGAGAATCAAATGCTCAAAGGTACCCATCTTTCAATGGTATTTTTTTTCATGCAATAAATTTGGATATAAGGCTATAGAATGTAGAAGCATAATGAATTAGAATGTCAGATCCTTCTCTAGACAATGTTTTGCATGTAAGAAATTTGGAAATAGAGCTACTTAGTGCAAAAGTTAGATGAAAAATAGATTTAATATTGGTAGAATGTTTCAATCTTTCAATGACTACTATTATACATGCAATGTATTTGGACATAAGGCTAACCAATCTAGATCAAGAATGAATAGAAGTTAGTTTGGCTAGAAAAATGTTGCATGCTACAACTGCAACAAACCTAGACACATTTCAAGATTTTGCAGAAGTAAGAATGGAAGACAGACTAATCCAGAATTGAAGAATAAACCAGTGAAGAAAGTTGATCCTACTAAAGTTAAGAAGGAAATGGAGAAGATTTAAAAGAAAAAAAGGATCCTGAGAACAAGGATGAATCGAATGCATCTGTAGCTACATCTAGTTTAGATAATTCTTCTGAAAACTAAACCCATATCAAGGTTTAGGGGAGTAGTAACAAAAAAATATAACAAACCCCTAGAATCATGAGGTGTCAAGCAGTGACACAAAGATGTATGGTGAAAAATGGTATGCTTAAGATTTTGGAATAAATTTTGGTAGAAAATATGTAAATCTGAAGTATTGTAGAGCAATTTAGGGTTTACAGTGTTTCAATGAAATGTTTACTAGCTTTTTGAGAATTTGAAGCATTAAATGCGAAATTAGGGAAGATCAATAATGTATAAAGTGAAATCCTTAGTTGTTTCTAATCACTTTTGCACATTGGAAAGAAAGTGGAGCAAATTAAGAAGTGATTGAAGGTGATTCAAAGTGAATTTGTTCAAACACTAGTTCCCGTTGAGCATGGAAAAGGTATTTACATTTATTTGTGCTTTGTGGGTTTGTATTAGAAGTGATTTGGCAAGAATTTGAAGGAAAAATTGAGATTATAATGGCTACATTGATTGTAGTTGAGATCATTGAAAGACCTAGACTAAAATTTAAGAGGTTTTCATGGAAAGTTTTTGATAATGACCTTGACGGTGCATTTTTGAAGATCCCAATTAAGGGTTTTCCCATTAAAGACACATGAATCTGTATATGTAGCAAATTGGAAGATTATGTTCATCAAGTACTCAAGAATCAATGGTTTAATGAGTTAACTAGAGATTACTTTCTGGTAAAACCAAAGTATATAAACCTAGTGCGAAAGAAACTAGACATATGGAATTGGTCTCCTAACTTTACCAATGATTTGGATGCAAAGTATGTGAGGATAGCCCTGAGCAGAATGCATGAAAAATTCATGTAGATTGATATGACCTGACTTATTTCAAAGGATTTAATTAAGTTTGTGAATGGATTATGTGATACCGAACCCGTATCGGTGTTGAAGTCTATGAAGAATGATGTGGTTATGCATCTAACTGGTGCCACATTTGATAGGAGAGCTTTTTTAACCAAACCAATCACCAATCTTGCAATGAAATATGAGTCTATTATGATTGGCCACAAAATATACTTCCAAAATTGAGAGAAATCAGTAGCTACAATTGCAATATATGTTGCTTATGACATGGTATTAAATGGGAAAGATTATGATTTATGTGAGTTTCTCCGACAACTTCTAGAGAACTTGCATCAAACCAAAACAAAGAAATATGCTTTCAAGTATGAAAAACTTATTATTTTCTTTCTTTTCTACTTTCTAAGAGAGCTACCTGGAAGTAAAAACATTATGTGGGACAAAAGTAGACTAGTAGCACTCCAAATTTTTGATTATTTACACAATATTGGAGATTATAATGCCCAGGTTGATGCATTGACTTCATTTTTCATAGTATTCCAAAGGAATATGTATGAAAGAGAAATAATTCCTAAAAGTTTAGTGGAGAAGTATGCAAATGACATAACCTTTCTTGTGTCCACTGATGAATGCATAATAAAGGTGATAGAACCCAGAAAAATATGGATTGAGCCTCTGGGATATGAGATTGTTGAGAAAGAGGCTGAGAGATACATTGAAATATTGTTAAACAAGCCTAAGGACCTCTCTCTACCTAGACATGGCACATATGAGGAGAAATCAATTGAAGTATACTTGGAGACCTCAACACCTGTTAGAACAAAAAGAGTGAACAAACAAGCTGAACAAATCTTTGGAATGCATGGCCTTTCAAAAGAAGAAGTTGACAGATTAAGGGAAGTTGCAATAGAGAGGAAATCCAGAGCAACTGGTGAGTCCTCCAAACCATATAGATTAGGAAGTTCATCTTCCACCCCTACCTCTACATTGCTTACTGCTACAACTGCAATTAAAGGTGGATCCTAGTGCTCTAACAATAGTTTATGTATTTGCACCCTCTAGACCCAACACTCAAACCACAAAAAGGAAAAATGTACCTATGGTAGCACCTCCTACTACCTTTGGAAGAAGAAAGAAACATAAGGCATCTAGAGGTCGAAACTTAAGTAATGTCGTGGAAGAGGAGATTGAACTTGGTTTATAAGAACAATTGAAAGGAAAGATAAGAAGCAGTGTTTCCACCAGTGGCAAAGGTGTCTCACAAGAGGCTAGAATTGAATTCAAGAAGGAAAAGGTCGATATTGTGGATACCTCTGAAGAAAAGGAGATAGAAAAGGAGAAAGAAGCTTTCACAATACATATGCACATGAAGAAAGAGGAGAAGAAAATAGATGAAGAACCATCAAAGCCTGAGAAGAAGAAGTCCAAAACTCCTCCAGTAAGAGCCAGTTCACCTATAAACTTGGAATCCTTGGTCAAAAATATGTTAGAATATGATGGCTTATTATAAGCCACTACCAAATTATATGATGAAGTTGATGAAGAAGATCAAAAAACAATTATAGATGCGATTATTTAGTATATGATCATTTTGGATGCAAACATGGACAATATGAAGAAGAGGGTAACTAATGTTGTATGGAAAGCCTTGGTAAAAAGAAGACATGAAACTGTTAAAGAAAAAACAAGATCAAAATTGATGCTTTGAATGAGATTGGATCCTCTTTGACTAAGGATGATAAGGCTACCCTACTAGAAGCATACACAAAGAAAATCAAGGTAAAGAAAAGAGTTACTATTCTTATGGCCAGAGAAAAGGATAACATAGAAAAATTGAAACAAGAAAATTTTGATACAGTGAAAGACATGACACAAAAATTTGAGATGATTGCTTGTTATTCATCTAATACAACTCAAGTAAAGGAGCTTGATAAATATAAAGCTATTGATGTAGAGGAAAATATTCCTCCCATATTTAATTTACCTATTTTCCAAGAAGTAGTAGAGGAAGTAAATGATTATTCTGCTAAAGAGACTCCACATTTGGATATTTTAGGGAATATGTTTGATGATACACATTCTCCTCTAGAGACCTCTGCTCCTTCGAAAGACACTAGGAACACAATCAAAGATAATAATGAAGATAAAAATAAGAATGATGTCAATGGTAATTGTAAAGATGACCATGACAAGTAAAATGAGAATACTGGTATTGAAGGTGAAGAAAATAAAAATGGAGAAGAAGAAGAAGGTAAATATGAAAAGAACAATGATAAGAAAGATGATGAAGATAAAAAGGAGGATGAAAGAAAAGATAGTCAAAAGGAAAACACCTCCAGAAAAGAAGAAGCAAAAGAGAAAGAAGAGAACAAAGAAGAATATGAGGTTGAAAGAAATGAAGAAGAACCCCAAAAAACCATAGAGCCATCAAATTCATCCAAAGAATCCTTTGAAAAAACTCTCAAGGGTCTTCTAACAAGACAAATAAGGATTCAACTAGTCATTCCTCCCTAGTTGGTTTAGCTCCTATCACAACAAGGTTGTGTAGATATGAATAAGATCTCACCTATTTAGAGAATGGAGCTTGGAGATAATTTTATTGCCTTTGGGAGAAAGGAAATTATAGAAACCCATAAGAAGGGGACTAAGCTAATCAATGATGCCATCAAGGCTGAGTGAAATCATAATACTGTGTCTCACTTTTTTTCCCAAGATGGACATTCACATCAATATTTTTGACTGAATCTTCATCTTTTGAGACCTATAGCAGCTAAACCATTAATAATTTGAAGATGATGCAAACTAGTTATTTGTGGCAATTGGTGTGTAGATTCTAAATATAATTTTTTTTTAAAATTCCAAAATAAATCATGGATCTTTCAACACATCATTTAATAACTAGTTTTAAATAAATAAATAAACATTTTCAAAAACTCACATTTGTGTCGTACAACATAAATTTTTCTATAAAGGATAAATTCTAATTTTTGAAAAATAGATTCTCAACATCAATATCTAGGGAAAGGATATTTTTCCATAATTTTTTGTTACTTATATATTTTTTAATTAATATCCAACTTGTCGTTGTAACTATAATTTGGACATACATGTGTGTCATACAACCTAACTTGTGTATATATCAAAATTCATTTTTTATTTTTTTGGTGAAACAAGGACATCAATACATAGGGAAAGGGTATTTTTTGATTTTTTTTTACAATGATTTTCTATTTTTCCACCTCTACAAAATAAAGAGCTTTATGTTCAAAGAAAAACCCATGTTCAATAAAAAATGAAAATTAAATACATGATAAAATGAAAACATATCAAAACTATACTTGTTGGAAAGCTCATTTCAAGGGATACAATCTTGTAAAATAATTTCTAAATGGCATTATTTAATCCCTCAAAAGGTAAATAATTTTTTTTTCCAGTATTTTGATAGGTGCAAAGGAGACTCCATTATGGGTATGATTTAATACTAGAGGGGTTCTATCCAAGGGGGTTTTATCTAAGGGGGTCTTATATATTCCTCTTCAATTAAAAACCTTTAGATGGAACCTCTCAAGGCTTAAATCATTAGTTTTTCTAAAAAAAGTGATTTCAGACAAAAATCAACATGTCCCAAAAGTGAGACACACTATTGTGGTAGCACTTGGCTTTACAGGATGCAACCCTAGATACCATTGTTGATGATTCTCTAACACCTGTTGAGAATTTGAAATTTTTGGTTGATTCATTTAGGGAATATACCTCTAGTTTAAAGGATCGGGTTGCAAAAGAAGCTTAGTCAAGGCTTGTGGAGAAAATATTGCTTGAGATTTAGGATAGATGTGCAACTGTACATAGCAAGGTAATGAAATGCTTGAAAGAAGTAAAGGAATGTGAAGATGAGTCTCAAACATTATTCTTGTATTGCATGAGATGGTCAGATGCCACTTACGACATTAAGGACCTAATGGAATCAATAGAGTCTCAATTAACTAATTCCTTTGGAGCTTATGAACTTATAAAAGATAGGAACTATGCCTCTTGGACTGCCATTTCAGACTTGAAAAACAAGTTTTTTGCCTTGCAAGGACAAAAAGAGGATATTATCAGGCGATTTGGACAGCTTGGAGATATGATAAAGTGCAAGCATATACCAATAGCAAGTGTTCTCAATGAAGCTGAAAAACTTGAAAAGATAAATCCTAATATGACTACTCCAGAAGAGAGAGAGGAGAGTTTGGCGGAGTTGGAATCAATGCATAAGGCACTTGCTACAACTAAGAAGAGTTAGGATGAAGGGAAATCTACTTGGGAAGCCATTCTCGAGGAACTTGAAGGTGATTCCTCCTCTGGGTGAATACATTTCACCTTGTATATTATTATCTATTTTAGTTTCTTTCAGTTTTTCTTTCTTGTACATATGATCAGATGTAATTCTTGGGATAACTCCCTAAGGGGGACCTAGTCATTTCATTTCAATTGTCTTTCATTACATGTGTCTCACCGACACACCGTTTGTCCTTGATGTTAAAGGGGGAGAAGTTTGGAGAAGTTTTGTTGCTAGAGTTGCATTAGAGAAGTTTTGAGAAGCTAGAAAATGTTTTGGTGCTAGAATTGTTGTGTAACAAAGATTTTGGGAGAAGTTTTGATGTATATTTGAAAGGGGGAGTTCATACAAGTTTTTGAAGATAGGTTTGAAGTTGAATTTTTGGAGATTCATTTTTTGGCACATGTTGCCATCAATGAAAAAGGGGGAGATTGTTGAAAGAATGAAGAAGGAAACCTTTGATGTGTTGTCATTGATGCTAACATTGTTTGTTGATAGTTTTGTCTAATCCAGTAAACAGTTTTTAGTGACACCTTGATTTGGTAATTTGGTTCGAATTTTCTCATTTTATAAGATCAACTTATGCAGTTACATTATGTTGTTTAGGACTTCTAAATACATCTATGTTAAGATTTCAGTGATTTTGGTTGATCATAATGAAAGTTATAAATGATAGAAGTTTGTCAAACAATGTTCTAGCTTATATAGTACAAGATGATATGAGTCATTTGGTCCGCATTCCTTTGGTGTTTGGATTCAGACCTAGAAATTTTCGGAGATGGCTTATAGGTGTCAATACTACATATATTCTAGATGGCACATGATTATACACTCATATGGATGATTGATGTTGGTTAGCTTGGCTTCTTTTGTGATTAGTTCTAATCCCTAGCTGACCTAATATTTGAAATTGTGCTATGAAGATTAATATGTATTGTGAATGTTAAGGGGATCCATTTTAGATCCATGCCAACCTAAATTCAAGTTTATCATGTTTGTTTTGAGTGTGAAGAAGTTTTGTTTTCAAGTATGAAGTTGACAAAGTGGTTTTGAATTAAAATAGGGTTGCATCCAATTAGGCCGACC
Organism: Sequoiadendron giganteum; assembly: GCA_007115665.2. NCBI lineage: Eukaryota > Viridiplantae > Streptophyta > Pinopsida > Cupressales > Cupressaceae > Sequoiadendron > Sequoiadendron giganteum. The sequence continues at coordinate 175,698,119 of CM021100.1, read as the reverse complement.
TAATTGATGTATGCGGATGCAATAGGGTATATATCTGGAACATTTTTGAGTTGCATAAGGCGATGAGGATGTAATGTGATGTGTGCAAAATTTGATATAGTGAAAACTTGCAAATTTGTATGTGTGAGATCAAAATAAAGGCAAAATTGTTGTGTATGTTGAGTGACTGTTGAGCATAGCAATATTTTGTATCTAAAGCTTCATTGGAACTAAATTAAACACAAGGGAGGTGCATCTTACATCAATTCACACTTTGGCTATGTAGCCACTTTTTTCTTGTATCTACTTCTGGCTGTGAGCCTTATAAGGATAATGAGTCTCAGTAGTGAGCCCTTGTAATATCTTATAACTGGTTATAATATATTGTGAGCTAATCCTCACTGTGGTTTTTCCCTTTTTGGATTTTCCACATAAAAATATTGTTGTTCATGTGTTATATGGTGTTATTATTTCTTTCAAGTTTTCATTCATAGCTGCAGTTAGATATGTTTTTGATTATTGGTTGGATTATGACTAAATGGTTTAATAGAATAATGATTCACCCCCCTCTCAGTATTATAGGTGTTCAACAATAATATACAATTGATAATGTTTTTATATTTCTAGGGCAAGTGTCATGGCCATTACAAATCTTGGTAGCCAAAAAGGCTTGCCCACAAACCCATGGCATCTGATAAAATTGAAATTGAACCCCATGAATCAGTCCAATGGGGTCATGTGTGTCCTCATCCACTCTAGATAACCAAGAGGAAACCTTTGTAGAGGTTGTTGGGATAAATCTTGAAGCATGAGGTTCAAAAAATAGTAACATGTGCTTGAAAGCACATGGGTTCATAATGTAATTGGTTCGAACAACCTGATTCACTCCACCTATCGAGTGGTAATCCCAAACGACTAAAAAATATAGGGTTCTAGTGCAGAATTAAATGTATCAAGAAAGAAGAATACCTAAACTTAGAAAAATGGTGGTACTCCTTCAACTGGTCGAGCATCCTATCTGCAATTGTTTTTGAGAAGTCATACTAACATTTTCCCTTTTCTTTTTTGAGCTTAAAGGCCAAACCCATCTAGTATTCATGGACCTCATCATCACGGTCTTAGCCATATATGAAAGCCAGCAAATTGAAAACACATCTTTCAAGTCTGAATTGAATAGTTTAAATGACAGAGGAAATTTGGGACCTTCACTGTCAGGGCCTTTATTTGTTTCATCCTTGTAAAAAGGAAACTTATCCCTCCTCGATCTCTAAAATCTCTTCATTTGGTCCCGCGAGAAAAACTCAACCTCCATATTAGCGGGGATACATAATATATCTTTGATGGCCACAACACTAATGGTGATCTTGAGCTCTCCACCTATGATGATTTTGTTTTCCTTATCTAGTTTCTTAGCACAAATATCAACCAACTTTGGGCACAAATGTGTGAAGGGCAACATGCACTGTGGTAAACCACAATGCCAGAGCTTTGCTCCAAGGCCCTCAATATTTCCCACCTATGATTTGGTGACCATCCTTTGGAAGGCCTCTTATTGTAAATTCTTGGGGTTGGTATGCTGCTCTAGGTCAAAGATATCATCCATGAAATGCTTGACCACTCTTACCTTGATGTGGTCTTTGGGCGCTATGCTTTTGTATGAGGAAAGTACCATTCTTCTGGAATTGGTGCATTAGTGAAGGAGATATCCCCAAATATGTCAACATATCCTAGATGAGAGAAAGGAATTTAAATACCCCTACCGGAGGATGATGCTTCAACAACCATTATTGTAACTTTCGAAAGATTTCTGCAACACTCGCTTCTGAACTTAGAGAATTTCACTTCTGCCAAGAGCTTAAACCTAGAAACTTATTGATTTGGTAATCAATTTACTCATGTAGTAAATAATAAATGCATGGCCATTTGATCCGTAAAACGAAAGGGATCTATGATGAAGGTTGCTAATGGATTGCTAACAAAGGTGAAAAGACATTAACTATGGAGTAACATGAATAATAAATGAAGAAAATGTGAACACGTAAAATGAGAGAATAGAAAAATAAAATTTGATTACGAAGTTCATCCAATGGACTACGTCTCCGGTTCTAACTCAATTGAGTGACCAATCTATTAAAAATTGCTCTGAACAAGCAGTACAACTATAGAGGAGCCTCTTACAAAACTGCTTTTACAAAATGTTGCAACCTATTCACAAAGTCCTAATAAGGTTTCCACACAAATCACTTCACAAAAGCATTCAAAGCTAAAAGTGATTTACAAAAGGTGAAAAACACCAACTTTGCCTAATGCGGTGCAATGGAAGGAAGGTGTGTGCTTGCATCTGGGAGGTCAGGGGTTCGACCCCCCCTGACCTCATTTTTTGGTAAAACACCCAACCGTTGACTGAAATAGGAGAGAATAGGGGGTGCCACGTGGTGCCCCCTGATTTGAACACGTTGTCATCAGAGGAGAGAGGTGAGGGGCCACATGTCAAGACACTATTGGTCCATGTCAATGTACGATGTCCACGTCAGCTGCCACATGTTCCTGACACGTCACCTGTACGTACGTACAACCTACCATGTCACCTATCATGTGTCAGGTCCTGATTGGTCCATGCCAGCACATGTACAATGACTTGTCTGCCAAGTCAGCATGATGATGTCATGTTGACATGAGCACTATACCTTCAGGTTAACCCAGTCAACCACAAACTTTGACCTTCCATATCTCGCACATACGAGCTCTGATTTGCATGAAATGATCATCCTTGGAAAGCTCTTCACATTGAGACGAACTTTTTCCACTTTCAACAATGTTGAAATTTTGACCTTTTTCAGGGCTCTTGGTACCTGGGTTGACCGGTCGTTGATCGAGCTTTGACTGGCGATATCTCAAACATACGAGCTCGGATTTCGATGAAACAAACATCATTGGGTTCATGTCATCGAACTCTTTGATTTGACACCACTTTTGACCGATTCTAAGTTGGTCAATTTTTTCGGCTTCTGACGGGCCTCTAGTCCAGGTTTGACCGAACTTTGACTGCATGTAACTTGAGCAAACAGACTCCTTTTTCACCCATTCAAGTTGCGTCAGATTCAAGATTTTGATCTCCTCGTCTTGGCACTGATTCTAGGAGAAATTGGAACACTTCAATTTTTAGGTTCAGGAGATCCACCTGGATCATACCTCCCCATTGAAGAACTTTTGGTCTCCAAAAGTTTACAGTTCCTTCAAAACATCTCCCATTCTACATCTTTCCATTCTCCACGGTCACAACATAAGGACATTCACACTACCACCTTTTCCGACTAAGGTCTTACACTTTGGCAATGTACTATCAGCAAGAGATTCCTTATCACCACTTTTGCCCTCTAGAGGGGTCTTACATTTCAGCAATGTAGGACATCACAGCTCGTCACGATGCAGTTCAAAATGGAACTTAGCATATCCAAAGCAAGAAGAAAACTGAGTATGGTATACCTATCCCTCAGTGCTTCTCATGAGGTAGTTCACATTTTGCATCTCTCGCCATCTTTTCTGGCATGCTTCTATTATTCCTCCAACTGCTCAAGCATGTTATATGCACCTTAGCCTAAAATATTCCTTCACCTTTGTACTTTAGAATAGCTGATTCAAAGCTTCACCATACAACTCAGGTCTCGTTTGTCTGAAACAATAAGGTCTTCGATAAAATCCTTCAAGAACTCCAACTGAGTTCAAATTTATCCTCAACATGACCCATACTGAGTATTCTATCAGAGTCTTTAAGCAAAGAATTCCCAGGTCATGCTAGACCATTCTCGTAACTTTGGGACTGAATGATCCACCTTCCGCAAAGTTCTCTTTGGTAGAAGCTTCACATCGAAAGAAAAACTGCAAGTAGAAGTTTCTAAAACAAAACCTGTGATAAGAAGTTACAAATTATTTCCTTTTTGGATTACGAAGATAGGCTACAAAACAACCTTACAAAAAAAATCTCATCCTTGGGATTTTACAACTTCATATAATAACTTGCAAACAATAGTATTCAAACTATTACATAAAAACCACATTGGTTTAATATCAAAACACATGTACCATAAACAATGGTAAGAAAACAAAGTTGATATACTAATTCAAAGAACATCATTCCCAACTTTGACGGATTTGTTTGAAGGAACTTTCTTCCATCAGTTGCTCTGTCGGCTGCTGAGTCTCTTCTAGAACCGCGGTAGGGGTGGAGGCAATCGTTGGCTCAACCTTCGTCTCTTCAACTTCCTGGTTGTTGGGTCTCTCTGTAGACCTCGTTCGCTGATGGAGCTCTGGATGCAACTTCCAACACTTTACCTCCCAATATCCACTGATGCAACAGTGGTCACATAAATTTTGAATTCTAGAGGATCGACCAACTCCTCTTCTGAATCCCAATCCCTGGTACTATGGTTTTTTCTTCGCCACGACCAGATTGGCGATGCCTTGCTTGGAGACACCAAGGCCCTTGCCTCTAAAGCCCATCTTTCCAAGTAGCTTTGACCCGATGCCTCTAGTGGGCTTCTCGAAGTGCCCAAACGAGTCTTGCTCATCCTCCGCTGACTTCTTCTATTCTATGGAAGAAGTGGCTTCGAGATAATTATTGTCACTATCCGACAGATTAAGAGTTTGAAGGTCCTCCATCTGTTGACAATATGCACACTCGACTGCACCAGGAGAGTTCGCCCAATCGTGGCCACAAGCAAATCTAGCCACGAGCTTCTTTGCTGAAGAAGCTACTCCCGTACTACCTGGCGGGGTAAGTGGAGAGTAAGAAGATGAAGGTGGGGTAAGTAGAGAATACGAGGATGACTTGTCTTGAGTATGCAGATAGAAACAACAAATGTGGCCGCACTCAGATACAAAAGGAATTTTCCTATTCTTCTCTTCAAGAACTTCCTGAAGCAGAATCTGCAACCTTTGCTTTTCAAAGTTGGATTCTTCAAGCATTTGCTTGAGTTCTGTATTCTCCTCTTCCAACTTTTGCATCTTGTTGGGCTTGTCACGGTGATCGTGGAAAATAATTTCCACCATCTTCTTCATCTTGAAGAATTCTTGAACCATTGATGAGGTCATTGTCACACTAGATGCTTCACCTGCTTCAGATGCAATCTTGCTCCCAAACTCCAAAAGAACACTTGTCAACTTGCACACTATTACCAAAAACCAACAAACTGTCAACTGACAAACTGATTAAACTCACAAGCTGACTAACAACACTTTTGCAACACTAGCCAAAATGGGATCTAATACCACTTGATCCATAAAGTGGAAGGGATCTATGAGGAAGGTTGCTAATGGATTGTTAACAAAGGTGAAAAGACATTAACTATGGAGTAACATGAACAATTAATGAAGAAAATGTCAACACATAAAATGAGAGAATAACAGACTCAAATTTGATTACGGAGTTCATCCAATGGACTACGTCTTCGGGTCTAACTCAATTGAGTGACCAATCTATTAAAAATTCCTCTGAACAAGTAGTACAACTCCAGAGGAGCCTCTTACAAAATTGCTTTTACAAAATGCTATAGGCTATCCACAAAGTCCTAACAAGGTTTCCACACAAATCACTTCACAAAAGCATTCAAAGCTAAAAGTGATTTACAAAAGGTGAAAAAAACTGACTTTGCCTAATAAGGACCTACTACAGACTTAGAGCAATAATTCTCTCAAATTCTACTCTCAAATTCCCCACAAACATGCTCACGAGCAAAGAGGAAAAGAGCAAGAATGAGATGCCCCATAAGGCTTCCTAGCTCCTCCTTTTATACATGAGGTTTTGCCTATTTGGGCTAAAAAACCATAAGATTTGAAAGATCACCCTTATCTCCTATTTTTACAATAATATTCCCTTTACATAGCAAAATATTTGAAAATCCCTCTTAATATTCTTTTGAAGATATCTTTAAGATTAATAATATTCCCTGATAAAATTCTTTGTTATGTGATAGCCCGTTCAATATTTTATTTCAGGTTAGGGGGTTTATTTGTCAATCTAAAAAAATATTATCAAATTTAATAAAAGGGAATATAATCTTTAAAAAAGATTATAAAACAAACGAAAGGATTTAAATTAAAGCCAACTCCCCTATATTACAGGGATTCTGTCGGTGGCTTAGTCGGCGGCCTTCGATGCGGGTGGTGGGGGGTTTGAATCCCCCCACATTCTAATTTAAAAAAAAAAGGATTTCAAAATTTTATTAGAGAAAAGACACTCGCGCCCGATTATGGGAAAGCGCAAAATGCACGGCGCAATGGGAGGAAGGTGTGTGCTTGTATCTTGGAGGTTAGGGGTTCGTCCCTTCTCCGATCTCATTTTTTTTGTAAAACGCCCAACCATTGACTGAAATAGGAGAGAATAGGGGGTGCCATGTGGCGCCCCCTGATTCGAACACGTCATCATCAGAGGAGAGAGGTGAGGGGCCACATGTCAAGACACTATTGGTCCACGTCAGCTACCACATGTCCCTGCCACTTCACCTGTATAGAAGTATGACCTGCCATGTCACCTGCCACGTGTTAGGTCTTGATTGGTCCACGCCAGCACCCGTATACTGACTTGTCTGCCAAGTCAGCATGATGACATCAACACTGTACCTTGAGGTCAACCTAGTCAACCATGAACTTTGACCTTCCATATCTTGCACATACAAGCTCTGATTTGCGTGAAATGAACAATGTTGAAATTTTGACCTTTTTCAGGGCTCCTGGTACTTGGGTTGACTGATCGTTGACCAAGCTTTGACTGGCAATATCTCAAACATACGAGCTTAGATTTTGATGAAATGAAAATCAATGGGTTCATGTCGTCAAAATCTTTGAATTGACACTGCTTATGACTGATTCTGAGTCAGTCAATTTTTTCGGCTTCCGACGGGCCTCTAGTCCAAGTTTGACCAAACTTTGACTGCACGTAACTTGAGTAAACAAACTCCTTTTTCGCTTGTTCAAGTTGCGTCGGATTCAGGATTATGATCTCCTCATCTTGGCACCAATTCTGGGAGAAATTGGAACACTTAAATTTTTAGGTTTAGGAGATCCACTTGGATCATCGTTAATACTAGCCTCTTGAGTGCTACCAGCGAAAGGTGATATGTGCAACATAAAAACCTTCCATCTTGGGAAACATGACCTCTTCTTTGGAAAGGGAATTTAGTACATTTCTTACCTGGTTTTCAGAAAAGGACTATCTTGAGAAACGAGAGACATAATTAGAAAAGACATCTACATTAATTAAGAAAGAAGTGGCTTTTAAAGATTATCTTTTTGAATGACAGAGCTGGTTGATAATCACAAAGGTGACAAACACATGGAGATATGCCATATATCCAGTTATTAATAACATCACCTGGATTAAATTTCAAAGCCTTGCAAAATTCCATATGTATGATTTGCCTTTAGTTCTTGCCATCAAATTATATTCCCCATTGTTGTTCCAATAGGGAAAAAGGTTTTTCATTTACAAACTTTTCGGTTCAATTTTTTTCTATAAATAGAGTATTGCCTTCACAAAAATATTCATTAATTTTACATTTTCTTATTCTATATTCCATAAAGCATGGGTACTCCTATTAGGCTCTTGAGTTGGAAGAAACAAATTTCTTTCATGGGGAAGATTACTAATGAAAGAATTAAGTGGTTGCTAGAGATGAAATGTGACCTGACCATCACAACATTCAAATGGGTACTGGGGAGGAATTTCATTACCTATGAAAACCACTACCAAACAAATACAGATGTCATCTCTTGGTTTTTCACCTCCCTCTTGGACCCGAACATTGCAAATCCATGGATTGTGTAGCTGTGTAGGAGCATTTTTTGTAGAGACTACTTGAAGGGCCTTGAGGAAGTTGTTGTTGTTGCTATCCCCGGTCTTGGCATACCCTCCGCCATGGACCTTTGACGACATGTGGACAATGTTGAGATGGTCCCATGGCTACCTTTTCTCTCTTATTTTTGCATGATGACTCTAGAATGGCACCGCCAGTGGGTGAGGCCCGCCAACTCCTTCCTCCTCCACGTGAACAACATTGAGTCAGTTTATGATGTAGAATGGATTATTTCTTTTGAGCAGTTGGTGTACAACCCTAGTGGAGTGGTAGTAAATGTTGATGACTGACCCCGGTCATTCTCTGTGGAGTCATGTGATGAAAATATTTCTGCTATTAGTCTTGAGACTTGGAAAATATCACTGTGTTTTGCTTGTCGTAGACTAGAGGTAAAAAATTCATGCTTTCCTATGCTACTACCTTCATTTTTCTGGGTATAGTGATGAATATATCTTTTTGGCTACCTCTAGAAAGAACATTCTTTTACTTTAGTCTAAGCTCATGAGCTCAAAAAATATAGGCCTTTGTGCCCTAAACTATATGTAATCTTTTGCTTTATAAATATAATATAGTTTCTCTTTGTTTCAACACTTGTCTTATTTGTAAAAGCGTATGTACAATTTTTTTACATATGGTACATAAAGTGATTTTTTTAAAGAACTACGAGCTTCTAATTAAATTTTTTAAGTGAATACCATTTAATGGTATTCCTAATATGTTCCCGTTTAAATCTTCAAGCTCGTATGCATTGCTAGCCTTGCATTTAGAAATTTGAAAGGGAACCTTCCATAAGGAATCAAATTTGGTGTGTTGGCTTGGTTTCCCAGCCCGTTCATCAAATTTTAGGACTAGACTCTCCTCCTTGAAACCTAGGTCAAAGGCCTTATCAAACCACTGCTTGAATACTTGTTGGCGCTTTATCATTTCGTCAAATCCCTTTTCTCTTTTCTCTTAAAGGCTTAGCAGCTCAGTAAGCCTCACTTCCATCCCATTGCTCTCTTCAACCTCTAAAGAATTTAGCAATTGTAGCACTGGTATCTCCATTGAGATGGGTAGGACCACCTCCTTCCCATATACCAACTCATAGCAAGAAGCATTTAGGATTTGCTTTAGGGTAATGTAGTCTACCCATAAGGTTTCCTTTAGGTGTTTATGCCATTCTTTTTGGTGCTCTAGCCCGATGCATTTGATCAGCTTGATTAGGTTTTTATTGGTAGATTCTTCTAGTCTATTCCCATGTAGGTAATAGTATGACAAATTATTTAGATAAAATCTGTGCTTGAGAGTGAATTTGGACATCCTAGATCCTGTAAAGGCTCATCCGTTGTTTGAGATGATGGTCTTCGAGGATCCGAACCTTACCACCAGTTCTTCAAGGAAGTTGATGATCTCGACCTCGATGACATTTTAAAGAGGGGTCACCTTCATCTATCTAGTGAAATAATTGGTGTCCATTAAGATCCACTTGTATCCCAAGTTGGATACAAGATTGATCATTCCAATGAAATCCAACCCCCATTGTGTGAAGAGCTCCTCTATCACAATCGGGTTTAAGGGCATAGCCGAATTTTTAAGCTTATCAACAAAAAATTGACATTGGGAGCACTTCCTTAGTAAATTTTGAGCTTTAGAGAATAAAGTGGGCTAGTAATATCCTACTCGCATGATTTTTAAAGCTGTGGTTTTGGCATAGAAGTGCTCGCCTTCTGGGCTACTATGGAATTCACCCAAAATTCTCTCAGCTTGCACCTTATCCACGTAGCGAAGGAGAACTCCATAATAATTCCTTTTGAATAATAGTCCTTTAATAAGTACGTATCTGACACCTTGGAGCTTGTAATATCTCTTCCTGTGTCTCAAGATTTCGGGGGTATTGGTTGGTTTACATGAATCTTGTCTGATCAGCCACCTAAGACTCATCTGACTTGAATTGGTTTGAAAAGACTTGGTTAGCCTCTTTAGTTGTTGCTTCTAGGCCAAGCTCTTGGGTGAGATACTCACACATGACTCTTCCACTAACCAAATTTTTGGGCCAGATATTAACATCATACTTTAGGATCTTAGTGATTGAGTTTGCTCTTTTTTTTGTGATTTTTCCTTCTATGATATATTCCCTCATGCTGGAATGAGTGACGAGGACTATAATCCTACTAGCTAAAGCCAAGTGTAATTTTTTTTTAAGGCTCTTGACTATGGAAAAGGATTGCTTTTCTATAAAATTATACTTGGTTTCATATCCCTTTAAATTTATTGAATTGAAAGTGATGGGGTGTTCCCCGCTTCCCTCCTCGTCCTTCTGTGTGAGCACATAGGCTATGTTATGTTCACCATTGGAGACATACAATAGAAAGTCTTTTGAAAAGTTTGGGTTGGCTAACAACGAAGCTATGGAGATGGCAACCTTGATCTTCTCAAAGGAAATATTTCCTTGTTGAGTCCATTTGAAAAATAAGCCCTTCTTTAACATTAGTGTAAGAGTCCTCACAATGCGTGCAAAATTTGAGATGAATCTACTAATGAAGTTGATCTTCCCTAAGAAAGACTGAAATCATTTTTGGTTAACAGGTAGTGGTAGTTCTATTATAGCCTTCACCCTTTAGAGATCAATGGATATCCCTTCCTTGGAGAGCACAAAGACAAGAAACTTGCCTTGTGGCACATTGAATACACATTTTTTAGGATTTAAAGAAATCCCAACTTGTTAACACTTCCGAAAGGCAATTTCCAGGTGATCAAAATGATCACCCTTAGATTTTGAAAATATGGTTAGGTCATCCAAATTGATAAGGATGATCTTGTTGATAAAATCCTTAAATGTGATGTCCATCACACGTTGAAAAGTGGCACCCACATTTGAGAGGCTGAAGGGCATTTTTGCATATGCAAATGTTCCCCACTTAGTGGTGAAAGTCGTCTTGTGTTGATCCTCCTCCTCCACGTAGAATTGATTGTAACCCAAAAATATATTGAGTAATGAGAACATCGCTGATCTCATCATAGCTTGCAATATATGCTCCATCCAAGGTAGAGGGTAGTGATCCTTTAAAGAGGCTTTGTTCAGGTCCCAAAAAACCATGCAAAGTCAGATGTCGCCATTCTTCTTTCAAACAAGGACCAAATTAGACACCCAAGTGGAGTGTTTGATTAGGTATATAATCTTTGACTCAATTAATCTATTGAGCTCTTGTGCTGTTAAGGCTTCCACCTTTGAGTTGACCAACCTTTTCTTTTGTTAGATCGGCTTGGACCCCTCAACCAGGTTGATGGTGTGTTGAATTATGCTTGGATCGTAACATATTAGATCATCATAGGTCCAAGATATGACTCCGTTGTATGTAGCACATAAGGATATTAGCCTCTCCTTATCTTTATGTGGCACACTCCTCTCAACTTTGAGCTTCCTACCATTTTTGACGTTGAGGTCCTTATAGTCCTCTTTGTCGGTTGTGAATCTCCATTGACTATTTCTTGCATCTTCATAATAAAATAGGTTATTTAGAGTGATTAGGCATGATAGGATCTTATTTCCTTTGAGTTGGATTATTTTCTCTTCACCAACCTCTTCGGATCTGGGTCGTGCTTGGTTGAAAATTCCCATAGGAAAGTGTTGAACAGTTTGGATAATTGAGACTTGGGGGGTGAATCATTTATCACAAAACACTTTTCCTTTCCTTAATTATTCTGGAGAAATCTTAAACCAATCATATATTAATTAAAATAGATATGAACATGCAAGCACTTAACAACACCATGCACAATGAACACCTAAATTTACGTAGAAACCCAAGATGGGAAAAACCATGGAGAATGCTAATTCTCAATTATAAAGCACTAGTTAAGGTGACACTGGTTAAGGTGATTTTTACAAGGGCTCACTGCCAAAATGCTCACTATAGGTAAGTCTCACTACCGGTGGGCTCACTACCCGAGTAATACAAAAATCATTGATTACAAAAATAGACAAAACATGAACTAATGAAGTTGCATCTACATATGCATGAATTCAGTTTCGATTAAGAGCACAATATCTGACTACAATAGATCCGATGAAGAATCTTTTTCACACCTTCCTCACACAACCTCTATAATATAGATTGTTTCTTTCTGTCACTTTCCTTCACTTCCTTATCTGTTTCTTATCGCACAATTCTTTGCACCCTTATCAATGTTCACACACACCACACTTCTTGTTCGGACACCAAAAGATGTTCCACATATATGTATATATACACACTAGAAGAAAAAAAGTAGTCGGCCTAGCAAAACATGTCGGCTTGAAGAACAACCTTGAAATATTCAAAAGGCTTGTCACACTAGCACCAGACCTAAAATATAGGTTGCACATAAAGATTACCACATTACATCAGGACCCATACATAAGATATAACATTATTACCAAAATATAGCTAACTTTGAATTACATGAGATATATTCTGGAAACAATGGGAACGCCACAACCAAGACCAAATCTTGATTAAGATCAATTGATAGGAATGTCATAGCCAAGACCAAATCTCGATCAACATTAATTTCAGTATCAACCAAAGAAATGGAATTAGTCATAACAAAATTTATATCATGCTACATGAATGTCCAGATAGCAAGGATACCCAAAATAAGCTTTAGACACAACAACCGATATTAAAAAAATAGTCTTCATTGTTCTGCATTAACTATCTTCCACAAATGTCCCAAAAAGAAATACTACCATATCCAAATCAAGGATAACATCCATATTACACAACATCATAACATATGATAGGATAGATCATTTTTGTATATCATCCAAAGCACAACCTTCTAAATCCTAGGTTTTGACATCAATGATAATAAAGCCATATCAACAACTTCTCAACAATCTCCACCTTTGGAATTGATGGCAAAACAACAAAAACACAAAAACACAAAAACTGAAAAAACTCCAAACTCTCCCCCTTTGTCAAGCAATTCAATTCCTCTTTTTTTTTTCTCTTCCTTTTCTTCCCCTTTTTAACATCAAAAGCAAAGGGCCAAATAAGAACATTCGGAAAATGAAGTAAAAATAACACTTTTCACATGAAATTTTTTCTTGTACTTTTTTCTCACAATTGGAAGAATCTTCTTCCAAGCTTGTACTTCAGAAAAATTTCTTGCACACACACTTTCCTATAGAACCAACATCCCAAATGAATACGCCTAGTCTAGAGATAGGCACTGTTGTTCACAATCCTCTACATCAAAAAGTATCCCGGAGAGATGGTCCAACCAAACCTCAACAATTTCTTAACCAACTAGAAGGTTTTAACCAAGTTTTCTCTTTGTCTCTGAGTAGACAATAAATCAACTTGCAACTCGTCAACTCTTATCCTCTATTTTCCATCTTTATCTTTGAAGAAGTCAAAGCACTTCCCAATATCGTTCAATTTAGATTCAATAGCTTCAATTCAACTTCTAAAATTATCAGCAACACCAGGGCACCGAAGATAGTATTTGTAGATGTCAAACATCTCCTTAAGGAATTCTCTTGTCTCACTAATGTATTTTGATAGGTTTCTTTTTCCAGTGACACACCTTCTTTCAATCATAGCTTGGAATTTATCTCCTTCAGATCTTTCCTGCAACAACCTTTCTTCAACAACTTCTACCAGATCATCCAATAATAAGTCATAAACAATAGAAAGAATAATACCCTTTTGAGCAGAAAATCAACCAAGGCATCTTCAATTCTAGGAATACTAACCGGAGAGTAGGCATTCCACATTTCACCAATATTTTTCATATCACCTTCATCCAACACAAAATGAACTTCATCTGTATTAGACAGAGAATCTTCTTCCTTCTCCTTCTCTTCTGAAATAGTGATGACATCCTTTGTGTTAATTTTCTTCCTTTTAGGTTTCAAAGGGGAACCACCAATGCCAACCTCTAACTGCCTCTTACCGGAGGATGAACCCTCCTCAAACTGACTGATAGGTGTAGCACTAGACACTATCACACTAGAGCACAGATTCATCTGTAAGGATGAGAAATAAACTTTGCATGCATTTTCTTTATCTTCCATACATTCCAAATATCTGTAAACTTGCTTTCTGATAGGGGTGCCAGACTTCCACTTGACATTCTCGTTTGATGGTAACAAATTCAGAAAGTAGAACACTAAACACATGAGCAAAGACCCAAACCAAAAAGGATAACTCTCAACCACATACATTCTAAAATTCTCAATTAGGTTTTCCATTACCAAGCTACATAGATCAAATTGTTGATTTTCCTTCACCATCTTATGTGTGAGATACACAACAATAGTAGATGTAGAACCTTCATGATTTCAAAAATAGATTTTGTATGAGATACCATAAGAAACATACCTTATTGTAGTATTGGCAATGGGTATTTATCAGTAGAGCTCGGGGGTCTTTGTCGACACCAGTAAGTTCCTCCACATCTCTGTATTTCACCATTTTCTTCCTAGGGAGGTCACCAACTCTGCATAATCCAGTAATTGCTTCAATGGCTTCCTTCGCGATCGAATAGGGTTTGTCCAAAATGATGATGCCATCCTTGAAATGACTCAACAAGAACAAGATAGATTCTTTATCGGTAAACCAACAAAATTCTCCCAACAAATCCATACCTAGGGCACAAAAATTCTACAATTCACCATCCTTCAACCCTAGCTCCATTTCCTTCATCTTCCAATGACCAAACTCATCCAACTCAACTCCCTTCAACTTCAACAGAATACTGCCACTGAATTCACTGCCAATCAACATGGATTCCATCGTCGCACTCAACTTCTTCAATCCTTTATCACTCAATGAAAAACTCTTCTTCTTTGTAAACCATGAGAAATGATTTGAAAAAAACTCTATCTTTTATCCTTAATTGCTCATGATGACTTCACCGCCAAAACGTGCATTGATGACACCAACAATTGTACTTCACTTTTCTATCAGCCGGATTAACCTTCATCATGCAACATCACTCGAATCCAGCTTAGCCATGCTGAAAACACAATAATCTTACTTCGAAGAGGGGGAATCGACAGGATATGCATTGCAAAAATCCCCTGAGCCAAGGCAGTAGGCTCAATTTTTGGAAGAGCTAGTACTGGGATCCGGTACCATAGAAGGGCTCTCCACACTTATTTTCCTTTTCTTCCAAATAGTGACGACCTTCTTCTTAGATTCATCTAATTCTACATGCTGCTTTTTGCTTTTAGAATTTTTTGGAGAAACATATCTACATTTGTTAGCATAATGTATGGATTGATTATACTTGTAACATCTTTGCCCAAACTTAACTAGTGAAACCTGGATCTGCACTGATTAGCTTTGTAACCATAACCATGGAATAAGTAGCAATAACCATGAAAGAGATTATTCATTTCATTCCTTCTAGCCAGATTAGATAATTGAATTTTGCAATGACTTGCTTTATGACCAAACTTGTGACAATTAAAGCATTGAACATCTATTTCCTTCCCTCTTCTACACTCTACAACCTTATGTCCAAAATTTTTGCATAGAAAATAATGACCATTGAATGATAAGTACCTTTGAGCATTTGGTTGCCTCACCAAAGGTCTTTTTGTAGATGTTATAGATTTTTAGACCTTTTTTATTACAATAGATCTTGCTTCAGCTTTAACTACATTATCTTTACCCTTAGTGTTCAGATTTGAGTTTTCACTTGACAAGCCAAGTCCTTCCTTATCCTTGTGACATTTCTGTAGGGACAAAAGTTGATCTAGTATCATGCTACTTAGCATACTCTAGCTTCTGATTTCATTCTTCTTAAGTCTTGATCTAACTTCTCATTTTCTTCTGATATCTGTTTGATGGTATCTTTGAGATTTTCTTCAATCTTTGATTCCAATTTTCCATTTTCTGTTTGATTGTATCTTTGAGATTTTCTTCTGTCTTCTTCCATTCTTCCATTTTCTGTTTGATGGTGTCCTTGAGACTTTCTTCTATCTTTTTCTACTCATCCAACCGAAGCTTTAGATTCATAGGAGTTTCCTTTGACTCCTTTAGTTCCTCGCTGACCTCTTCGTGTCTTGCTTTGAATTTCTAGATCTTCTCCTTTATCTTTGAGATACAAGAATTTGCCTCGATGTTTTCTTTCAATTCCTCATTTTTAGATTTTGTACTTTCCATATCACTTAATATTGACTTCAGTTCTTCCTCAAAGTAATAATCTCTTGACATCTGTTTAGACTACTAAGATCTCCCTCAAGCAGTTAAGCTCTATCTGTAAGGGACCAAGCTCTGATACCAATTGTTGAACAGTTTAGATAATTGAGAGGGGGGTGAATCAGTTATCACAAAACACTTTTCCTTTCCTTAATTATTCTAGAGAAATTTTAAACCAATCATACATTAATTAAAATAGATATGAACATGCAAGCACTTAATAACACCATGCACAATGAATAGTAGAATTTACATGGAAACCCAAGATGGGAAAAAACATGGAGAATGCTAATTCTCAATTATAAAGAACTAGTTAAGGTGACACTGGTTAAGGTGATTTTTACAAGGGCTCACTTCCAAAATGCTCACTGTAGGTAAGGCTCACTACCTGAGTAATACAAAAATCACTGATTACAAAAATAAACAAAATATGAACTGATGAAGTTGCATCTACATATGCATGAATTCAGTTCTGGTTAAGAGAACAATATCTGACTATAGCAGATCCAATGAAGAATCTTCTACACACCTTCCTCGCACAACCTCTGTAATATAGATTACTTCTTCTTGTCACTTGCCTTCTCTTCCTTCTTTGTTTGTTGTTGCACAATTCTTTGCACCCTTATCAATGTTCGTACACACCAAAATTCTTGTTAGGAAACCAAAATATGTTCTACATATATGTATATATACACACCCAGAGAAAAAAATGCGTCGGCCTAGGAAAACATGTCAGCTTGAAGAACAACCTTGAAATATTCAATAAGGCTTGGCATGCTAGCACTGAATCCAAAAGATCGGTCACACATAAAGATCTTCTTACCATGTTACACCAGGACCCATAAATAGATCATACATAAGATATAACATTATTACCAAAAGATAACTAACTTTGAATTACATGAGATATATTTCGGAGCTGATGGGAATGCCACAACCAAGACCAAATCTTGATTAACATCAATTGATAGGAACACCACAACCAAGACAAAATCTCTATCAACTTTAATTTCAGTATCAACTAGAGAAATGCAATTAGTCATACCAAAACTTGTATCATGCTACATGAATGTCCGGATAGGAAGGATACCCAAAATAAGCTTTAGACACAACAATTAGTATCAAAAAAATTAGTTTTCATTGTTTTGCATTAACTATCTTCCACAGATGTCCCAAAAAGATATACTACCATATTTAGATCAAGGATAACATCCATATTATGCAACATCATAACATACGATAGGATAGATCATTTTTGTATATCATTCAGAGCACAACCTTCCAGATCCCAAGTTTTGACATCAATGACAACAAAGCCATATCAACAACTTCTCAACAGAAAGTAGCAATCTGGGCACTATATTCGAAGACTTATCAATTATGATCATTATCAAGGATAAATGGTTGGATGATGATGTGTATCACATGTTGGTTATTATCTGACTTGGAGGCTAGCTCAAATTATGAGTTGATCGAAGTCATTCTATCCATAGTAGAGTTTTGAGATCTCAGAATGACCTGGATATTGAAAAACCTCAAACCTTTCAATCAGGTCCCACACTCTATGCCAGTAGGACCACAATCTCACATTCTTTTTGGCTGCTTGTCCTCAAAAACCTATTTTACAACTAGCTCAGAATCTCCAAACACTTGTATCCCTTTTATGCTCATCCACTCTTCTAGTGTCAGGCCATGAACCAATCCTTCATATTCTACATCATTGTTCAAACACGAGAATTGAAAGTGAAAAGCCTTGAGGGTCTCTAAACCGGCTGGAGATATAAGATAGATGCTAGCTCTAGAGCCACACTTACATTTTGCATCATAAAAATGCAACATCCATAAGTCGTCATTAATAGGTTCACTAAGGCCCTTTTGCTCCTTGACCAATTTCGAGATGTCCTGATCTTCATCAAATATTACATATAATCCCCAACCAGCGGCATGGAAGTTATCTAAAGGATTAGAGTCAATAAATTATTTTAATATGACTTCTTTTTCTGCGCTTCGATTGCTTGTGGCCTCTTCATCCTCCAACATCTCTACATGATACATCACCTTCTTGGAAATGGAGGTGTGTGTAGCTTCAAAGCTCATTACCACATCCTCCACGATATGTTCTAGATGCAAAGGTTCACATAGTATTTTCATCTTTGCTTTGTGCTTAGTCCTTAATATCAAGTGGGACAAGTCAAGTGCCAAGTATCCACCTATCTTTGTTGTGAAGTCTCTTGACAGGCACATCTCGAAAATGGGGGGAATGTCGATTATGACCACTTCCTAGGTGAATGTTTGGATTGAGGAGTATAAGATCAAAGGAAGACTCCTAATGTGACCTATGGTTGGGACCTTCTTCCCATCCAAGTACATGATTCCTTTTTCCAGGGGTTCATATTTCAAGTTCAGGGCATTGACTACTAGTTTAGGCATGACCATAGTACTAGCCCCTGAATCAATTATGTTGTTGTGTAGTAACTTATCCCATACGATAAGAGTTAAGAAGAAAGAGGTGGGTTTTGGCTTACTTACCTCTTTCTCACTCATTTTTTCGTCTGTATTCACATATGTTGCAACCTTGAAGATTGGGGATCCGACGCGAGTCTTTTGCTTGGGACTAGATTTAGAAGTGGAGTTTTCTCCTCTCTATTCAATGCATCTTGCAATAATTTTTTCTACTCCATAATGGATAGGACATACCACAAAGATACATTGGCCAAATCCTTTTTCAATTGCTCCACCACATTAAGTATTTTGATCAATGAAACTTTTAGTTTGAATGGGGGTGTTTCTTTTGCTTTAGGAAAATGCTGGTCTACCACAAGCGAACCAAGAACCTTATTCGTGACTTTTGGTTGTAATTGTGGTATTTATGGTTGAGGTCACTATGGTTTCTAGGTTGGTGGTGTCAATGGTATATGCAACACTTATTCTTCGATGAACCTTCTTTTTGATCTGGTATTATAGTCTGATTGTACTTGAGGTGTTCTCGCAGTTGGGACTTCATTCATGAATACTGAGTCTTCTCCCTCCATCCAAGAAAAAATTGCTTGGTTAGGGGAGATATTTGCTTCCTGCTCTAGGGACATCCCCTACATCTGAGCATTAAATTTGAACTTCTCAATCCCAGGGGATTGATAACTTTCAACGTTCGAAGGAATGCCTTGACTTCTTTGTTTCACCACCCTTTGCCGCATATTTCCGCTTAGATAATTTCAGGGCATATGGGCATTATTGCACAAAAAATACCATGTATTTGTATCTTCCGCTAGGTTGATTTGACCTAGAATCAAGTCCTTTCTTGTGCTGGTTTTGATTGTCTATAATGGAGTGGTCACTGAGACTATCTATCCTGATGCTTTCAGTTGGTTACCCCCTCTTAGAGCTCCTTAATATGTATTATATTGGAAAGGTGGTCTACCTCCTTGATAGTTTTGTGGGGGGGTTTTGGAGGTGCTTCCTATTGACATTGAATAATTATGAGCTCATTTGCAAAAGTCCTCATTATATTTTTAATGTCATTAACATCCGCGACCAACGAAGAAGAGCCGGATGTGCTTGGTTGTGTATTCAAGTACACATGCATCGCAGACAATGTCACAACTGACGTGCTAGGGAGTGAAGCAACCATAGTGGAGGTTACCTCCTCTTGTGTTCCGCTAGAGATCTCTATGAACATTGACATCAACAGTCATGGGGGAAGCTTCCCAACATCTATCAAACTATTCTCTACTCTAATAGAATGAAAGAGTATTATAACATGATTCAATTCCTGAAAGTTTAGGTTAGGAGATCATAAAAGCTTAGCAATTGAAAATTGAATAACAAGACTTGTATACAGAAATAAAGAGACACAAAGCATTTAATGTATATGAGATAAAGAATAAAGTGTAAAACAAAGGCCACATGAGCACAAATTGATGCAAATTTCTTCTTTTATTACTTGATATTACTGAATAATGAAAATAATAGGGTTAGATAATAAATACAGACAATTGTCTTGACATTGATTATAAAAGAGCGATCAAAGCTCTATAAGAAATCCTCTTATTTCCTATTTTATTACTGTTGATAATCTATCTATCTATTGATCAATATCTATATGGAGGCTCTTAGAAAATTCCCTTTTATAAGACAAGGGAAGCATACAAGAACTGAGCACTCTCCACTACCAAAGCCAAAAATCCTAAAAGGTGTCATCACTAGACGACCTCAAAATCTGATAAAAAATCATATTTGATATGATAATAAACTTTGAGCTACTTCAATAATGGTGATGGGTATAACAACTCGATAACCTAGATCTCCACTAGAGCTTTGTGCAGGCCAACCTATCAGAAGGAAGATATGGTTGTAAACGCTCGACTAAATTCAATGCAATTTGTTTTAGGTGATAATGACGATGTCAAAAAGAGACTGACTCCAAAAGCAATGAAGGAAAAAAAATTGCTACCACTTGACAATGTTAATGAAAGTGTTGCTCTAATGGTGAAGAGACCTACCCGACAAAATATGGGTGATGTGGTAGGTTGGCAGGTGTTTTCAAAAAATGGGAGAGCATCTTGAGGAAATTTCTTGCGAGGTGATCACGTGTACATCTTCGGGTAGAAAGAAAGGCAAAGTTAGAAAAGGTAGCATAGCCACTGTTAGGAAATTTAGGTGGAGCGTATCTAATGAAAACTCCATGAATTAATGCCATCGATAACTTTATTTTGATTAGGTTACCTCAAAGACATGAACAACTATGTCTTAATGTGGAAGACAGTTTATTTCCCACATTGATCTCTTTGAGAGAAACACAAGTAAATTCAGTAGCAAGCATTAACAAATTCTACTACACGAACCAACAGACATGAAAGATGAAACAGAAAACCAGAACACAAAGATTTACATGGTGAAAATCCTTTCGGATAAAAAACCCCACACTCCAAAGATCGAGCCATTGTATTTTGAGCAACAAAACGGTTACAATACAATTTCAGGCTCTTAGCCTTTTTAGAGATTACATCTTGTTCATCTGGATACAACTGGTAACAACACATATCCCTGTATAGTTTCTGATCACCCTCTCACACTAAACAACCTTCGCACTGTTTCAATATCATCACATATACAGTGAAAATCAATTTAAGAGAAATCAGAAACATGCTTCTTAATCAGGAGCTCTCTCTTCTCATCTGTTTAGGCCTCAAGGCCCTCAACCATACAGCCAGCCCTTCAACCTTTCAGTTCATTCAACCTTCGCATTGTTACAATACTTTCACAGTATACAATGCAGATCAAACCAAGAGATTAACCAGACACATAATCTAGAGAGAGATTTCGGCAGCATAATTTCTACCTCAATCTTCCTCTCACATCATCATCCCTATCCTCTCTCTGTTCTTCACTCTACCATATGTCTGAACCATTATTCTTCTTTTGATACCATATAGGGCATCATCATTTTCCTCACAGTCTGTTGAACTCCCATCTCAAAATGGTCGCAACAGTCCAACTACAAATGGTTCACATTTGACGTTGTCTCATTGGCTCAGAATACATCACACAGTAAAACAGTTCGACCGTATGGCATGTCAGTGAGACACTGACCGTGTCTCCCTGATGCCATAAGTCCTTACAATCGATACCGCCTAGGCTTCACTATCGACAAGAGGTTACATCGAGTCCAGAGAGCTATCGCTTAGACTTCATCATGTCACCAAGACCTCACATCGAAGATCACAAGATATTCTGAAGAGTTCATCAGTCGGCAAGACTATCGCTCTTCGCCAGACATTACACCGAGCTCTCCATGTTACACTGAAGCACCCAAGAGTTGGCGAGACCTATCGCTATCACCGGGATCTTCCACCGAGCTCTTAGTCATACCGAAGCATCCAAGAGTCGGTGTGACTTCCATCGGTCGCCCAGACTCTATACCGAAGTCTTTTATGTTATATCGATGTCACTGTCGGCCAGACTTACCACATTCGCCAGGAGATCATATCATGGTTCCAAAGTCATACCGAGTCTATCGTGTTGGCCAGACTTACTGCTTTCGCCAAGACTTCATACCGAAGCCTTTGAGTTACTCCGAGTGTCCGTCGCTGAGACATATCACTCTCGGTAAGATTTCTTACCGATCACCCAAGAGTTTCTCTTAAAGCTCCAACACTGTCGCCGAGACAAGATACTTTCAGTAAGACTTCTCAGCAAGCCGCCATAGGTTATGCCGATGACTTCAGTGCGTATCCCTATTGGTGAGACCTTCCATTATCGCTGGAACTTCTTCCCAAGTGTTGAAGTCACTTCGAAACCCTCAGTCGCTATGAGTCTCCATGACACCTGATTGAATGGCCTATCGGCTAGAGATCTTCACGTGGTGAGAAGTGACAACGACTGCTTTATGTCACAGTGACCAGAATATCAAGGATCCCAAATTGATAGTCGGCCAGACCAAAGAAATGTCACACGGACTTTGCTCTTCCAAAGGTTCCCACTAGTGAGATTGAGTCAACAATTCCAATAGCCACTACGTGGCACAATTGTGCACCTTTTCATCAAAATCATCCTGGGAACTCCAAAAAGACGTGTTGAAGTGACATGTGGTGAGGAAAAAATAAAAGACAAAAAGGTGAGGGCCTTGGGGCCAAAAAAGTAAAGTGAAGGAAACAAACACTTAAAGAGAAAAAAATGCTCCACAGGTAACAATGTATATGGTCAATTGGTTGACCTTAGCCCCCAATCTTTGCCCCTTTTTCAAACCAGCTAGTTGAAGCCCCTAGTGAATTATTTTAGAACTTTAAAAATAAAAAATAAAACAAATTTAAAACTCATATTAGATTTTCCACCATAGTACTACCCCTGTGTTTCCACCATCGTGCCTATGCAATGACAATGTCATCATGCACAAACATGTCTCTTTGAGCCCCCCTCTAGCCCTCATAAGATGTTTTTCTTCTATGAGGCATAAATTCCACCCATTGTATCATTTTTTAACTTCTTATAGGTGCCAAATATATCTCTAAGAAATATGCAATAATATATTTTTTCCTATCAAATTCTTTTATGTGTGTTAGAATTTGATGCCTTGAGCTAGCCTTTCTTTGAAATGGCTAGTAAGTGATATCTTCAGCACATGGAATCAAAATTTATATTTTAAATAGGTTGTGGGGAGAATTTTTATCACATTATACAATGGATCAAATGGAATTTTCACTTGGATAACCAAATATAGTTTTGCACTTGTTTGAGCACTTATAGGAGCTTGAGATTTGGGGTGTGATTGTGTAAGTGTCAAGATGGATTGGAGGTTGAAAAATTGTGGGAGTGAATTATTTTATGAGACCAATATGATGGTACAACATCTTATCAAATTTAGTGCTCCTTGATATAAGTTTACATGTATTTTCAAATTGTGGATTTTGATGGAGACAAATGTGTATTTTATCTTCTAATTTAGCCGATAGGCTTTTTATTGTGGACTTGCCAGTCCACAGCCCATTGACAATCTTGTCTCACACTGCTTGCAAACAGCTTCATGGGCCGGTAAACCTGCAAACAACTTCATGGGCAAGAAAATCACTCGTCATTAATTAGTGTAGTTGCCATCTCAGCCAGGTGTGCGGGCTATGCACAGAAGCTACGGTTGCTGGCTATGCACAAAACAAGGAGATATTCTTGTCATTAATTAGTGTAGTTGCCGTCTCATCCAGATGTGCGGGCTATGCACAAAAGCTAGGGTTGCTGGCTATGCACAGAACACAGAAAGTCTAATCTCATTAAGACAAAATTGAGCAGATATCTTCTCTCAGAAGATCACTCGCCCTCCACCTATAAATAGACTGTTTTGTCCATCAGTTCACACAGTAAAATTTGGTTTCAACCTCATTTTTGCTGTCCACCATCACCGCCTGGGAAGATTTGGTGCCCACTTTATGCTTAAGGTAAGTTACTTCCCATGGTTTCTGATAGTTTTATTTTTCCTATAATCATAGTCTTTCTCTGAGTTTTATTTTTGCTATCCACAGGCAGTCTCTGACATGTCCAAGATAAATAGTAGTTGATACTGTAGTTATCATACTTATATATTTTGATTTTTCTGTTCTGTGTTACCTTTTCAACTATATATTATAGGACCATAGTTTCAGGGGAGTTCTATTCTTTGGAATCTGTTCTATATTCTGATTAGGCTAGCTCACTGCTCAAGCAAGAAATAGTTCCCATTAGATCTTCATGCTTCTTTCAAGTCTATATGTTTCGAAAGCATCCTCTTCTCAGTCTTATTTATGGTCTTATGGCAGTAAACAAAAAAACTTAAAGTCTACTAGCTTATCTAATTACTAATAGTTAATTCTTTAGATAGCTATAGGATGAAAGAGGGGACATGACAGCCTCATCTTTGGCTTGAACTCTTGCCCTGTTCCAAAGTTATACCATCACTACTGAAGGCCACATTTTTCTCCAACTATGCTCTCTTGTTTGAACCAGTCACTAGAAGAAACGGGATATAGGCACAGGGACTAGGACACAATATTGGCATAGGTCACATAATTATATAAATAAAGGTAATATTACATTTAAATAGTCACCAGAAGATATGGGTATGAACCTAGATTTCATGAAGACTCAAACCTGCTAAAGAATCAAAACATTAAATAAGGCATCAAACATTTTATGAAGACTCAAGCTTTTATATTTTCCCACACCACTCTGTCACAGTCTTCTACTGCTTTCCCAAACTACCCCAGCTTTAACCATGCCTCTGTCCTGTTAGAATAACAAATCTCTTTACTCTGTGCAGTATTTTGGTTATGGCTTCTACTACTGCTGACCCTTGACTGACAGGCATAACTCATTAGCTCGAAGATCTAACATGTTACAAACAATAGCAAAGTGAAGAATGATAAGAAACGCACCAGAGCAAGGCATTTTGTACATTGAAATTGCATTTCTCGCCTTCCATGAATCTATACGAGGCTAGATCTTTCATTTTCTTTGTTTTATTTCTTGTCAAAAGTTTGAATCGATCTCCAATGTCCCTATATATTTGTTTCCTTCCCCTTCCCAATCTCCTAGAACATTTGATAACCAACAAAGTATAAAATGTTCAGGATGGAATCTGTAATAAACTTTAGGGAAAATCGGTGTGTAGCCAAACAAAATTATTTTATTACCACTGGCTTTAATAATAAATTTCAGCCAAAGGATTTCCTTTCAACCCAAACTTCTCCTTTCCTCCCTATGGCCCCTACTGGAAATACAAGGAGAAGGTTTACATGAATGAGCTCTTGAGTGGTAGGCAATTGGACGCATTCTTGCCTGCTAGAGACCTTGCATCAATCTTTGACTCAATACGTCGATGGATAAATTAGACGAACCAAAATCAAACTCCCTATAGATGTTGCTTCAATTTATTCACAATAAACAAAAAATAGGATTGTGGTTTTAAACTTACTAGATTCTTGAGCTCGATACAAGATTTTTGCAACCTCTTAAACAAAATTTTTGGTTGCAAGTTAAATTTTTTTTGTGCATCAGACCAATCTCCTTACAACTGGTTCTTCAGTCTATTCACAATGAACAAAAAATAGATATATTTTGTTTGTAGCCATCCAAATAAAATAATGCATGGCGATGAGAACAAGGATCATAATCAATGTGGAGTACTCTACAGCCTCAAACATGGGAGGCATGCAACCTCCAGTTGTCTCCCTGTGGATCCTATTACTAATATTAATAATATATAAACCTTGAGTTTTAGATATAAATTTATTAATGCGTAACATTTTGCTTTTGAAAAAAATATTTGGAGTTGGTATTCATTTTACTATATGTTAACAAATAATTCAAAATTTTACACTCTTAACTGGCTATTGTGCACGATACCAGACTTCAAAATATTTTATTTGACTCAAATTCTTTAGTTTTCAGCGGAATCCAAATAGCTTAGTGGAAACCAACTAACAATAATTTCAAGAATCTTGGTTAGGCGAGCTTTCTACAAAACCCTACTCCAATTGCCAAACATAATGTGCTTCTAGGTACGTGTTTTATTTTTTCTTGTGGCTGGAGTAGTTTGGTTATTTGCTACCAATGGGTGCCATTTCTTGATGAAGATTTTTTTTTAATAAATTTTTTTTGCCCATGTTTGACTATAGGCTAATTGCAAAACCTTTGTGGATGTGATGTTGGAGCTCATATTCAGTAACCTCGAAATACCTTTCTCTGAATTGAAATCTGTGCAAAAATGATATTTATTGCAAGTGGATTCTGTAATAATAATAGGTTTAGCCAATTGTCATGAATAGTGGAAATGAATTGTTACTGATGAGATCTCTGAAAAGATACTAGAATATAGCTGAACCATATTACAACTTACTACCCTTCTACCATTGGTGGTTTTGAATTGTTTTAGGATGCATTAAACTCCCATCTTTCCAACCACAATAATGTGTGGTTTCCTTACATATATATGGTACATATGCACTAGGTATTGGTAATGATTCCTTTGGGTTGACATGGGAACATTGATAGAAATGATATCCTGCTATAATGGTAGTCTTTCATTGTCCATCCATTGATGGAGAAAAATGTCCAAAAAGCATTCCACGTGTTCCGTGAAGTATATCACTTTGACCATAAAATGAAGTCTTTGTCATGTGTCTGTACTAGCATTTTAGGACTTAAAGTTGCACCAGCTTATGCACATCAATTACCACTAAATCCTTCATTGGAGAAAATTGTTTATGACCTGTTGTGATTCTTCCCATTTTACTGTGGATTTTTTATTTAATTTTAGCTTGTTCATTTTATGCAAGTTTGGGACCCCATGCATCTGTTACTGATAGTTAATTAGAATTTTGATAAATATAAGTTCTGATAAATAGTTATAAATGATTTGGATTTCTAGATATGAATACTAAAAATAATGAAACAAATATCATCAAAAATTATATATTTAAATTATAAGAAAATTTTAAGGATTTTTTTTTTGGGGGATTAGATAGATATATACTCTTTATTTTTAAATTGTATTTAATTAGAATATTATGGATTATATGTTTAAATTTTAGGTTAGTTGTTCTCGATAAAAAGGGACATGTTTGTCTTTATATAGTAGATGACAACATTATAAAGGAACATACATCTAAAATAAAACTAATTGAACCCATGGCAAGTAACTTAACCATCATTACTAAGAAAATAATCTTTAATCTTTATATTTTGAAATTAACATTAAGAGGGACCATATATTTAACTCATAAATCTTCCTTGAATGAATATCAAAATAATATTTAGTTTTAATTTTTTTTAAACTAACGGTGCCTACATGTAAGAGAAAGCTATTTGAGGTTCATGGAAGTATGTTACAACTAGGAGAGAGCAATACACAAGATTATATATTTAAATTATTGGAAGGTATAATGTAAAGCAACGAAGGGGTTAGTTATTCAAATTTTAAGATTGAACAAATCCCATCTAGGTGTTCTCCTTTGTTGATTAATAAGTTATGTCTATTTAAAATTTGTTAGGCTTGTAATGTACAAAGTTTAGCAATTACTTGGCTTAAGTGTTAAATAAATGTGAAAATTTAATAAATAAAATAATGATATTTAATTAGAGTTGTGATACATGTAAGTTTTGATAAATAGTTATACATGATTTGGATTTTTTCTATATATGTATTTTAATAATTATGAAACAAATAATCATACAGAATTATATATTTAAATTATAAAAAAAAAATCAAAGATTATTTGTTTTGGATTGGATAGATATATAATCTTTGTTTTTTAAATAATAATCTTTAAGCTATTTAAAGTTCATGGAAGTATGTTACATCTAGGATAGAGCTTTATCATGGGAAATTCCCATTCTTTTGATTTTGTGAAGTTAACTATTGTATAGAGGATTATTGTTTTTTACTCATTATTAAATGTTGGTGGAATTAATTAAATGTAATATATGCTTTATTGTATGTTTTTGGGAATGTTTTTTTACATATTGTTATTAGTTAACACTAGGTACACTCTCAATTTTATTTAATTCAGGAATGGAAAACTTTGGTCAACCTGATGACATCATTGAGATACCTAGTAGTGACGGGTCATCCCACACTCCACTTGGATCACCTCCTTCTTCCAGTTGGGGTGGACCTCCTCCAAGTGTCATCCAAGAGTTTGCATGTGATGACAGTATTAACTGCTTTGATATTTTGCAGAAAATTAAACAACTTGTTCCATACATACATAATGTGCAGGAGAATGAAATGTTATCAATTCAAACCACACTCGAAGACTTCCACAAAACTTGTGACACATTGGCTTCTTTCCACACTTTTCTACGTGAAATGCACGCTGATGCTCACTACAAACAGGGTGTTGCTCCGTACATCCAGCTTGCATTCCTAAACTATATGAACAATGTTTGGAAATAATTTTGTTTGACATATGTCCATATGTCATCCAATTTTGTATTGTGTATACGACTACTACCAGCTATGTATGTTTTGTACTTTTTTTGGTGGAAGTTCCTACGATAACTACACTTCAAAAGTCCTTTGCTACTACTAAGTATTTTGTATCTAATCCATCTATATGTAACTTGTATGTGATACTCTAATAGCATTATGTCCTCTATTAACTATGTGTATGTTTGGTTTGCACTTGTAGATTTTTGGGTGGAAGTTATTGATTCTTTCCTTTCATTCTTCATTATTTACACTTTATGCCATCAAGTGCCAACAATGTTTCAATCCTAAACTAGTTCTCCCCAAAAAAAACTAAAACTTTTGTTTACGCATTCTCATTCTTTCTAATACGAATAGAAAAAATAAGACTTTGTTTTATTGTAGTTATGCATGTGTTTTTATTTCCCAACCCAATTAATCTTCTTTTTACAAATTATGTTGGTTTACTTTCCCCTCTCGAAATATGGCTGTAACTGATTTAATTAGATTAACGCTAAACTGCCTATGTCAAAATTAATATTTAATTTAGTGTTAATTTAATTGTTGTAAAAAGGGAGTTATAAGGTGATTGAAATATCTTTTGGGGTGACTTTAAAGTGAAATAAAAGTCAATTAGAAAAGATTATTGAAAAAAAGAAGGAATTTCAAGAACGAGGTTTTCATTTACGTTTGGAAAGAAAGAAAAAAGGAGGAGACTTTTCATTTCCACATCAACCTAGAGCCTTCTTCTCCTAAGATCCAAATGGCCATAACATTCTGACTAGATATACTAACATTTGTCTACTTAGATTCTTCATAGGATTTTTTTTTTATTGAAATTTGACAAAATTATGTAACTAATAATATGATACAATGATTCTTAACATGTTGGAGTTCTCTATTAGAATATATACATCTAATTTTTCAATCAATATTTGACACCCTTACACGTATATTTTTTCAATGGTTTGTCGAATTTTCTATCCCTTATTTCTATTGCAATCAATTTTAGATAAACCCATTATTCATTTCAAATTTCAAACTTTTTAACCAACAAAATGTGAGTTGATTTGCATTGAAACTCGTTTTTCTTAAAAAAAATTAAATTGGCCAGTCTACCTTACATCAAAACAATAATTAACTAAGCCATTTGTTTGTTTTGTGAGCGACTTGTGTGCAGAACCTTTTTTGTGCTTGCTTTCATCCACGGGATCAGATTTTTTACAGCCAGATAAATCCTCGTACAAACTACACTACAATCATTGCCTACAGGTATGTTTACCTTTTCTCAATTATGTTCTATCACTTTCATTCTATAGACTGTATTTGATTCTCCTACGTGTATTCAATTGTTCTTGTTGACAAGGATAAAAAACCAAAGAACCTTTATGATGCACACATCTCCTTTTGTTCATATTTAATCCATTTTTTGTATAGCAAAAAGTGCATGCTTGATTTTGCTTCATTCTTTTACAAAAGACCCCACTAGCTTTCAATTTGTATATTTTTACTTATAAACCATACCCTGCTTATCAACTCATTGGGTTTTATAGGGCTACTTCACCTCCCTCTAGCTATGTCTATCTCTTTGACACAAAATGCAATCGCACTGATTAATAGTAGCGCCAAAGACATATATCCACATCTCCAAGTCTTCAATATTGCAATATTTGGCCATGGCGACGAATCAACCATTAGATACAAATTAGACTTGTCTAATGGATTGCATCTTAAAAAAGCAATCTTGCCAAGAAAGTATAATCATTTTGTAACTTCAAATCAAATTCAAAAGGGCTCTATTGTGCAATTAATAGGATACACTTTCCCTACTATTTGTAACTCAAGGTGAGCCAACCATTCCAATGTTGTTCTCAAGTTGAACATTTCCATCTCTATTTGTTACTTTGCATTACTAAAAGTGTATTTTTCTTTAATTACATATAGGTTTATTGTAATCTCTAACTTGGAGATTGCATGCACGCAACATGATGTCATTGGGAATCCCACCTTCCTCTTCAAAGAACCAGAGCAGCCTATACATGAAACAATAGGGACTTCATCTCATTCATGCACAATTGTTGGTGAGAGTAGTACAACCATGCAACCAACCCCCAAAAAAATGATGTTCGGAATACATGCATCTTTGCACAGGAAAAGTGATACCCCAACTATCACTCCTATTACAAGTTTGAATCCATTTCAGAAAAGGTGGACAATAAAAGGTTGTGTAACTATGAAAAAAGAGATCCACCAATTCGACACAAAGAAAGGATCCGGACAAGTTTTTAGCTTCGATATCGTGGATAGTGAGAACATTGAAGTGCGTGTCACTTGCTTTAATGAAGTTGCAGATCACCATTTCAAATATATTCACATTGGGTCTATATATACAATCTCTGGTGGGACCATCAAAGTTGCTAATAAGTTTTACAATAAGCTGAATAGTCAAATGGAAATCACTTTGATCGACGATTCAAAGATCACTCTTTCTGATGATGACCACTTAATTCCAAAACACCAATTTTCTTTCACACCCATAAATGAGATCCTAAATACAAATAACAATTCTTTAGTTGATGTGGTGGGAATTGTTATATGTGTGGACCCTGCTTCTACAATAAGAAGAAGAGATGGCATAGAGGTTCTCAAGAGGAGCCTCAAGTTGTTAGACATGTCTACTTTCACTATAAATGTGACTTTGTGGGGACAAACAACTCAAAAGGAAGGTGCACAGCTCCAGGAACTATACCATGCACAAAAGTCGCCTGTGCTTGCTATTAAAAATGGACGTGTTACAGAATAAAATGGTAAGGTTGTGAGCACTTTAGTTACCACCCAATTGTTTATTAACCCTGAAATCGAAGAAACAACACAACTACAATCTTGGTTTGCGCAGGATGGAAATAGTGTTCTCACATCCACAACAGACCTTCTAGATGCGCCTCTACTTCTTACACGAAAGACAATTACCAATCTCGAAGAAGAGTATTTGAATACAAAAAAACCCCTCTAGTACATTGTAAAAGCAACAATAGTATTCATCAAATCAAATTCATTTTGCTATCCAGCTTGCCCCATTAGGATCAAGGGGAAACAATGCAAGAAAAGAGCTCTACAAAGTGATGACGGGAAATGGTATTGTTCAAAGTGTGAAGCTACCTTTGAAGATTGTGATTATAGATATGTTCTCCAAATTAAACTTCAAGATCACACAAGCACTCTATGGGCAATTGTTTTTGAAGAGGCAGCAACTAAACTCATTGGCATGCCTGCGAAAGAGCTCTACATGTTGCAGTTCAAGCAAGATGTTGCAGAAAATAGTGAAGAGGTTATTCATAGTGTACTATTCAAACAATTTCTCTTCACCCTAACAAGTAGAAATGAAACCTACAATAATGAATCATGATTGAAATCAACAGTCTTGGAAGTTGCCACAATTGATTTCACATATGAAAGCAATATTTTGTTCGATCAAATTGCTGACATTTCCAATGTTTATGATAAGTAAACTACCATAATATTGTAATTGTCCACCGTTATTTGTTTTCCCTTTCCCTTTCCTGTTCATGTTCTTTCCTACAATTGCTATACAACTACGAATTTGCCTTGTACAGGGTTCCAAGATCCCTTCAAAACTTGTTTTATATCTTTATTGTAAATAAAAAACACAATGCACATGCATTTTTCACAATTGGAACATTCACACTTCAACCTATTTATTTCAAATATGTAAATGTTTTAATTTTTATCGTATTGATCTAACATATAAGTCAAGAAAAAAGGATTTTCTAATTTTCACATTTTAGTTGTGTTGCACTATCCACATTTACTTCGTTTGTATTTATTTTATCTCTTGTTTATATTCCAGATGATGGACTCTACTATGGAAGAATTAGAAAGCCAAACAACCAAGAGTAAAACCAAAGCCTTGGAATCCCATAAGAGAAGTCGCTTGTATTATGCTCGTCATAGAGAAGAAATAAGTATTTGTCGTAGCATGCAATGAAGACAACGCTTACTAGAAACAACATATCAACCAATGCCTGACCCCACACAAGCTTCTACGAGCACAAATATTCTCATTCAATCAACTAGTTCTAATTTAGCACATGGAAACAGAAAACAAAATAACACACAACTCCCAGCACAAATGCCTCATAACACAACCTCAAATAACAAGGAAATGAGTTGGTCTGCAAAATTTATGGAGGCATCTAGAAAATTTCGTGAAAGAATAGATGCACTGTCAAACATAGAAACATGTTTTGTATGTAAGGAGCGGTATCCTAGTATGCATCTTTGTTCATCAAACAAAAATCATACATGTAGAAGATGCAGAGCAGAGAAAGGCATACATCGATTCTTGTTTGAGTAACAATATGGATCCAGGTGAACAACCACATGTTTTGTGCATTCTCACTCAAGTTGAAGAGATGTTAATTGCACGTGTGAATCCAATATTGCAAGTTACCCATGCCCATGGTGGACAATACAGATATAGTGGCCACACAATTAGCTTCCTGCAAGATATCACAACAATAACTAAATCTTTGCCACATAAAATCAAAGACTTAGACTTAATAATTGTTCGAAGAACTTATACACATGGGAAGCATTACGATTGCTATGTTAGTGGGAGTCGTGTTTACAATGCACTTGCCTACAAAATAAAATGTGACCCATACTACCAGGATGTTGAGATCAATGTTGATGCATTGTCCCTACTCCCTGATTGTACTACTGACATTTCAGAAATGCTCCATACAATTCAAAGTGAAAATGAAGGACCCATAACAAAAAACAATGAAGCTGATAATGGTGAAGATGATTTAGAAAGTGGAACCGAATATTCAACATCATTTATGGTAAGCCTACCAAATAAATGACGTGAGTTACAAATCATTAAGGAATCTTTACTGATAGAAAATGAGAATGATACCATCATTAATTGGCCCGACATAAGTTCAAATCCCATAAATGAGTACACTACTGAGGGGCTTTTTGACATGGAATTTCCCACACTTTTTCCAAATGGAAATGCACTACCTATGCAACCTCGAGCGAGGGAAGTGCAACTGCATGAGTATGCCTTGCATCTTATGCGATATCATGATGATAGATTTGGCCAACATCCACGCTTTAGATACTTCCTTCTAAATCTTATGATGAGGCATCATAGCCAAGCAACTGCATCAATATTCATCAAAAGAAAAGTCGAAGACAATATACCTACAACTATTGAACACCTTCGTGCCCACCTCCAGAACCTACCAGATAAACAATTGGTTGAAGAAATGATGCATTTTGGCTCTGCGTTACGTGGGACACGTGCTTACTGGAACAAGTGTTGTGGTGATCTAATAAACATGATCAACCAAATAGGCTCCCCGACTTTGTTCTTCACACTGAGTGCAACAGATACTAAGTGGCCTACATTGCATAAGCTTTTCCCCACTGGAAAAACATCTACAATTGTCTCTAACAAGCATCGAACAGACAATGTGATTAAAAACCCCCACACCACATCCCTTTACCTACATAACCACTTCACAATATTTCGGGAAGAGGTCATCGAGAAACTCTTGCGTGCAACAAATTATTGGTATAGGTATGAATGGCAACATCGAGGATCTGCACATATACATGGGTTTCTATGGCTAGAAAATGCTCCAAACATGGATACCCTCGACTGGGGAGACAGTTTGCAAGTGGGTCAAGCAAAGGAATTCTTTGATAATTATGTCATCGCTTGGAACCCCCGCTCTAAATCAGAAATGAGCAATATCATACATAGAACCCCAATGGATGATCCATGCCTGCTAAACACATCTGAAATATTCTCCACCGATCCATCCATCGATTATGAAGACTTAGTTAACCATGTACAAAGGCACACTAAGTGCACAGAGCGCACAGGCCTATGCAAAAAAGGTCATCACGTAGAATGCAGATACAAAGCTCCATGGAAAGAATTTAAGGACTCCACTTTAACATGTGATGAATCTGGAAACAAATCTTACAAACCAGCGTGAAATGATGACAGGTTAAACATTCATAACCCGCAAATGCTCTCTATATGGAGAGCTAATATAGATTGCCAGCCCGTCATCTCACAACTTTTTGTACTCAAATACATTGCCAAGTATGCATCTAAAGCTGAAAGAAAATGAGAAAGTTGTGTTGCTATGTTGGAAAGAATATCTTCAAATGAAAGATTGGAAGACCCAACATTGAAAGCATATCAAAAGTTCATGGTTGAGATTGTTGCTGAACGAGATATAGGAGCCCAAGAAACATGCCATATGCTCCAAAAATTACCCCTCGTTGTTTGCAATCGCAATTTTGTGTCCTTGAATGTAGGCCGAAAAGTTTTCCACCGCCTAAAAAAATGAATGATGGTAGTGAGATACAATCTAACTATATACAATCCTACATGAACCGACCATGTCACCTAGAAAATGTATCACTAATTGAATCAACTAGATCCTTCACATATGCTGCTTCTCGAAAAGGATGCAAATGGTTAATAGAAAAGGACAAGCAATTGTGCAAGTGTTTCTGTGATTCCATACCATTCCAAAAGAAGAGTCAGAAGACTTTGAAACCTTCTGTTGGATTGAGTTGCTTTTGTATAAACCATTCCGAAAAATACATGAGGATATAGGCCTTACCAAAGAAGCAATCATCAATCATTGGAAGCAAATGAATACACAAAAATACAGTCCATGGCATGTTTATCGCACCAAAAATATTGAAGATGTTCTTGAAGATGAAAGTTGTTCTGATGATAATATGGATCAACAAGAAACCGTAGAAATGAACGAATGGGAGTTATTATCTCAATTGGGCCTCACTAATACTCTCAATCTGAATGAACTTGATATGTTGGGTAGATGTGATTTTGATAACAATCACAAATGGGAAAATCATAATGTCCCTACAAATCTACATGATGCTGCCATTTAATTTATACACACAAACAAGATGTCCCAACAAGATTTGCATTCCCCTACAAATATGAACCACAAAAACTATACATTATCACCCCAACAACAACTAGCATTGACTATAATAACAAACCACTCAATGGATAAATGCTCTAACCAACTATTACATATGGTCATACAGGGAATTGCTGGCACAGGCAAATCCTATCTAATTCATTGCATAAGAAATGCACTGCAAAATTGAATACCAAGAAGAGTGAACCCCCTCCTTGTTCTTGCTCCAACAGGGATTGCAACATTTAATATACATGCCTCAACTATACATGCAGCCCTTAAGATTCCAATTAGAGAAATGAAACCATTGCAAGGACAAGCATTGACAACATTTCAAGAAGACATGAAAAATATACAATACATTCTCATAGATGAAATGAGTTTCCTTGGGCCAAAACTTCTATTGAAAATTGATAGTAGGCTACGCGAAGCATTCCCCCATCAACAACATACTTGCTTTGGTGGCATATCTATAATTCTTGTAGGAGACCTTGCACAACTCCCACCTGTTATGGATAAATCTATCTATGCATCACACACAACTGCAAGGAACCTATGGCACAAATTTAATATAGTTGTTACATTACAAACAATGTTTAGACAAGAAGGTGATGCTCCAATTCAAATACAATTTCGACAAACCTTACAAAACATTCGCAATGCAGAACCGACAAAACATGATTGGGACTTATTAATGACTCACACCAACAAGCATCTTGCAAAGACTGAACAAGAAGAATTTGACCAATCGATACACTTATTTGCTACAAATGAGCTGGTGACATTGCACAACAAAAAAATGTTGAAACTACTTAATGTTCCTATTGCAATTAGTTGTGCAGAAAATACACAATTTAAAGTAGGTGTCGATCATAGTGAAGAGCAACTTCCCCAAGAGGTTCTACTGAGCAAATGTCAATGTGTCATGCTTACAACAAACCTATGGACCCAAGCTGGACTAGTAAATGGATCGCTAGGTCAGGTGAAAGATATTATCTATCCTGCTGGATCAAAACCACCAACATTGCCTGCATATGTTATAGTCACATTCGATAGCTACAATGGTCCACCATGGGATGAAATAGACCCAAAAACTATACCGATACTTCCAATAGCATGCGGTGATCGTAGACATATACCACTAGCCATGGCATGGGCTATCACTATACACAAATCGCAAGGCCTTACACTAAATAAAGCCACAATCAACATTGGTACAACTGAAAGACAAGGGCTTACATTTATAGTGATTTCTAGAGTCAAATCCATAAATGGCCTTCGCATAGAGCCCGCATTTTCTTTTGACCGCTACTCCAAGATGGCAAAAAATCCATACACCATTATCAAGAAGAAAGAAGAAGCTCACCTGCACTTGCTCTCACACCAACATGCTTAGGTATGTACAATTAATTACACACTCTCACAAAGATTTACATTTTCTATTATCCCCTTTTTAAATAGAGTTTCCATACAAAAACTAATCAATTACACTTTTTTGCTTCTACAGGTGGTAGATCGCTAGTAGAGAATCTTCTACACATTGTCGCAACAAAGTTTCCAATCCTTGCTCAACGAAATCTAATCAACATTTTCTTCCACTTCTTAGACATTGCATGTCTTTAAAAAAGAAAAATAGATTGCAAGCTTCCTATGTATTGTTCAAAGGGACTTTGTTGTTTATAGAGAACAAACCCACCAAAAGATTGTACCTACTTGTACTATACAATGCATATCTCTATACAAATATATTTTATTCCCACCACTCGCGTATTTAACCAATTCATTGATGCTTCTTCTATAATTTCCTATTGGCGCCTCCCTTGAACCCCCATTGGGTGCAAGTGCTAGTTTAAGGATATGGTTGATCCATGTGTGAGACTAGGAGTCTCAATTTAGAGAGATTTAGGTACAATTACAATGA
Organism: Sequoiadendron giganteum; assembly: GCA_007115665.2. Classification (NCBI taxonomy): domain Eukaryota; kingdom Viridiplantae; phylum Streptophyta; class Pinopsida; order Cupressales; family Cupressaceae; genus Sequoiadendron; species Sequoiadendron giganteum. The sequence goes on along the minus strand of CM021100.1, from coordinate 175,660,764 downwards.
TAGTGATGATTTTGGTGTCATGGATATTCATGTAATTTTGAACATTGGCACAACATGGTCATTTATGCAATTGATAATATTTAGGTTGTAGTATTAGATTGATTCTTAATTACATGTGGTGGTGTAGTTAAGTATTAGGAGGTTCTTATCTCTTGGATGCTTTTTTGGTTCCTTAAATATGGTTTCTCATTTATGGATTTGAGTGGAAAATTGGATATGGAATTGATATAGTGTATGAGCCATAAGAGGTCTATATGTTATCTTATTTATTATCTTAGTTTATAAGTTATAAATGTGAGAGTGAGTTTAGATGTTGCATTCTAGTTTGGGATCTATGAGTTATGAAATTTTGTGCATTGGCCACCCATTGCTTGTAATTGTTGAGCACAATGATGTACTGAGAGGGGGGGGGGTGAATCAACATATAATAAAACCTACCATTCCCTTTTGTAGATTAACAACACATCACATAAAGTGAAAAGAACAGAAGAGAACACATGAAACACATAAAGACACATGATTTTTACGTGGAAAACCAAATGGGGGAAAAACCACGGTGAGTATTATCTCATAATATATGTAGCTCACTACTAAGAATTACAATGTTATTTAAGGTTCATTGTCTATGGACTTGAAAACTAAGGTGACAACCTTAGAGAAAGATAGAAAGGGCCTAATGAGATTCATTATCTCAAAGCAGGATACATGAAAATTAGAATGAGAAAATTGATTATGAAATACTATTCAAAGACACATCTAATGTTGAAATTCACAAAAGATAACTAAGAGGGAGGGGTGAATCAGCTGTATCAATTCTCACTTATAAAATTAATCAATTCCACTTTATCTTCAATATGTTATTAAGTATGAACATGAAATGCAAATAACATAAAAATAACACTAGAGACACCAGATTTACATGGAAAACCCAATGAGGGAAAAAACACGGTGAGGATTAACTCACAATAGTAGAATGCAAAACCGAATACACAAGCTCACTACTTGAGGGCTCACTGCCTAGATATAAAGGCTCATAACCCAGATTAAGGGCTCACTACCTTAGGACTCACTGTCCAAAAAGAGAGGCTCATTCCTACATAAACTACAAAGAAATAGATAAATATCCACCACTAGGAGTTTCACACACTTCACAACTTCATCAGAAGAATATAGATACAATGAAGTATTGCTACCACAATTCGCTCTTCCACACTTTGATTTTTGCACTTATTCACACACTCTTCTCTTGCTCGAATCAAATGATGGATGGATGATCAATTCGCTACAACTTGATTCACATTTATACCTTGTTCAACCTTGGAAACATTCATAAGGTCGGATATACAATTTGAAATTACAAATTCAAACAAGGTCGGCTACTCAACATTCCCGCGGTGGATAAGAATGTGAGAGGACCAATTACATATTTAATTTAGGACCCAAACAACATTTTGGATCACACACATGCTTTCTCAAATCAATGCAAAAGCATAATGTAACGTGCAAACACAGGTTGACCAAACCTAATGAAAACAATGATGATCTTTCAAGTACATGCATCACTAGAAAAATAATCTCATGCGGATTTACCAACACGCTTCATAAGTCATTTTACCATCTTTGAGAACAAATTAGATACATCCGCAATATCTTCAATAAACTTCATTCTTAGAGAACACTTCACTAGTCCAAATGAGACAACCGGTAAAAATATCGGAGCTTTGGAGTAGGCTTTCCAAAGTGCCAAATCACACACAACTTTGCCAAAACACATAAACCATCACAAAGAGTAATCTCCCAGATCTGCAAGATCTAAAACCAAATACCAATAAACTGCGGAGCCAAAAAAATTCTCCCAGTCCCCAACCAAAAAACTCTACAAGCCAGTTCACACACAGGTGAACATAACTTCTACTCTCCATCAACCTAGAAGTTGAAACTCAAAATATACAATCCATTTAAGCTTATGAATACACCTCCAAATCCGCATAGATATAAGATCAACACAAAGAAAATTCAGACTACAATACCGGATCATACACAAAATATAATTTCAATTCTGCTTTCAAGGTTTCTCAAATTTTCTCAAAAGAACTTGGAAAATACACAACTTACTCAACTTTTACAGTGTTGACATCAATGACAACATTAATGACAACACCACCAAACACACCCATACTTGCAATAATCTCCCCTTTTGTCATTGATAGCAACACATGATGTAAAAAACCACCAAAGGCAACATACATGATTCTCAAAAGCGACAACCTGCCAAGCATAAAAATAACATGATCTCTCTCGCATATCCTACATTATTTTCAGAAGTGACAACCTGTCAAGCATGCAATTTTCACATGATCTCTCTCCACATTTGACATCAATGGAAAAGGAAATAATTTCCATATAAAGAATTGTTCACTCCCCCTAAGGAGTACACCTACATCTCATACTGCAACAATGCACTTCTCTACTCCCCCTAAGGAGTAGACCTCAATCATTAGTCCAAAACAAAAGGAGTCTATAAATCCGCTAGACTGATGCACTGCCATGTGCACTTAGTTCAAAGAAGGAGGGGCAGAAACCCATAACTTCCCTCTGAGATACTCAAAATTATCCTTCGAAAGGGCCTTAGTGAATATGTCTGCAGCTTGTTCTTTGGTAGGCACATATTCAAGTCTAACTTCATTCCTCAACACCTTCTCCCTCAAAAAGTGATATTTAATAGATATATGCTTTGTTCTATAATGCATCACCAGATTCTTTGAAATGTTTATAGCACTTGTATTGTCACAAAAGATAGTAGTAGGTTCATCGCTCACCACACCTATGTCCATCAAGGTTTGTTTCATCCATAGTACCTATGTACAACAAGATGCTGCTGCAATATATTTTGCTTCTGTAGTGGATAAAGAAACTGAATCTTGTTTCTTACTCAACCAAGCAACTAATCTTCCACCAAGGAAGAATTCTCCTCCACTTGTACTCTTCTGGTCATCTACACATCCAGCCCAATAAATATTAGTTTAGGAATTTAATGTAAAATCATTATCCTTTGGATACCATAGCCCAAAGTTTAGAGTTCCCTTAAGATATCTAAATATCCTTTTCACAGCTGTAACATGTGCTTCCTTCAGTTCTGCTTGAAATATTGCAACTAAACATACTACATGCATAATGTCAGGTTTAGTAGCAGTAAGATACAACAATCCACCAATCATGGATTTGTACATGCTATGATCAAATTCAGCAGATTTATTATTCTTAGTCAATTTACAACCAGTTACCATAGGGGTACAAACCAGTTAAGAGTCATACATTTTAAACTTCTTCAACAATTCCTTAACATACTTAGATTGTGAAATGAATATCCCTTTTTCAGTCTAATTAACTTGAAGTCCAAGGAAGAAATTCAGTTCACCAATCATAGACATTTCAAATTCTTTCTGCATCTCATCAGCAAACTTCTTACACATACCTTCATTTCCACCGAAAATGATATCATCAACATACACCACAATTATCAACATCTTACCTTTCTCAATCTTAAAGTAAAGATTGTTGTCTGCGAACCTGTTATGCCTTGCATAACCGCCCCATCTTTTGCCTTGGTCAAAATGGGTCCCCCTTTTTGTTTTTATACTTAGTTGTTCTTGAAACAAAGTTTGGAGTCATTTTTCTTCCAACACTTATTTTTGGTTTAGTCTGTCGAAAGCGGAACCGGATCTAAATTGGGTTCTGAAAGTTCTTTTGAGGCTTGTTTTGGTTCTCATCCTGACAGTGTTCTTTTTGTTTTTTTCTCTGCCGGAGTCAGAGTCGGAGTGGTTGTTAAGTTGGCATTTATTCAAAATTCCAAAAATCTTAATTCATTCCGACTCCGCATCCGCTTTCTGGATGTTTGTTTTAAACTTAGTCTTTTTGTTAAGTTTCCCTATGTTGGTCTTTTGTTTTACTTTTTCTGTTTGGTTTGGTTTTGTGTTTTGTTGGCAGACCCGGAACCGGGATGGGAATGCAATTTGGAAATTTCTTAAATTTTTGGATCAGTTTCTCTTTCAGTTCCGCCTCTGCCGGTTTTTGGGTCGTTGACTTTTTGACTTAAGTTGCACTGTTGAGAAGTGTTGGTTCTCTTTCAGTTTTGACTCCGCCTTAATTGCGTTTTAATGCATTAATGACCACTGCTCGTGTAGGTAGAAATACTCATTTTTACCTTCATTAAGGATTAAAAGAATCATTATTATCATTGTTAAAAGGTTAAGAAGCACGAAAGAGCAGAGGCAAAGTTCGTTTGAGCGAATTGATCGAAAGAGAAGAAGGTTATTCTTTGCAAATCAGTTCAGAAGGTTAGCTGGGTTCTGTTGTGTTTGAGGTAGGGTTCTTGTCATTGTTGTTCTTTGTTTATTTACTGTTGTGTTTTTTATCTGCTCTTACTTTCAATCATTTCATTTTTAATGAATTCGTGATTCTTGGTATGATTGGTTTGAGTAGGTTCTTGCTTTTTTTTGTTTTTTTGGTTATTCTTTGTTTCTTTTACTTTTGTTTTTGGTTCTTTTGTTTTAGGGCATGATCTCTTTCACGTTTTAGTCGTGATAGCGTCGGGCTATTTTAATTTGCAGTGAGTTTACATTTAAATGGCGTTAGTTAAATTAGGGTTCTACAATGAGTTAGGTTATATTCTTGTTTTGTTTACAATAGGATAGGGTTAGATTCATTATTTTTATGCTTAGGGTTTTGTCGCGTTTTTTTTGTTCTGGTAAATGGCAAGGTTTAAATTTTGTGCCCTAGTTTTTTATTGTGTTTGTTAGTTTAGGGTTTCGTGTGTTTCTGTGATCACGATTAAATGATTTAAATATGATGCCCTAAAATATACAGTCGTTCCCCATGGTCATATGGGCATGGTTAATTTCGTTATATATTTAAGCCCTGTTATTCGTGTAAAATGACCTTAGTTTTAATCATGGAGTTGGGCGTTAAAATGACAAAAATATTGGATGATGTCATTGTCAACCTAGGCGAAGACGGGATCGAAATTGATCTTGAACTTAAAAATTCTCCTTTCTAAAAGGTATCGATTCCATTTCCATGTCGTTTTTAGCTCTACGTATAATGAGAAGTCTTCTTTTGAAATTGTGATAACCTAGTCGGAAGCGGAGGTAGAATGGAAATAGAATATGAAAATACAAAAGTTGAAGAAAACCAAATCCGTTTTCATTCCGATCCTGGTTCTGGTAACCTTTTCGGTTCCGACCTCGAGCTCGTCCATTGTTAATGAAATGTCTATTTTGGTTTTGGCTCTGAGTCTGATAGTATTGTTTAAAAGGACTATTTTAGAATATATTTCTGCCTGGTTCCGCCTCCGATGCATGTATGAAAGGTATGGTTTTAAAGCATCTTTTATGATGAATTTCAAAGATTTAATTGGAGGTTTGTCTTGCAGGAAAGTTGAAGGATGTCAGGAACATCAGGGGAAGTTGCTCGAAGGAACCAACCTGCAGGAACATCAAAGGCCGCATCTAAACCAAAGAAGTTAAAGCCATAAAAATTTCCTTATACCTTGAGGTATAATTATAGGAGTCCGGTTGTGAAGGTGAGCAAGGTGGAATCAGACAAGTCAGACATCACTGATACAAATTTGGGCCAGTACAATTTCGAGGAGTTACATGCAGAAACCTTTGCGGAATGGGAGAATATAATAGGAAGGACACAAAGAATTGTTGATTCCGGCTTGGCTCATATCACTGTGTTCCCTTTGTCAATCCAATGCCCGGAGTTGATTTTAACAGCAGCTACTGCCTACAATCCTGTTACCAGACAGTGCATGGATTCCCAAAACAATGTGATCATTGATCTCACTCCTCTGGCATTTCAAAATATATTTAATGTCCCAGATCCTAATAACTTGGTGCTGTTAACTGAGGTAGAGGCCTTGGAGAAATATAGTAAGTATAAGGACTCCAATAAGACTCATTTGAACAAAAAGTGGTTGAAGACAGAAAATAAATCTCTATCCAAGCTTGCACATCAACCTAAGAGGGCAGATTTCAAGAAGGAAGTATCAGATTTAATACTAATGCTGTCCAGGGTGTTTGGCAAGAGGGATACGTTCCACTTCAAGGAATGAATGTTTCCTTTCATCCAAATAATCTTGCATGGTGAACATTAGTTTGATTGGCCAATGATTGTGTCAAATGCTATTCATGACCAGCTAATTAACATTAGAAACACTAAGTGTTTCTTTATGACTTCTTATGTGGTGTATGTAGCAGCCAGATTGGGGATCTTCCCAGGCTTAAATAGAGTGGGCATAATGGGAGACTTGGATGGACATAAGAAAGTATGGGAGTGCTATGACCAATTGTCTCTTCAGGTTGCTGAGACTCATTTCAGAAGAGTCAATGATGCATTTTTATATGTGATCATCAACCAATTGAATGGAGATGCAGGATACCGGTTGAGTCAAGAAGCCATGGCATTCATTGCTGAATGGGGATGTTGGTACATCCGGTACCCCAAATTTACATACTTCAGGCTTGCTGGTTTTGAAGGCCATCCACATTTACTTCCAAGGTGCTGCAATAATAGAATAGTGTTAATGGAGTTTGTATATCAGGCTATTGGAGTTAATGCTCGGTTTGGGATCAAGCATAAAACCGGATGTCATAAATTTCCCATGAAGTTGGGTGAGTATAGTTGCCAACACTTTGTAGGAGTGAAAGTGGTATGTAGTGAATTGATACAGTTGAAATTGGGATTATACACTGCTCGTAGGTGTTTTGATCCAAAGGGTAAGATGTATGCCTTATTGCCCTCGGTGTTTACTAGACATTTCAATTTGTTAGAAGACTTTTGGAGTGATAGGCAGGATGAGTATGATTTGAGAAAGAAGAACTATGAAAGATTGTCTATTTCACTCATGTCAGAGCTTGGTGTTAAAGAAAACATTCTTGACACATTGGTGGATGATGGAATTGTATTGGATCCATCTTATGAAGCTTTGAACATTGGCACCAAGATTTTGGATCCAATTGACTGGGATGCTGAAGAAACTATTGATATTAAGAAGATTGGAAGGACAATATTGGATAGGAGTGTGCAATGGTTAATGTTAAGAACTCAAGCTCCTCAAGGATCAGTCCTTAAAAAGGGTAAGGGATACAAGAGGATCAAAAGAAAGACACCTCCCAAAGAGCCATTAGAATTCCTTCCTCCAGACATTGAAGAAATAGAACTTGAAGCAACAAAGGATGAAGAGGAAACACAAGAAGGGGATGCTCCAGTAGGATCTGCTGTTTCGACACCCACATTAGGTGAATCATCCACACAAGTCCCACTTACAAGGAAGAAGAGTAAAGAAATTCAAGAATGAGCTCTTCATAGCATGGCTGAAGCTGCCAAGGAAAAAGAAGTGCAGGTGGAAATTCTGGAGGTTGAGACAGATTCAGATGAGACTCTGTCAGAGAAAGATATGCAAGAGAACATGCCTCCAGAGGAGGATACTGAATAGGTGATAACACAAGAGGAGCAATGGGAATTGTTTGAAGAATTCAAGAAGGATTCTGATGCAAGGGATGCAGCCTTAGAGAAATGAAAGGAAATGGAAGCCAAGGTACAAGCCGATGCTATACTACTGCAACAAAAAATTGAAGCTAAGGTAGCAACTGATGAAGTGGAGAAACAAAGAAGGCAACAAGAACAAGAGCTCAAGGTTAAAGAAGAGAATGAAAAGCTGGAGTTAATATAGAAGATTCATGATCTTGAGGAAGAGAAGGCAAGGAATCAGAGGGAGAAATAAGTTCTGTTGGCCAAGTTGAAACTTGCAGAAGAAGCTCGCCAAAAGGAAGAAGAAGCAGCACAATTGCAAAAAGAGAGAGATGCTATAGAACTAGTTAAGAAACAAAAGGAAGAAGAAGCAAAGGAAAAAAAACTTAAGACCATAGAGGCGGAGAGATGAGAAAAAGAAAGACTAGAGGCTTTGGAAAAAGAGAAACTAGAAAAGGAAGCTCTAGAGAAGGAAAATTTAGAGAAGGAAAGGTTGGAAAAGGAAAAAGTGGAGAGAGATCGGTTGAGGAAGGAAGAGGAAGATAAGAAAAGGCAAGAACAAAAAGATAGAGAAGAGGATGAAAAGCTTGTGCAGATGCATATAGTGCAAGAACAACAAGAGAAAGTAAGGGTTGACTCTCAACCCCAGGTAAATATGTAGCCACCTTCTACAGTTATTGCTTCCTCTTCTTCTATCATGACTACAGCTCCAAGTGCTCCCACTTGGTTGAAACTGGACCTGCAAAAGAGGGCAGTAACACCTTCACAACCTCTCAATTGGGAGGATATGATGAAATAAATTGAGCAGGAGAGGCCTAAAAAGAAGGCTAAGATTCTACATTCTACCCAACTTATAGACAAAGGAGAAATTGTTGTTGAATGTGCCATGCCAATGACAAAAAAGGAGGTAGGGGATATGCAGCTAACGAATTATCAGTTGAGTACTGTTAACTTGGGAAGGCCCACTAGGAATCAACAAATGAACTTGATTGATGTGGTGGATTCAACAACCAAGTCAAGAATGATCAAGGATAAACAAAAGAAGGATGAGCTTAAGGCTCAATTGGATCAATTACATTCATTCTTGAAAAGTGTCTCCTCTCCAAGAGCACAATAGGTAACAAACATTGAGACTCCTATTTTATTAAGTAAAAAGGAGGTAGATGATTTGGTGCAGGCAAAAGGCAAAGCGGAGATGGTAGACAAGTTGAACCGAGAGGTAGGTGAAGTTCTGGTTGAAGGTTTTGAAGCCTACAAGGATACAGAAGGGCCAATAAAAGAGATGCATCAATACATGGAGGCATCAAAGAAACAAGAAGAAGAATATAAAGAATACAACCAGAAATTAGAAAAGGTTAATGCATTTCCTTTAGCTACTCTTTTGGAGCAATCAATACTTGAGGAGGACAATAAGGATTTTGTGGAGAAAACTTCTTGTATACTCCGTTTTAGAACTAACTTCTTGTGTAAACATAAGGTTGAGATTCAAGAGGCTGTTAATAATTTGACTGAGCAATTGGAGGAGTTGGAAGCAGTTATTGCCATCATTGTAGATGTGAATGTGTTAACGAAAGAAGGCATTCCTTTGAGTCAAATAAAGGAAAAGTGGGATGAAAGGTTCAAAGGAATCATGCAGAAAGAGGATGATGGAGAAGATTTGATAATAGATCAACTAGTGGATGTCAAGGAAGAGATGAAAGCTGCTAGAAGAGAGTTGATAAAGATAAAAGGTATGAGGGAGTTTGCTGCAGCATAATTGGATCGAATCAAATTTGAAGATAGCTAGATTGATGGGTCAGAAATAGATACATTACAACAAGTCTTAACCAGTTATGATGAGTTCATTACAGATCTACCTTCGCATGCATGAATCCTTGCATGCATAATTTTCCTCTTCTTTGCATGTTGCATGCAACATTGATAGTTTTGGAGCACATGATTTCTTTTTCTTGTCTACTTTCTATTCTATAGTTTAACTGAAAGTCTAAATGTAAGAACTCAAGATCAAATTGATCTGAGTTTCCAAGGGAGGTTTTAGTTCCTGAAAAGGTGGATGACCTAAACTAGAAGTGAGGTTCGAATTTTGTATGTCTATAAATACCCTGTGGGTATCATATTCTAAAGGTCGACTGATTGAGAATAGAATTGGCTTACCTGAGATTAGGAGATATAATTTTTGTAGTGATTTACAGAGATACATTGTACTTGATCTATTTACAGTTAATAGAATTACAGGTTTTATGCAATATGGAGTTAGAATTGAGTTGTTTTATTTGATAAGGCTGATAAGTTATAATCTATCCGAATGCCAGTGATTGTGCTGAAGCATGATAGTTTCTTATGTGATGAAAGTCATTAGAAGAAACCAGATTTAAGGATTATCTTGTTAGATTATCATTGAATTAAATTTATTGAAGTCTGTTGATCTATAATCTTGATGATGAATGAATGTGTGTTGTTTTGAAATCCTTGAAGTATTTGTGATGTGTAATTGTGAAGTTAATTAAGCATCTAAAATGTATACAATGGTATAGATTATTCTATATATTGTGTCATCTTATGGTTTTCTTGATCTGATTGGAAAAACATTCATTATTGAAGATATATGTCTGGATGCTAGAGAATTTTTGTTCATATTTACTGGTTTACCCTTTGATCTATCTTTTTTCTTTTATTTAAAAAAACCATTGATTTACAAAAACAATTCGATAAACAAATGAGTCATTGCTTGAATCTTTTTGTTACCAACACAGGCCCCTTGAATATTATAGTTGCATGAACTGATTGAGTGACACCAGACAGTTGAGAACCAACTACCAGGACCTTGGGAGTTAGATTGCTATATGTTGTCTTTCTCTTTCAGGAGAAATAGAGTAGAAATATTATGTTTTAATGTTGTTTGTGTCATTTTCACCATCAACAGAACCCGTTGCTGAATCCCTATTTTGTCAAGTATTTATCCAATCTAGCATACTGAGCTCTTGGAGCTTGCTTCAAACCATATAATGCTTTTTTCAACTTACAAACCATGTCCGGTTTATCTGATAGTGAAAAACCTTCCAGTTGCTCCATGTATACTTCTTCCAATTCCCCATTCAAAAATGAAGACTTGACATCCATCTAATATACTTTGAAGTCTTTATGAACTGAAAATTCCAAGAACATATGAATTGCTTCCATTCTTGCTACAAGTACAAAATTTTCTTCAAAATCTATGCCTTCAACCTGTGAATATCCTTTACATACCAGTCTTGCTTTATTCCTAACCACTTCACCATCTTCATTCAATTTGTTTCTGAATACCCATTTCGAACCAATCACATTCTTGTTTGCAGGTCTAGGGACTAATTCCCAAGTCTCATTCTTCTCTATCTACTGTAATTCTTCTTCCATTAGTCTCATCCAAATTTCATCATTACATGCTTCATTCACAGTCTTAGGTTCAATTTTAGAAAGTAAACACAAGTTTACCTCAACCACTTTGATTCTTGTCTTCACTCCTTGATTTTTGTCTCCAATTATCTGATCCTTCAGATGATTTATTTGAACATATTTAGGAGTCTTAGGTGTAGGTTCTGGACTTTCTTCTTCTTCTTCACTCTGTTCTTTTTCTTCATTTTCTTCTTCCTGAACTTTCTCACAAATAGGTTCATCAGGTTCAACTTCAGTAATCTCCACTGGTCTATACATAGCTTCATCAAACTTCAAATTAGTACTTTCAATGATTTTTCTCAGATTCTTATTAAAACATCTGTAAGCTTTGTTGTTATTAGAATAACCAAGGAATATTCCTTCATCACATCTAGCATCAAATTTTCCAAGATTGTCTTCATCTCTTCTAATGTAACATCAACTACCAAATACCTTAAAGTATTGCATAGTAGGAGTCTTACCAGTCCATAACTCATAAGGAGTCTTAGTGTTGTTACCTCTAATTTGAAATCTATTAAGAATGCAAACAAGAGTGTGAATAGCTTCTCTCCAGTACATATTGAGAACATTTGATTCTTTCATCATGAATCTAGCTGCCTCTTGTATAGTCCTATTCTTTCTCTCAAAAACTCCATTCTGCTGCGGGGTTCTAGGAGCAGAATAATGTCTTTTTATGCCATGCTCTTCACATAATGCATTGAATTCACCAGATGTAAACTCTCCACCTCTATCAGATCTTAAGCATTTAATTCTTAGATTTTCCTCATTTTCTTCTCATTCCTTAAATACCTTGAATCTATCAAGAGCCTGAGCCTTTTCTCTAAGAAATGTAACCCATGTCATCCTAGAGTAATCATCAATTAAAAGCATAAAGTATCTATCACCATTCAGGCTACCTGTTCTTGTAGGACCATAGAGGTCTGTATGAATTAACTCAAGCATTCTGGTAGAAGATTGATCTTATAACTATTTCTTGTCTGCTTTCCCATCTGACAACTTTTGTAGATTGAATTAGAAGGCTTTATGATTCTAGGAAAATCTCTCACAACTTCTCTAGAACTGATTCTAACCATACTATCAAAATTCACATGTCCCATTCTCCTGTGCCAGAGCCAAATCTCATTAATCTGTGAAACAAAACACTTTCCATCACCTCCTTTAAGCTGATAGATATTTCCACGAGTTCTTCTTCTAGCTACAACCACAGTTTCAGATCCTTTTCTGATCTCACAAGTGTTATCCTGAAACACAAGCTTAAAACCTTTGTTGCACATTTGTCCAACACTTAAGAGATTCTACCTTAAACCCTTTACATAGTAAACATCATTAGTATTGTGTTTTCCATCAAAGCTAATTGTTCCTTTACCAACAATCTTAGCACTAGAGTCATCTCCAAACATGACTATACCTCCATCATACTTCTCAAGTTTAGTGAACTTACACTTATCTCTAGTCATATGATTTGAACATCAACTGTCAATTACCCAAAAGTCTTCATCCTTTCTGGAATGAAAAGCAGTCACCAAAGTACCTTCTGCTTCATTCTTCTTGTTCTCCGGACTAGATTCCTTTCCACATTTGTTTTAGAAACACACACTCATCCTTATCTTCCTCAAGATCAGATTCATCATCAGAAATCCCCGCATCTTCTTTGACATAATAAAACTTCTTGAACTTCCTATCCATCTTATCCTTGTAATTATTGTTATTACCATCCTTATTCTTCTTTTGTGTATCTCTATTAGGACATCTTGATGCATAATGACCAATATTTCCACAACTAAAACATTTAAAAGGCAACTTACCTTTGTATTTACCAGTACCTTTCTTGAATCTCCTTGTGAAATTAGCTTCCAAATCTTTTGTATCATCATCATCATCATCATCATCTCCTATATTTAAGGCTTTAAAGGTTGTTTCAGTCTTTTCCTCATCTCTTGCAAATTTTCTCATCTCGAATGCAATCAAGACACCAAATAGATGTTCCTTAGTGAATGTCTTCGGATCATACTATACTTCAAGAGAAAAACCCTTGACACTGTAATTTTCTGGTAAGGTCATCAAGATATTCTCAATTATATCCTCATCCTTCATGGTACCACCTTGATTCTTGATTTTTGTTGCTATAGTCTCAACTCTCTGATAATAGCTTGCAATGTCTTCTCCATCTTCCATTCTTAGATTCTCAAATTTTTGATTAGTAGTTAGTTTCCTTGACAACTTAACTCTCTCATTTTCTTCATAAATGTCTTTCAACTTTGTCCACATTTCATTTATTGTAGCCAAAGAAATAAATTTTGATCTTTCATTTTTAGATAATGCACTAAAGATAGCAAACCTTGCTCTTTCATTCTCTTCAAAAGTTGCAACCTCATCAGTAGAGGAAGGAACAACTGCTGGAATCACATACTTCATCTCTAAAGCTTTCTAGGTATTGAAACTAAGTGAAATCAAATAAATTCTTAGATGTTCTTTCCAGTCACTGTAATCAGCTCCATGAAATATAGGGAGCTGTAACTTGTGCACCATTTGATCTACCTCAAGCGGTTAAGATTTTCATCGAGGAACCAAAGCTCTGATACCGATTGTTGAAATGCACACAAGATAACTAAGAGGGGGGGGGGGGTGAATCAATTGTATCAATTATTTCACTTATAAAGTTAATGAATTCCACTTTATCTTCAATCTGTTATTAAGTATGAACATTAAATGCAAATAACATAGACATAACACCAGAGACACTAGATTTACATGGAAAACCCAATGAAGGAAAAACCACAGTGAGGATTAACTCACAATAGTAGAATGCAAAGCCAGATACATAGGTTCACAATCCGAGGGATAACTTCCCAAATATAAAGGCTCACTACCCAAATTAAGGGCTCATTGCCTTAGGACTCACTGTCCAAAAAGAGAGGCTCACTGCCTACAAAAATTACAAAGAAATAGATAAAGATCCACCACTAGGATTTTCACACTTCACAACTTGATCAGAAGAACATAGATACAATGAAGTATTGTTCCCACAATTCATTCTTCCACACTTGTTGGAAAATGTGCCTCAATTTACTAGCTTGGACCTCTGTTAAAGGCTTGAAGAATTTATGTCTTTATCGCTTAACCGAAGAGTTCTCATGTGGTCATCTTGGTCTTTGGTCGCTGATACTTTATCGGGTCGATGAGACTCCAATGAGTTTTACAGTGATGGGTCAATGGGCTTGGAGTTGGCAGAATGTTATGTCGGTTTATCTCAGCTTCATCGGCGAAACGTTCACATATTGGTGGGAGACAATGCGTCGTCTCACCGATGTTCCGGTGCAGTTACCTCACCTTCATCACAAGAACAAATTCTTATTGGTGGGAGGAAATGCAGTGCCTCACCGATATGCCGAACTTGCATCTACGATTGCGATGGGTTTTAATCTGATGGTGCTCATTCCATTCCGCACCCTTTTGAGGCAAGTACCGACAGGAATTTGTGAGTCAGGAAGAATTTCTTGAGTGGTTGATGCATGGAAGTTTGATTAGTGGTAATCACTTGTCCCGTATCTCACATGGTGGGTCCTAAGTTATTCCTGCAGGGTGTTGCTAGCTCTGGACATGTGTCAACATTTCAGAGAAATTTATTGGAATATTGCAGATGCGGTTTTAGATTCCTCGAAAGAGAACTAGTGGCGTACACGTGTCATGGTGGGCCTCGACTATGACGACGGTTGGAGTTGGCGGTTTATCGCCATACCTCAGAGTTTGAAGGTATGGTTAGCGGTAGTGTGGTACCCACGGGTAGTTGACCGATCCTTTTTTTTCGATCAAGCGGTGGACGAATGGCATATCGACACGTGACACGTTTTCATTGGTTGTTTTTGCATAGCTGTTGCAAAACAACATTTGTTGGCCGGAAGCTTGACTGGTGAAAAGCGATATATCATGAATTTAGTATGAGATCGGTTTTGGCAGATGTTAGAGCCTGATTTAGGTAATTTTCTTTGCAATAGAATTAATTGCTAGGGGCAACCCAATACACGATTGCAGGGCAATCTGATCCAAGATCGATTTAGCATGTTAGTGAAGGATGTAAATTAAATGCACCCTAATTGGTTGTTGAATATGAGACTTTGTAACAACTGATAGTGACTGTGAAAAATTGAAGGTCTTAAGGTGGTGAGTTTGTATTCATTGTATGCAGAAAAAACATTGTAATAATGATTGCATGAAAACTCAAGTCTGCTGCTGTGAGCTAACTATCAGAGAGTGAGGATTGTGAGCTTTGTATGTAATTTTGTTTACAATAATACAAAGTGTCTTCTCTTGGTGTGGTGGGTTTTTTCCCGAAAGGGTTTTCCCACATAAATCTGGTGTTATCTTTATGTTTTTATTTTTTTGGTTTCTTGTTATGTCATGTTTGTTCATCTTAGAAGTTAGAAAAGTTTAAAATTTGGTCTTTGCACTTCTACTCTGAGGTTTTAGCGTTGGGAAAGCGTATTCCACACCTCTTCTTTTCCTTTCAAGTGGTATCAAAGCCTGGCTAGTGTGTTATCCTTGTTAGTAGGGCTAGTTTTTTGTGCTAATCCTGTTTCAGTGGGAGTCTTGTGAAGGAGAACCAAATACTAGTTGAGATGACGAGTACATCGGGAAGAGTAGATATTGAAAAAATGGCAGCAATTTTGAGTTGTGGAAACTCAAAATGGAAGACTTGTTAGTGGATAGAGACCTCTGGATTGTTGTGTGTGGAACTATGCCATAAACCATGAAATAAGAAGATTGGGATCTCGTAGATAGAAAAGCAAGAGGTCTGATAAGACTTTGTCTGGCCGATATTGTACTCTTGAACGTCCATGAGGAGAAGACTACATCTTCATTGTGGAAGAAACTTGGTGATATTTATCAGGGAAAGTCTCTGGTGAATAAGTTATTCCTGAGGAAGAAGTTGTACTCCTTGAAGATGGAAGAAGGTGCATCTGTTGTAGACCATCTGAACTCGTTTAATATGAGTGTTGCTCATTTGGTGTCTGTGGGTGTGAAGATAGAGGATGAGGATCATTGCATGCTTCTATTATGTTCCTTTCCTGACACATGGGAACATCTGGTAATGGCTATTGGAAATAAAACAACTACTTTCAAGATGGAAGACGTAGTTACTATGCTGCTACTAGAAGAAATGCAGAGGAAGTGTTTTTGAGATAGCCAAAGAGGCCCTTGTTGTTTAGGGTAGACCTAAGGAGAGAGGAAAGGAGAAGGACAAGAAGTCTAAATCCAAATTTGAAGGGAGATCAAAGTCTCTTGGTAAAAAATCCAAGGTGAAATGCTGGAACTGTGGGCAACCTGGTCATATCCGAAAGGATTGTTAGGAGAAGAAGAATAATAACTCTCTAGACAATGATTCTCAGAGTGATGCAAATGCCTTCATTGTAGCCTTGGAAACTCAGGCATTAGATGATGTCTGGTTGATTGACTCAGGTGCATCTTTCTGCATGACATCTCCTAGAGAATGGTTCACTAAATACAAAAGGTATGATGGTGGAAAGGTGTACTTGGAAAATGACTCAACACTAGAGATTGTTGGTCGAGGAAGAGTCAAAATACAATTCCCTGATAGAAGAATCAAAGGGATTGGTGATGTACTACACATACCAGGTTTGGCTCGTAACTTACTTTTTTTCAGTAAGCTTAATGATTCTTGTGTGGAAGTTTCTTTCTCGAGTAAAGGATATAAGATGGCTAGAGGTGCTATGGTGCTAGCTAAGAGGGTACACATTGGCACTCTGTACAAGATAGATGCATGTCTTGTTCAATGTAACAATGTCTCTGTGAAGTCAAACAAAGCTGCTCATGAAGAGAAGGAGAAATAAACTTCCCTGGATGCAAATGAGTTAGAGGTGAACTCCCAGTGGAGAAGACCATGCTATGGCACCATAGACTCAGTCACATAGGTGAGAAAGGTTTAAAACCTTGAAAAATAAAAATATTGTTGAAGGGCTTGTTGATTGTAATCTTGAGTTCAATTTCTATGAACACTGCATTTATGGAAAGCAACATCGTGTTTCATTTTATTCGAGTGCTCATAAATCTTTTGTTGTACTGGATTATGTTCATTCTGATGTGTTTGGTCCAATGAATGTTCCTTCATTATCAAAGTCTAGATATTATATTTCTTTTATTGATGACTATTCAAGAAGGGCATCTGTATACTTCCTTAAAAATAAATTAGAAGTGTTTAGTTAGCTTAAAGAGTTTAAAAAATTGGTAGAGAATCAGATTGGAAGGAAAATAAAATGTTTGAGGACGGATAATGGTGGTGAGTTTTGTTCTGCAGATTTTGAAAGGTACTATAAAGACCATGGGATTAAAAGGCATAAAACTACACCATATAATCCACAACATAATGGAGTTGCATAAAGGTTGAACAAAATAGTAATGGAGAGAACGAGAATTATGTTGAGTAGTGCTGGTTTGGAGCAGAAGTTTTGGGCTGAGGTTGTGGCTACAACATGTTACCTGGTAAATCATTCTCCTTGCTCTGCTCTTGTTGATAAGACACCTTTGGAAGCGTGGTCTGGTAAGAAGCCCTCTCCGAGACATATTCGTGTCTTTGGCTGTGAGGCATATGCTTATGTGCCAAATGAGAAAAGATCTAAGTTGGAGAACAAGGCTGTAAAATGTATCTTCATTGGCTATGGTGTTGGTGTGAAAAGATACAAGCTTTGGAATCCTGTTACTAAGAAGGTTTTGTATAGAAGAAGTGTAATATTTCGTGAGCTGAAGCCTTCTACAACCGATCCATAGCTAGAGACAGAAAAGAAGAATGATGCAGTTGAGATTCCTCAAACTCCAGAAAAGAGGAACTGCATGGTGTACCTAAAACCGAGGAGAGCTCTAGCAGCTCTAAGAGTTCTGAAGATGAAGAACCACAACCTCAGCCAGTGAGAAGGTCTACACGTGAAAAATGACAACCTAATAGGTATGGTCTCTCTATACTGGATTCAAACTGTGCCTACGCTTTAATTACTAGCACTGATGAGCCTAGGACTATTAAGGAGGCAATTAATATGCTTGATTCAAATTCCTGGTTGGAAGCCATGAATGAAGAAATGGAATCATTGAAAAAGAATGAAACCAGGAATTTGGTACCTTTGCCTGAAGGAAGAAAGTCTATTGGTTGTAAATGGATATTTAAGAAGAAGACTAGTCTAGAGGGCAGTGTTGAAAAGTATAAAGCGAGGTTGGTTGCAAAGGGGTATTCCCAGGTAGAGGGAATTGATTATGGAGAAATATTTTCCCCTGTAGCTAAGCTGACATCTATCAGATTTCTGTTGTCACTTGTAGTCGTGTATGACTTAGAGATTGAGCAGATGGATGTGAAAGCAATGTTTCTCCACGGAGAGCTAGAAAAAGAGATTTATATGTCCTAGCCTGAGCACTTCGCTGAAAAAGGTAAAGAAAGTCTGGTTTGCAAGTTAAAGAAATCTTTGTATGGTTTGAAACAATCGCCTAGAATGTGGTACCAAAAGTTTGACACTTTTGTGTTGTCCATGGGATTTGTGAGATCAAAATCAGATCATTATGTGTATTACAAATCTGAAAATGATCATGTGCTTATTATTACCCTGTACATGGATGAAATGTTGTTCATAGGAAATAGTAAGACTATGATTTCTAATCTTAAGTCTTAGTTGTTTGCAAAGTTCAAAATGAAAGATCTAGGTGCAACAAGGTATATTTTGGGGATGGAAATAACTAGGGATAGAAAGAGCAGGAAGCTTTGGGTCAGCCAGAGTAAGTACATTAACACTATTTTGGAGAGATTTGATATGAATGATTGCAAGCAGCTAGTTGTTCCAATCTTGTAGGGAACACAACTATCTGTTGAAGATTGTTAAAAATAGTCTATTGAGATGGAGGACATGACTAGGGTGCCTTATGTGAGTGTAGTTGATAGTTTGATGTATACAATGGTCTATACAAGTCCAAACATTGCCCAAGCAGTGGGAGTACTCAGCTGATTTATGGAAAATCCAGGAAGGACACATTGGGATGCTATGAAGAGAGTGTTTAGATATCTAAAAGGTGCCTTAGAATGTGCTCTGTGTTACCATGGAAATTTGGTTGGATCGTAGAAAACTCTCAACATTAGTGGATATATGGAATTTGATTAGGTAGGGGACATTGAAAACAGAAGATCCACCAGTGGATATAATTTCATGTTAAATGGTGGTGCAATTAGTTGGATGAGCAAGCGACAGACTGTAGTTTCTTTATCCACTACGGAGGCAGAATACATGGTAGTGACACATGCCTGTAAAGAAGTTGTTTGGCTCAGTCGTTTGTGTTCTGATATTGGTTTTGATTCAGGGCAAAACACTATTTTTTGTAACAGTCAGAGTGCCATTTTTTGGCGAAGAATCCAACTTTCCATGCCAGGATGAAATATATCGATGTGCAATA
The DNA here is from genome assembly GCA_007115665.2 of Sequoiadendron giganteum. Taxonomy (NCBI): domain Eukaryota; kingdom Viridiplantae; phylum Streptophyta; class Pinopsida; order Cupressales; family Cupressaceae; genus Sequoiadendron; species Sequoiadendron giganteum. The sequence continues at coordinate 175,641,357 of CM021100.1, read as the reverse complement.
TCACTTCGTGAGAGATATGGTGGAGGGTGGAAATGTTTCTTTAGAGAAGATGGATACAATGAAGAATGTTTCTGATGCATTGAAAAAGCCAGTGAGTACAAACAAGTTTAGATGGTGTGCAAGTTCAATGGGCCTTGGGGCCTATGATCATCAATAAATTCAAAGTTTGGAGGAAGCCAGTAAGTCTTCGTCAAGTGGGAGCTTGTTGGAAAATGTGCCTCAATTTACTGGCTCAAACATCTGTTAAAGGCTTGAAAAATTTATGTCTTTATCGCTTTACCGTGGAGTTCTCATGTGGTCACCTTGGTCTCTAGATGAGACTTTTTCTGGTCGGTGAGACTCCAACAGGTGTTACAACGATGGGCCGACGGGCTTGGAGTTGGCAGAATGTTATGTCGGTTTGCCTCGACTTCATCGACGGAATGTTCGCATATCAGTGGGAGACAATGCGTTGTCTCACCAATGTGCCAGTGTAGTTACCTCACCTTCATCGCTAGAATGAATGCTTATTGGTGGGAGGAAATGCAGTGCCTGACCGATATGCCAACACCTGCATCTATGATTGCGATGGGTTTTAATCTGATGATGCTCGTTCCGTTCTGCGCCCTTTTGAGGCAAGTACCGATGAGACTTTGTGAGTCAAGAGAAATTGCCTGAGCAGTTGACGCATGGCAGCTTGATCAACGGTAATCGCTTGTCCCGTACCTCACATGGTGGGTCCCGAGTTATTCCTGTAGGGTGTTGCCAACTCCAGACAAGTGTCAACATTTCAAAGAAATTTATTGGAATATTGCGGATGCGGTTTTAGATTCCCCGAAAGAGAACTAGCGACGTACATGTGTCATGGTGGGCCCCGACTGTGATGACGGTTGGAGTTGGTGGTTTAATGCCATACCTCAGAGTTTGAAGGTATGGTTAGCGGTAGCACGGTATTTGGAGCCCAGAGGTAGTTGACTTATCCTTTTTTTCGGTCAAGCGGCGAACAAATGGCATATCGACACATGACATGTTTTCATTGGTTGTTTTTGCATCGCTGTTGCAAAACAACATTTATTGGCTAGAAGCTTGATTGGTAAAAAGCGACATATCATGCATTTAGTATGAGATCAGTTTTGGCAGATGTTAGAGCCCGATTTAGGTAATTTTCTTTGCAACATAATTAATTGTTGGGGGCAGCCTGATGCATGATTGCAGGGTAATTTGATTCGAGATCAATTTGGCATGTCCGTGAAGTGTAAATTAAATGCACCCTAATTGGTTGTTGAATATGAGACTTTGTAACAACCGATAGTGACTATGAACAATTGAAGGTCTTAGGGTGGTGAGTTTGTATTCATTGTATGCAAAAAAAGCATTGTAACAGTGAGTGCATGAAAACTCAAGTCTGCTGATGTGAGCTAACTATCAGAGAGTGAGGACTGTGAGCTTTATATGTAATTTTGTTTACTGTAATACAAAGTGTCTTCTCTTGGTGTGGTGGGTTTTTTCTCGAAAGGGTTTTCCCACGTAAATCTAGTGTTATCTCTATGTATGTGTTTTTCGGGTTTCCTGTTATGCTCTGTTTGTTCATCTTAGAAGTTAGAAAACATTAAAATTTGATCTTTGCACTTCTCCTCTGAGGTTTTAGCATTGGGAAAGCATATTCCACACCTCTTCTTTTCCTTTCACACTCTACTTTTCACACTTATTCATACACTCTTCTGTTCCTCAAATTGAATGATGGATGGATGATCAATTCGCTACAACTTGATTCACATTTATACCTTCTTCAACCTTGGAAACATTCATAAGGTCGGCTATAAAATTTCAAATCAAAAATTCAAACAAGGTTGGCTACTCGACATTCCCACGGTGGATAAGAATGTGAGAGGACCAATTACATATTTAATTTAGGACCCAAACAACATTTTGGATCACACACATGCTTTCTCAAATCAATGCAAAAGCATAATGTAATGTGCAAACACCAGGTCGGCCAAACCTAATGAAAACATCGATGATCTTTGAAGTACACGCATCACCAGAAAATAAATCTCACGTGGATTGCCCAACATGATCCAAAAGTCATTTTACCATCTCTGAGAACAACTCAGATACATCCGCAACATCATCAATAAACTTCATTTGCAGAGAACACTTCACCAGTCCAAACAAGACAACCAGTAAAAATACCAGAGCTCTGGAGCAGGATTTCCAGAGTGCCAAATAACACACAAATTTTCCATAACATAGAAACCATCACAAAGAGCAATCTCCCAGATCTATAGGATCTAAAACCAAATACCGAGAGACTATAGAGCCAAAAAATTTCTCCCAGTCCCCAACTAGATAACTTTGCAAGCCAGTTCACACATCGGTAAACATAAATTCTACTCTCGATCAACCCAAAAGCTAAAACTCAAAATAGACAATCCATTTAAGCTTATGAATACACCTCCAGATCCACATAGATATAAGATCAACACAAAGAAAATGCGGACCAGAATACCAGATCATACACAAAACACAACTTCAATTATGATTTCAAGGTTTCTCAAATTTTCTCAAAAGAACTTGGTAAATACACAACTTACTCAACCTATACAGTTTTGACATCAATGAAAAAATTAATGACAACACCACCAAACACATCCATACTTGCAACATCTAACACATTTTGATGTTGCAGTCACTTTTTCGTATAATTAACCCTTCACATTGATTTCAAATACTTCATCTTTTGCATTCTTCCTAATAATACTTCTCTATACATCATCAACTTCATAGATGAATTTGATCTTCTATATATATCCTCCACAATAATTCAAAATCACAATTAGGTCATCTCCAAGATGCCTTTTAGAAGAGACAATTGATATCACATTGGTCAACTCTAAACATATAATATTGCAAGAGTAATAATTATAGATTTTCACATGGCATTACAAGACCCAAACACATTATAACACATTCTCCAAAATAAGATTAATTAATAAGGATCAACCGTTGATGGAGGAAATAAGTCCGTCATCCCAAATAATGAAACACCACCAAAACTGCCATCTGCACAACTTTACACCACCAGGGAGAGATCAAAACCATCACGTGGATTAGGATGTAAGAATGGTAGTTAATGCACAATATCTCCTCAACCTTCTCCTGTAGAAAATGATCTATGTTGACACAAGAGGAGAAACCCACTGAATATATAGGAACAATACATTTCAGATAACTTTTAGCAAACTATCATTTGAAAAATGAACTTGTGGGCCATTAAAACACCAAAGAATTGCAAGGAACATATACATTTGTGAACATATCCCTAGGTCTGCATGGTCACATTTGTCTCACCAAAGGAATGTAGAGCATTCCAACAAGTGTTTATCATTATATTTCATAGACTAGATCATTGTCAACTGTAACTCTTATTGCAGAGGGTGTAAGGACTTGAAATATTGGAAACAAAACCTTCATAACACCACCAAATTATCACCTAAATTGCAAGACAAAAACTTATTTTGTGGAAGGATGTAGACCAAAAAGCCATGACTCTATCACAGTGAATACCATAACAAAGATTTTGCAACTTATCTTCATGTTTGGTACATTAAAAAGGAATAATATCAATGTAAACATATGTATGTATATTACAACATGTATACCTATCTCCACAAAATTCTTAGACATCAAACTAAACATCATTTCATCTTTATCCGACCTTATGCTACACTACTAACATGTATTCTACACACCACTATCTCTGGAGTATATACAAAATTCATCATACACATCTGATATCAATGACAACACCTATTTCCAATAATCTCCCCCTTTGTCATTGATGGAAACACACATATACATCTCTCCCACTTTGATATCAAGGGAAAAGGGCATAAAATATTATATTTACAACATACCAAAATTGTATGAACTCCCCCTTACTATACACTCCCCTTGAGATGGAGATGCCTTTAAATAAATTCAATAAAAACCAAAAAGATACTGTAAACATCCATAAAAACCTATACAAAGTCAAAATTATCTTATTTACCCTTTTGTAACCTCCTTGGAAGGTAGAATATTCTTGTGAATTTCCCTAAGTTTCTCCAAAATTACAATCGAGTATGATTTTGCTGAAGTGAAAACATTATTTTGGCATTCAACCTACATGCACAAGTCCTTAGTCTCTTCCACATTGTTTGGAGCCTTCATTTCTTGCCCAACCTTTTCTGCTTTAGCAAGCAACCTAGATAATGAAGCAAGTCTCACATTAACTTCTTCCCTTAATCGATTAAATTGCTTCTTTATTTGTTCTCTTTGGTCCTAAAGTAATAACAACTGTAAGTGAAGATTTTCAATTTGAGCTCTAGTTGCCATATCTCCATCTTTTGAAAGATCATATATCTTGACCATTTGAGTGATTTGTGACTCAATGGATTCAATCTGATCCTTGATGCTTTTGGTGGAAACATGTCATTTCAAACAAAATTGATAAAGGGTAGTAGCTTCATCTACACATTCTTTGAACGCTTTCAAATTTTCTTGATATTTATTGTGTGCACTAGCACATCAGTCAAATACTTCAACCATTCTTTTATCATTTATTTTTCTCAAAGCCTCTTGCTCTACCTTTTGCTCAATGTGTGAATAATGATCCTTAAAAGAATCTATTAATAGCTTCAAATTTTGTTATGAAGGCAAGGAGGACTCTATGTTTACCTCTGGTAAACCTTCTTGAATGATCTTTACGACATCCTCAATTAATTCATTCTTCTTCATGTGCTAGATTGCAGAATCTCCTTCCTTACAGAGGTATGTAGAATATCACCAAGTTGCAGCTTGTGGAGGGGAGAAATTTTTGACAGATCTACCTGACCTTCATGAGTGGGGATTTGAAAAAGTTGAGATGTTACCATAGGTTGGAACTACATCCACAAATATAGTAGGTCTTTAAACCAATCTAAAGACGAGGAACTTCAACCCTTAACCACATATGCATCTTGCTTCTCAACAACCTTCTCTTTTGTATCCTAAACAATTTCAGGATTATCTTCTCTCATCTACACATTCCTTCCTGAAATTTCCAGAGGAGCGACTTTCTGTTTTGAAGGAGGAATGCCAACTTCACTTTGAATTTTTGTACCTTGTGCACTAGTATTCACTAGAGGAGTAGTTTCCTCACTTTTCTTTACAACACCATCAGACATATTACCTTAAAAAATAGATAGATCTATGTCCTAGTAGACACATCAAGAATATTTTATAGAATAATATCATCCAGAGAAACTTGATCCTCACTCATCTCCATTTCTTCAAGGATCTTGGCTATCTTTTCTTTAGAATCTTTCTCTTCTTTTTCTATCTCCATTTTGGAGACTTCTTGCATCTTATGTACACCAAAGACATCTTCTTCTTCTTCTTGTTTGAAAATTCCTTCTATCTTGCTAACTAGAAGCATCTTGATCTTCGGTTTTCTTTGAGGGAGACTCATTATATACTTCTAGATGATCTTGTGCATTTGTTTCAACTTTAGTGTTATGCCCTTCTGGAGGCCTTTATGATCCAACATTACTTTTCATATCATGAATGATTTTATTTTTAACATCTTTAGTTTCATTATGAATCTTCCTTTTCACACCTTCATCCAACTTATCAGAAGATCTAATCTTCTTTTGGTGTGAAGCTCTTTGGCTTGTCTCTGGATAATCTTCTCCTTTTCTTCTTCTGAAATAAGAATCCATGTTTTTTCAGTTACTTGTAGTTTCAGGTCTTCATCAGTTTTAATGGCCTCTTCTCTCCTTTGTCTCAAAACCTTAGCTAAGTTATCCAGAGCTTTATCAACAATGTCATTGAAGGAAATTTTCTACATTAGCATGTACTCAATGAAAAAAAATTCAATTGTCTTTTTATTTTCTAGAGGAACATCTGGATGCAACATCATTGTATCGTTTAATAAATCATACTCCACAATTCAATTTAGTATTGCACCAAAATCTAGAGGGTCATGTGTGGTCGGAGGAGCCTTCTCATTCTTTTCCTCAACAATCTGTTTTCCTTTCATTTTTTTGTAAGGAGATCTATTCTTCTTATCCTTGACTTGCACCTTTCTCTATTTTCTTTAAAACAAAATATTTCACTTCTTCTTCTTCATCATCAATATCAATCTTTTCTCTTTTTGCCTTTTGTTTAGGCTTAGTGTGCACAAATTTAGTGGCCTTTTTCTCCAAATTTATTTGAGATGTAGCTTTTCTTTTACTACCGGTTGATTGAGTGGATTCAAAAGGTAATAGAGAAAATATAACAATAGGAGAGGATCTACTAGATCTCCTTAGACCGTGACTAGCTTCCAAAAGAGCAGATTTGGCTCTGGAAGTCTGCACAGGAACATCATATATAGTTTTTGGAGAGGTACCCAATATCTTGTAAAGCTCCTCTTTGGTTTTAATTTTTGAGTAACACAGAGCACCCATATATTTCATTAATTTTTCAACTTTCTTTTCATTAGTTTCTTCTTTAGCTCTTTTTGGTAAATTTCATCCATGATTTCTTTATATGTGCCAAATATTTTAACTTGAGGATCCTTAGGTTTTGACAAAAAAATATCTATGTAACCTTGTATAAATTCATCCTCAACCTCATAAGGTAGCTTAGATATCCATATAGTTCTAGGTTCTACTATTTCCATAAAATAATGATCCTTTTTTATCATAAAATTTATCTCATTTTTATATTTTCGAACCAAACTAGATGGTATCCTATATCTCCCCTATTACTCTATTTACAAAATTTTAAAGAAAATCCAGTACATGGTAGTATATTATTGTTCATCTTGAAAACTATCTATATGCTTCTTGATTTGTGCAACTACCAGAGTGAATTTATCACAAATTTTTCCTTTGAAGCCAAGTAATTCATTTAGGAAGAAAAGAGTAAGACATATGATCAAAGAACCAAACCTGAAGTTGTACTTGGTTTCCTTTGTTTTTTTCAGGTTCTCCATTAGTTGTTGTCTCAAAAACTCACATAGGTCAATATTGTCATTTTCCTTTGTCATTTGATATGCGGTATGAATTATTATGGCGGTGGCAGACCCTTCCCTATTTGTGAAATAGATTTTGTATGCAATACCTATTGATGCATACCAAACACCAAGTTCAATTATATATTTTAGTGTTGGGGTTATCTTATCAAGCTTAACACCACTGAGTTCTATAGCAGTTTCATTCTTTACAAATTTCAACACTAGAATTGGTCCAAAGGTGCAAAGACCAGTAACTGCCATAATAGCATCCTTTATGATCAAGTAGGGTTTGTCTAGCCAAATAAAATCATCATGAATATGGATCAAGATGATTCTTACCCATTCCTTGCTTTTATAGAAGTTTGGAAAGTCATTCTAGATGTCCAACCCTTTTGCAATAATATTCCCATACTTTGGCTTGTATCCTCCATTGTCATTTAGTAGCTCGTGTTAGAACATTTCAAATGAAGAGGTATATTTAATTTTATTTAATTGAGCATGGACGTAAATTCTTATGTCCTCATAGCACACAACGCCCACTGGAACCTTTGAAAATGTGTTACCTTTGTCTACCTCCATTTATTTGAATGTAAATTTCTTGTATTTGGGCCTTGGCCTCTTAGTAACATTAATGACAATTGGTGTAGCAATGATACCGCTTTTTGATACTATAGTTTTACAAGAAAAACCAAAAAAATACTTGTGAAAACTATCGTTAGGGTTTGCTCGCAACACACATAGAGTTTTCTTCTCTTCCTCCTTAGCACTTGCATACACTTGATATCTTTGAATGGGATCAATTTTTTTCAACTAGGAACTAAATATGCCTCACACCAACCCTAATTTTTTCACAATGAATGCTCTTATTTTCTTTTGACACTTAGTAGCTTTTTATCGTCTGAGATATCACAAAGATCCATGATCCTTCAACAATCTTCTGTGAAAGGTGTACTTGCACTGAAACTTTATGCAAGCATAACCATATCAATTTTAACCATTATACTGAAGACTTTAGCATTTCAATCTCCATATGGGTTTGATAAATTTGAAAATTCAACTCCCCTTGAACTAATAATTTCTCTTTAGTTATTGAAGGGTCCATCTGTATCGTGCTGAGGTACAGATTCATTCTTTACTTCAAATTTTTCCTTCTTCTACCATAATTTGTTCATTTCCTTATTTTGTGAAGCAAAATATCTTGCATTATTTCCCTTGCAAAAACTTGCAATGTGTCCTAGTTTATTGTAATTGTAGTAGGTGATATTGGTTCATAGAGTGTAATTTATTCTTCTTACATTGGATCTACAATCAACAACTCGATGACCAAACTTGTTGCATGTGTAGCAATAACCATAGAAGGATTGAGAAGACATAGCATGACTATTCCTTATTACTTTACTTCTACATTCATTAGCCTTGTTTCCAAACTTATTTCAAGCATAACACTCTCAACTGCCTTTTGACCAAACTTATTACATGTATAACAATTACTATTGAACCTGATAGGAGCATTTTGTTTAGGGCCAGGTTTTCTAAAATTCTTCTTCTTGTTCCAAACATGAATGGATCCACCTCATTTCTCACTTTCTTGATTTATCTTTTCATTTTTGGAGGGTGTCTCAAGATTTCTTGTGCAGGTTTTCTCTTCAGACTTCCCTTCTACTTTGAAGTTATCATATAGGTTTGCAGATGCATTGGATATAAGACTTTTCCCTTTTTTAAAACCAAGTCTGAATTTCTCTTTGGATGGATTTTAAGAGTTAATCAACTCATCAAGAATTTCAAAACCTCCTCTCAGTTTTATACCTTTGTCAATCTACTCTTTTGCTTTTTCAAGTTCTTTTCTTTGGGATACAATTTTTCCTCAAGCTTTAAGCATTCAACAATTTTTCATTGAGCTTGATATTCAAGCAATCCCCAATATTCTTTCCTTCTTCATCTTCTTTGGCTTTCATTTCACATCCATTTCCTCCTTCTATTTGAGCTTTTAGTTTGCCAATTTCTTCTTTTGATTCTCTAGCTTTTTCCTTCAATTTATTAATTGTATCCTTTGATTTTTCCAACATGCACTCATATTTGATATTTTTAAATCTTGCTTCATCTATATCTTCAAGAGAAGACCAAAGTTCTCCTTTAAAATATACTTCACAATCTTTTAGATTGATGTCCCAACCTTCGAGTTCCATTGATTCTAGATCTGGTTTTGGAATAACATATCATTGATTTTTTCTACAAATCCCATGTGTTCAAGAGTAGGATCAACCTTAGTTGTTAAGCTTCTCAAGGAACTTGTCTCTAATACCAATTTTTGAACACAATAATGTGTTGAGAGGGGGGGTGAATAAGCATATATTAAAACACAACCATTCCTTTTTGTAGATTAACAACACATCACATAAATTGAAAAGAACATAAGTAAACACATGCAACAAATAAAGACACCAATATTTTGTACATCGAAAACCCAATGAGGGAAAAACCACAGTGAGGATTCTCATAATATATGTAGCTCACTATTAAGAATTACAAATTTATTTAAGGCTAATTGTCTATGGACTTACAAATTAAGGTGACAACCTTAGAGCAAGATACAAAGGACCTGATTAGACTCACTGCCTTAGACCAGGATACATGAAAATTAGAATGAGAAAATATATTATGAAATGCTATTAAGAAGCATCTAACACATGTTGATGTTGCAATCACTTTTGTGCACAATTAACCCTTCACATTGATTTCGAACACTTCATGTTTTGCATTCTGCCTAATCATACTTCTCTATCCATTATCACCTTCATAGATTAATTTGATATTCTATATATATCCTTTGTAGCAACTAAAAACCACAATTAGGTCAACTCCAAGATGACTTTTAGAAGAGACCCTTGATATCACATTGGTTGGATCCAAACATATATAATATTGCAAGAAAAATAATTGTAGATTTCCACATGAAATTACAAGACCCAAAAACATTCTCCAAAATAAGATTAATTAATCAAGATAAACCATTGATGGAGGAAACAAGTCTTTTGGCCCAAATAATGAAACCACCAAAATTGCCATTTGTGCAACTTTACACCATTGGGGAGAGATTAAAACCATCATGCAGATTAGGATACAAGGATTATAGTCCATGCACAACCTTCTCCTGATGAAACTGGTCATTATATGCTAACACAAGAGGAGAAAACCAATGAATATACATGAACATAACATTCTAGATAACCTGTAGTGAAATGTCATTTAAAAACTAAACTTGTAGGGCATCAAAACACCAGAGACTTGGAATGAAGAACTCATATACATTTTTAAACATATCTCTTGGTCTGCATGGTCACATCTATCTCACCAGAGGAATGCAGAGTATTCCAACAAGTATTTATCATTAGATTTCATAGATTAGAACATTGTCAACCGTAACTCTTATTGTAGAGGGTGTAAGGACTTGAACTCTTGGAAATAGAACTTTCACAACACCACAAACTCTTCACTTGAACTACAAGAAAAAAAAAATATTTTGCAAAAGTATGTGGACTAAAAATATATGACTCTGTCATAAAGAATACCATAGCAAAGATTTTGCAACTTGTCTTCATGTGTGGTATTGTAACGAAGATTTTGGCACCACAAGACCCTCTAACACTTCTAGGGCTTTTCACCTAAAAGGAGAGAGAAGAAGGCCAAAATACATGAGTTACATTCAAAGGGGAATCAGGGGGTTTAAGGTGTGGTGTGTGATATGGAATGCCCTAAATGTTATAAATTGAAAATGGAAACTAACTAATAATGTAAGTCTAGAAAATAAACTAAGCTAGAAAACATATTGTGATATGCAAATGATCTATGAAACATAAATAAACTATTACATAAATGAACAAAATCAAAGAGGTGCAGCTGGGAATGAGTTGCAAACTAGAAAATAGACTGGAAATGTGGCTGATGCTGAAATTCTGGCCCACTGAGACACTTATGCCATTTTGGGCGACCTAGTCCCAGATCTGGAAAACTGCACCAGAGCTTGTTGGCCAAATGGGTATCCAAATCTACAAAAATCTCTGAAAAATATTCACAGTGGGAATAGGTCACCACAACTGGTGGGAATGTCCCTTTAGTCTTTTCTAAAATTCTGAAGGTGGAAACGTAGGCTCTTAATCTTCACTTTCTGCTCCTCTAGGTATCTAGTCCTGAAAGTGAAGATTATGATCTACAAACTTGTTCTCCAAGCTCCAACTAGGGTTTCTCCAACCTTGAAGGGCTTTGACACTTTGATGGCAACACTTCTAATCATATTCTTTGGAAAACCTACAAACAAAACTTGCAAATCACACAAAGAGAAACCAATGAAGAGACAAGATAATGAAACATGAATAAATGAAGTTAGTACCTTGCCATGATGAGAGATATTGAATGTTAGGGCATAGGGGTTTGACTTGGTCAAACCCATTTTAGATAATCAAATCCAATGAAGAGACAAGATAATGAAACATGAATAAATGAAGTTAGTACCTTTCCATGATGAGAGACCTTGAATTGTTGCAGCAATGGTTGTGGTTTTGGCCCTTGAGTGCTTCAGAAAATGATGTCTTGCTTGACCTAAGATGCTCAAACCCTAGCTTGCTTGAGAAGAATGATGAGTGATGAGAAGAGAGTGAATGAATAGAAGAATTAAGGTTTTTAGAGAGCAAAATGAGAGGAAAAACCCTTATTTATATAATCTATGCCCTAATTTCCCAAAAATGTCACTTGATAGGCCGACACTAGGGTTTTGGGGGAAAATTCTTGCAATATTTTTTATTTAATTTTGAATTTTATGTCAAAAGGGACTAGGTCACCCAAGGTGGCGACCTAGTCCACTTGGACAAATTCAAGTGGTGGTCAGTGATTAAGTGGTGTTAAATGACGATTGACGGGCTTGCCTCCCGAAACACACTTACGTTGGGCTTAAAAGTACATTAAGAGGCTAATTTTAACATAAGAAAGGGTTGATTCGGTGATGATAAGCCTGGGAAAGTGTGAAAATGTTTTACAAAACCTTGCAACACTTTGAAATAGGGCTCGAAAAGGGGTAAAAAGAGGTCCAAAATCTATAGGGAAGGGTCCAAATGAGTGAAAAGTGTCAAAGGCTACACTTTTTGGCGACACATTTAGCCCCCACTTTAGTGAGAGGATGAACTTGCTTCAAACTCACACTAAAGTAGCCACATGGAGATGGTGAAGAATGAGGAAGAGGAAGAAGGAGGTGGTCAAGCCCCTAGGGTTCGAGATTCTAAGTAAAAAATACATCAATGTAAGAGAAAAAATTGGAGGGTGAATGATTTACAACAAGAAAAGATACATGATCATGAGATGACAAGAACTAAAGGAAGATAGAGATGAAGGTAAAAATTTGGATCAAGCTTCGATCATTTTTCTAGCTACTTGTGGATCATATCTAGGTTGTTTTTCCAAAAAGAGTGGGTGGTTTAGTGAGAAAGTCATGCTAGTGTGTATACTTCCCACCATATAATGAGAAAGTCATGCCAGTGTGTCAACTTCCCATTATACTAACCATACCAAAGTTACTTCGCTTGATAAATTTGATAAGGCACCGCAATGCTTGTGTAAATGCTTTTGTAAATGATTTTGAATTTAAATGTTATGTAAAGATTTTGTTGAAGGGGATTTTGCTTTGTTCATGTGAGGTCTTCTTATTAGGGAGCATTGTGCCTAATGTATCCAAGAGAGGACAAGTTAGGGTGTTAGATTGTTATCCATGGGATGCCTCATTCACATCAAGCCACTTCAGTTGATCGTACACTCTTGGAAGACATCAAACCCAATGGCACCACCAAGAAGAGGACACATCACAAGGAAAAAAAAATCACGCCATGAAATTTTGTAATAGGATTTCATCTATGAATGCCCCCACTTTAAAGCGGTTGCTACACCATTGCTGTGAGAAATTGCTTTAAAGTAGCCAAGGATAAGTGAAAGAAGACATGAGAGCTAACTTTGAAAGCCTTATGCCAAGTTATATGTTTCCAAAGTGAGCTACGCCATGAAGAGGGGTATTATGTCACATGCGAGTCAATATTAAGACATGTCGTCCATGTCCCAAGATTTCTTTGATATGTTCATGAAAGGTTAACGGCTATTCAGAAGAGACAATGACAGGTGACATATGAGGGCAAGGCTATGTAACCGATTGCCCCCACTTAGTGCAGGGCAAAGGTGAGCCTAGAATGGATGATGGTATACTGCTCCTCACGAGGGATGTGAAACATGAAATAGTGAGTATGCTATGATCCTACAACTATTACAAGGCAAAGAGCAACAACTAATGTTATTTATGTGGAGGAGTAAACAAAGTTTCGACAAAGGTAGCCTTGATGGTGTAAACTTTGGCATATATGTGAGTAAGGTCATGGTAAGTTGGTTGGTGTGAAATATTGTGCTTATATGAGTGAAGGGTGAGTGCGGGTTGGTGTGGAGATTGTTGCTTGTGTGATGGTGGGTAAATAATAAAAGGATTCTTAGGATGGCCCACGGGGTATGTAGGAGGTTCATTGATTGGGAGGAGTGGGGGGGGGATCTAATGGACACTTGTGTATGTATAACCTTGGCAGGATTGGTTCGATATATGTCTAAGAAAGAGAAATCTAGTATCATCTTGGTACCATCACCCAAGGAAGACACATTACTAGTGCTAGAAAGGAGATCAACCATGATACCTTCCATAGTAGGAGAGTTTTGAGGAGAATGACCAACCAAGTGTGCTTGAAATTCAAGCGTGGGTTCTACCAAAATAATTTCATTGTATGGAAGGGGAGGATCAATCGTTTGATTCTCTTGTTTATTGATAGGAGGGAGAGGAGGAGAAGGCTCTAGTTAATTGTCTAAAGTATCATTCTCTTTCGACATATTATTCACCCTAGTAGGAGAGCTTGTAATATGTTCATCATAGTCCATGGTTAGAACGAGTGAAGTAGCTTAATCAAAAATAGGGGAGATAGCAAGAGGAATTTTTTGTTCAAAGAGGTTGTCCCAAATGGGAGGAAAATCAGGAAAAGGAGGAAGAATATTCCCATGAGTCTTAATAAGGATAGCTTCTAACACAAAACCATCTTCTACACATCGAGGGTGGATAGTGGGAGAAGGATAATTGTCATGGGCATGGTTATGGAGTCTAGGTAAGGTGATGTTTAGGAAGGTGTCGATGATTTCATTTTCTTGTGCTAAAATATCTTCCCAAAGGGGATGAGGAGAAGAACAAACAAGACCTTCATGATGCTCAACGATTGTACCTTCTTTTGCCAAGATACCTTCATCACTAAAAGGATAGGTATCATGAGAAGAAAAAATGTGATCATCATGATTGTCTATGGTTGTATTTTCTTCTAACACATCATCCTCACAAATAGGAGAGATAGAAGGTAGTGTAAGTTTAAGACAAGTATCAATGTTTTCATTCTCTAGACTCTCATAACTAGGGAATGCATCGAATGAATGATTACCATGTTTATGTACTAACTTTTTCTTGGAAAATTTGGAAAGAATTGAAACTAACATTTTTTGGAAATAAAAAATGAAATGTAAAGACTTAAAAGGAAATGCAACTTTCAGATGTCAAACAAGGTAATTTACAGTTTACACTACACAATTATCTGAAAATGAAATGATGCGAAGGCAAAAGAAAATTTAAGCAATGCAAGGAATGAGCTAATTTGAGCTAAATGTAATAAAATGCATGTTACAGAAACACAACCAATTGATATAGATAGGTACTGGTAGCAAATAAAATCTAGAAAAGAGAGTTTTCAGCTCTGTAAAAGGTTGTTTCAGGGGCCTAAAGGGACTAGGTCGCCCAGAGTGGTGACTTAGTCCTCCTGGTTATGTTTTTGAAAATTTGTAGAGTTCTTTGACAGATTTAGGTGGTTTTTGTATTGTATGATGCAGATCTATGATGAAAATGCAAAATTTTAGAAAATTTCAATGATTTAAAATGCAAAAAGGCAAGCTATATGCACTTTTACCAATGCAATTTTTTAAAACCCTAAAATGCAATTTGAATAATGCAAAATACAATGCAATGCAAACCTAGGACGAGAAAGAGCTCCAAATCAGAGAAGAGGGTATGTGGACGTCGGGTTCACCAAAATGTAACGAAGATTTTGGCACCACAAGACTCTCTAACACTTCTAGGGATTTTCACCTAAAAGGAGAGATAAGAAGGCCAAAATACATGAGTTACATTCAAAGGGGGATGGGGGGGATTTTAATAGGGGGTTTAAGGTGTGGTGTGTGATATGGAATTCCCTAAATGTTATAAACTAAAAATGAAATCTAACTAATAATGTAAATCTAGAAAATAAACTAAGTTGGAAAACATATTGTGTTATGAAAATTATCTATGAAACACAAATAAACTATTACAAAAATGAAAAAAATTAAAGAGGTGCACTTGGGAATGAGTGGAAGAATGGAAAATAGACTAGAAATGTGGCTGATGCTGAAATTCTAGCCCACTGGGACACTTATGCCATTCTGGTCGACCTAGTCCTAGATCTGGAAAATTGCACGAGAGCTCGTTTCGACCAAATGGGTATCCAAATCTACAAAAATCTCTGAAAAATATGCATAGTGGGACTAGGTCACCACAACTAGCAAGAATGTCCTTTTTGTCTTTTCTAAAAATCTGAAGGTGGAAATGGAGGCTCTTGATCTGCACTTTCTGCTCCTCCAAGTATCCGATCTCGAAAGTGAAGATTATGATTTACAAGTGTTCTCCAACCTTGAAGGGCTTTGAAACTTTGATGGCAATACTTCTAATCCTATTCTTTGGAAAACCTGCAAACAAAACTTGCAAATCACATAAAGAGAGAAAGAAAGGTTGGCTGTTAGGGCATAGGGGTTGGCCTTGGTCAAACCCCTTTTAGATAATAAAATCCAATGAAGAGACACGATAATGAAACATGAATAAATGAAGTACGTACCTTGCCATGATGAGAGACCTTGAATTGTTGTAGCAATGGTTGTGGTTTCAACCCTTGAGTGCTTTAGAAAATGATGTCTTGCTTGACCTAGGATGCTCAAACCTTAGCTTGCTTGAGAAGAATGATGAGTGATGAGAAGAGAGTGAATGAATAGAAGAATTAGGGTTGTTAGAGAGAAAAATGAGAGGAAAAACCCTTATTTATACAAGCTATGCCCTAATTTTCCAAAAATGTCACTTGATAGGCCGATACTAGGGTTTTGGGGGCAAATTCCCACAAGATTTTTCATTTAATTTTGAATTTTATGTCAAAAGGGACTAGGTCACCCAAGGTGGCGACCTAGTCCACTTGGAAAAATTCAAGTGGTGGTCGATGATTAAGTGGTGTTAAATGATGATTAATGGGCTTGCCTCCCAAAACACAATTAAGTTGGGCTTAAAAGTACAGTAAGGGGCTAATTTTAACACAAGAAAGGGTTGATTCAGTGATGATAAGCCTAAGAAAGTGTGAAAATGTTTTACAACACCTTACAACACTTTGAAATAAGGCTCAAAAAGGGGTAAAAAGGTCCAAAATCCATAGGAAAGGGTCCAAATGAGTGAAAAGTGTTAAAGGCTACACGTTTTGGTGACACACGTACATTAAAAAGGAATGACATCAATGTAAGCATATTTTATGTACATTAGAAAATATATACCTACCTTCATAATATTCTTAGACATTAGACTGAACATCATTTAATCCTTATCCAACCTTATGCTACACTACTGACATGCATTCTGCACACCACTATCTCCGGAGTACATACAAACTTCATCATACACATATGATATTAATAACAACTCATATTGAGTTGACATCAATGGTCCAAAACCTATTTCTAATAGTAATGATGAATTAAATGTGGATTATTTGTTTTCACAAGTATTTTTAGTGTTGATATGGACTTAGTTAGTTGGCCTTATCTATGGTGATTTGTGCATTAGGATGAGAGGATGGATGATTAGAGTGCTTAGAAAGTTGTTTGTTGGGACTTGTAGATTTTTTTATCATGATTACATGGATACCTTGGTTAGATAATCTAGTATGAGCTTTGGTAATGATGTGGATTCATCACTTGGTGGTGGATGCAATTTTATAACTTGGTTCTTGGTCTCATGGAGAAGCTCTTGGGTCATGATTTATGTATATGGTGAGAGTTATTTAACATATTGAGTTCTATTGATAGGAGATGGTTATCTTTATTTGATTAGAAATGTTGATATCCTGGTTAGAAATGGAGGATTCTTGGAGTCTTTAGTGAGGTGTTAGTATATGACTTGTCAATTTTGACAGGCGATCCTTGGTTAAGAGGATGGTTTGGTGTTGTGTCATGGTGGTCTCTAAATACTAGGTGGAGTGTTAGCATGATACAAGTTCTCTTGGGAGCAAGATATGTTCATCAAAACATGATATTTTAAGAGGATTTATTAGATCATGATGTCATGGTATATTCCCAAATTCTTTATATATACATTATGATCTTTGATAGTAGTCTAGTTAGTTCTCTAAGTGATAGTGAGCATAATGATAGTTTATTTGGGAGCTTCATGTTATTGCATTGTTGCATTTGGATTTTAGCATGGATTGGTTAATTATATGTGTTCATGAATACTAAGGTGAGGCTAGAGTTCTCTTGGATTTAGAGACATTTTTTGAGATAATTAATCTTTGGAGGTTTCAATAGAAATACCAAGGGGCCTTCACCTAGATATGGATATGACTCCATGATGAACCGTGAATGTACATCCTTATTACCTAATGATGTGGATTAGATTAGTTGTGCATATTGTAAGCCCCTACCTTATGTGTGATTAATATAATTCTAATTTCTTATTACATTCCATTAATTGATGGATAGATAGATCAAAAGTGATTAATAAAGTACTAAGTGATTTCCATGATTAAGGATATCATTGGATTTGTTAGTAAATTGAATAAATATTATCTTCTTCCTCTCTCTTTAAACACCATAATGTGAATATTATTATATAGCACAGGAAATTGGATATTGTTTTATGAATGATTTTGATAACTTTCTCATTTTGTTTCATGTTTTATGTTTCGAGGTTGTTACCTAATTGGAATGATTACATATGCACATGTAATTCTTATATATGTCTTATAAAGTAGAAGGTGAATTATTGTGCACTATTAGATTCAACAAAGTAACTATTCAGTTGAGTTAATATTTAATATGCAATGATAAAGTTAGTTTTGATAAAAGAATTATCTTACAATGAATGAATTTAAACTATCATAAGAGAAAGAAATTATGTTATTATTTGAATAAGTGACTAGTGTGATTCATGTTATCCAAGGTAGATGTTAGTAAAAGGATGAACCAAGTTCTTCGATACCTTATGAGTAACATTATGGGTTGGATGAACAATCACGATTAGGCATGGATGAAGGTAACCCTACCCAAGATAAAGGTAATTTTGGATTGGTTAAATAATCCCACTTTTATGATTTTAGTCACCTTAAGGTAAAGCTTAAATTTTGTTACTTTGCATAAGGTATTAATTAGATAATTCATCAACAACTAAAATTGTGAGAATTTAGACTATCCAATAATATGCTTAATTATTATGACCTAAATACACTTGCATGTTGGCTATATTATTGTGGTGGTAAATGTGTAGGGAATTATGTCAATAGAAAATAGATTTTTTTGACCCTAATTAAATGCTTCATTTTGAAGTTTTGATTTTAAATCTTATCACCAAGAAAGTAATTAGGGTTTTATGTTAATGTGTAATTGTATTTATGAAGACAATGCTTGTTGGAAACAAGCTACACTGAGAGGGAAGGTGAATTAGTGTTGTGCAAAAATTAACTTTAGTAATCTTTAACTTCAAAGCATCAATAACATTCATTCACAATGCATAAATATAAAGTAAACACAACACCATAACACCAATATTTTTACGTGGAAACCCTGTTAGGGGAAAAACCACGGTGGATGGCCAATCCACAAGTATGATTTCCAGTATACTCAAAAGTGAATATTGCAAGGGAATGCACTTGCATTCATGGACACTTCCTAGATCTCACTGCTCAAGAAAGAAAGGGCTTGCTGCCCAAGAGTTCAGATTAAAACCATCTGAAGATTTGAACTGAGATGATAACATCTACAATGCCTGATTATAGTTCCAGATTAAGCACAATAATAGATTGGTACATCTATAGACTGAATCTATAATTTTTCTCTGCTTTGCTCACGTACACAACACATATCTTCTATGCGCAAGTGAAACTGTGCATTATCGCACCTCTACTTTGCTTTAACTCACTTTTCGGACTTCAACACAACTCTTAATCCATGAAAAATGATATAGGAGACCAAGTATATATATCTGCAACATAGGATTTATTTACACTCTGTCGACTTCAACAAAACATAAGAAAATTACGACTGTCGGCTCACATTATGAGAAATATACGATGCATACTCAAAAAGGTCGGCCATAAATTGGCTAGGACCCAAAAAATGACATACAAACATGTATATACTTAATTACTTCATTCCCATACATCTGTGACTAGTACATTCATGAGGTCGGCCTCAATACAAGAAAAATTGAGAACACAACAACCAAATCTTCTTTCACACAATCTGGTACGAGCCGCTGTGCTTCAAAAGAAATGAAGATAATATGCCAACAAATGTTCCCTGGGATGAAAAAAGAAAAATAATAACAAAAAATGATCTTACAGATCAAAGAGCACTGGATTATCGGATACTCTGTTCTCGCTTGACAATTTTGAGTCTTCTTTGCCGATAGGAGCAAATGATGGAGTGTAGACCTGATAGATGATTATGGTTGCTATCAATGAAGTAACCAAGTGAACCTCATAGTGTCTCTTGCCAAAAATCTCCCCCTTTGGAATTGATGGCAACACTTAGTGAAAAATGACTAAGTGCCAGATCAGTACCAAGATAGACTATATCGCCCAAAAATTCAAAATTTTTTCTCCCCCTGAGATGATTACACATTTTTCACTCTATTCCTTCTCCCCCTTTGACATTAATGGAAAAGGTAGGTGTTGAATGCCAAAATGTATTGATTCACAAAAAATATTTGAGAAAAAAAAACTGTAACTTACATGAGTTGAAAAATATCAGCAAAGTCTTTCTTTAGCTAAATCAGATTTGTGTCCCAAATCTTTTTAAGACTTTCCAAAATTGTGATGTGACCATAGATTAGATAGGATTGAGTCTCCATGGACTCTAGGTTGGATGGATCTATAACTCTTAAAGATTCCTCTCCTTCTTTGAAGGCACTTGACAATATGTCAAGTTTCAGATAGATGATGCTCCAGAGTTCACAACTTCTAGCAACAATTTTGTCATTTTCATATTTCAACCCTTGTATATTACTGAGCAAAGACATCACTTCTCATTTTAATTTTCTAACACTACTGGTTACCAGATCAAATGCTTCTGAGATAACATTTAGCTTAAGTTACAACTCCTTGACCTTCTTTACATTTTCTTCTATAAATTTTGAGAAAGATAGGCATGCTTTGTAAATATTTCTGCCTTCAGACAAAGCATCCTTCACATTCTTAATGCATGTAGTCAAGAGTGTTTTATCTTGAACAATCAACTCTTTCATGCCACTAAATCTTTTAGCATCAAAATCATTTCATACTTTTGTCATGGCTGATTTTTCAAATGACCCAAAATGAGTGTCAATAGAGCTGATTAGCCTTTTTAGCTCACAGGAGGATGAGCTAGCCGAATCTTTCACATAGGATGGCATTAATTTCTCCAATACCCTAGATGCCAGTTTTAACAGTTCACTATCCTCAATGTGAGATTTCAGTAGCTCCTCTCTCGCCTGAGCTTGAGCGAATGTAGCCACTCTCATCTTCTGAACTGGGCTTAAGCTAGATAGGCGAATGGGACCTTTGATCAATTCTGCATCCAATTCTCCTTTTGTGCAACCAAAAATTGTTTTACAACTTCAATAGTGTCTCTTGTAGCAATCGAAACTGCTTCCTTCTCCTCAACAAGTATTTCCTCAGCTGAAGGTGTGGGATTGACTTCAGATATTTCTACCTTTTCAACCAAAATATTTTTAGGTGCCTCCACTTCCATGGGAATTTCAGTGTTAGCATTAGCACCAAAATTATCATCAGCATTATCATCAACATTTTTATCAACATTTCCTTCTACTTCATTTACCGAATCAGGTAAAACATTATCAACATGGGTTTCCTTAGTCATAATATCAAATCTTTCTTTTAACAATATTTCTTTTAGATTTTTCTCGGTTTCCTTTGTGACTTCTTCTGTTTCACCAATCATAAGTTTTTTGAACCTTGTTTTACTCTTGAACTTATTTTGTGCTTTATTTAGGAGTGTCTTCATTTCATCTAGAGACATGGCTAGACATAGTTCAGCTAGAATTCTCTCTCATTTGCTCTTATTAATTTCTAGCACTTAACCTCCTAGCTTCCAGAATGTCATATAAGCTTTTCAAAAAACTATCCATTATTTCAATCAGAACTTTATTGAAAGCATTCATGCATTTTATAGTTGCCTCTTCTAGAATTATTTTATCAGAAACATTGAAAGATTCATACCATTTCAGAAGAAATTTTAAATTTCCATCACAAACCGTAGCTTTCTCAATAGCTTGCACAAACATACCTGATTTATTTATCTTTGCTTTCTTCTTGACTTGATCACCTTCACCGAAAAGATTGATTTGAGTGACTGCGGTTGCTTTAGTACCTAGATCCCGAATCTTTTTGATTTATTCATCAAATTTTGTCTCTTCATCATCTGAGATAGCCATATATATTATTTTATTTTCTTCTTTCCTTCCTTCCTGAATCTTTTGGGCTCAATTTTTATGGGAGTGAATTTTGTTGTAGGGACTGACTGAGATACAGAGCTTCTTGTAGTCCTAGTTCGACCAGATTGCACTATCGAACCAACTGACTTTTCTTTTGATACCTCTCTAGCAACTTGTCTTTCTGCTTCATCTTCAACTCTTTTCTATCTAGCTTCTTTGAGTAGATCTGGAGATATTCCCATGCTCTCTGCGAGAATCTCAACTTCTTTTCTCACTCGCTTAGTACCAAGAAGATTTCTCAACTCACTATGTACCTGTTTATCCTTTTCAACATATGTTCCAAATCTCTCTTCTGCTAGATCAATTGGTTTTCTTAGGATTTTTTGAGCATACATGTCAAGGACTGCTCCATCGACTTCATAACCCATAGGCATGATCCAGATTGTTCTGGCATCAGGGGCCTCCATCATACACTGATCAATGCTCACCATAAAACATACAAAATCTTTGTATTTTTCCACAATAGAGGTAGGAATCCTCTCTCTTTCTTGCATCATAGCCTAGAAATCCTTGAAATATCCCCACATAGCAACATTCCTTGATTTCATGTCCCCGATACTATACAATAGATCTCTGATTTGTTCAGTTACTGGAGTGTCTTTTCTCCACTAAACTTTACCAACTCCCAAAATCTCATTCATGAAATAATAGAACAAGCATAAAAGTAGGGTACCCTATTTGAATGAGTTTTTCTTATCCTTCTTTATTTTGGCTAGATTTTCCATTAGTTGAATCCTCAACAACTCACATAGATCGAATTCAATATTTTCTTTAACCATCTAGTAGGCTGCATAAATTGTTGTGCCGGATATAGAGTTTTCTCGGCTAGAATGGTAGATTTTGTAACCAATGACCATGGATGCAAATCTTACATCTATATCAATGATGTTTTCTATGGCCAGTGCCCTTCTGTCATACGTTGATCCTATTGCATCTGTGACAGTTTGATTTTTCATAGATTTGAGAATGGGCAACCCACCGAAAGAATTCAAACCAGTTACGACGTTGTTGGCTTCCTTAGTGATTTTGAATAGAATGGTAAGCCACATGAATTCATCGTGCACTCAACTTAGGACATATCAGACCCATTCTAATTCCATAAACATGAGGAATTTGGCCATATGTACAGATTTCTTTATTTCCAAAATTTTATGCACTGGTTTTACATGGAATTCTTCATCAACAATGTGGTGATTATATAGATTCAAAAGTTGGGAGCTACCCAGTTCTTCAATATTTGCATGAATATAAACCCTAATATCTTCTGTATGCAAAAATCCATGCGAGACCAATGAAAAGGCTCCTAAAGGATCAGTCTCAACAAATTTATAGGGATGCCATTTGAATTTTAGTCGCGGATGATCCTTGACTTCTACTACCAAAGGAGTACTCATTTTCCCAAAATCACAAATTTGCAGAGTTTTTGTAAATACCTTTTTTGTCGGATCGCAATTGAAATGTTGAATCTCTTTCGATGCTTGGATTTCACCTCAAATCGCCAAAGATCATTTATGAGCTCTCCAAACTTCTTTTCTTTGAAATGCAAGGTGAGAAATGAAGTGTGAAATGACTTTTTATATTTTCCATACCTAACATTTTTATCGCAATAAATGCTATAACCCTAATACATCCGGTTATGCTCTATCAGTACGCAATTGCAAACAAAGCATCTACGGACCTCCATTTTGACATATTGATTCCTCTATTGAGTTCAATAGCATCTATTGATCGATTATGCATCTACAAACACATTTGAATCCTGTGTTACTTTACGGTTAGGGGTTCATCTGATTTTCTTTGATAAATCCCCCTAGGCCATAGGCTTGAGACTAATTCCTAGAGGAATTACCAGAAGCAGGTTCTGGTGCTGGCACACTCTCTTTAGTTGAGGGTTCTTTCTTTACCCATTTCTTTTGCATTTGTTGCCTCACTGTATCTGTAGTGATTTTCCCTTTTCCTTTGATGTCTTTTTGCACATTTTTCTTTTGGTTTACCAAACCTTTTTTGTTCCAGCAATATGATGCTATATGACCAATTTTTTTGCAGTAGTAGCATACAACGTTTATTTTTCCAGACAAGTTGTTCCATTGATTTCCTCTTGATCTGCACTGGTTAGTAGTATGGCCAAGTCTGTTGCATGTGTAACATCTAATACTTCTATGAAATTGATTCATCATACTTCTGCATTCATTTGACTTATGACCTATCTTATGACAATTGAAACATTGACCTGAAAAATGTGGACCACTTTGATTCATCCTATTTCTACAGTGAGAAGCCATATGTCCAAAATTATTGCATTTGAAACAATATCCACTAAATTTTTGAGCATTAGGTTGTCTTACCAGATACCTTCCAGGTTTGTTCATTTGGTTTCCTTTCCTGAATTGCCTTGGTCCTGAATTCCTTTGTCTAGATTTTGAGCTTTCTCCTTTCTCAAATCCAAGACCTCTTTTGTCACCATGAGTCCTCTGATTATCAATTAGTTCATTGAGCATGGTCAAGGTGGATTTGAACTTTTCCTTGTATTCATTTGCATTTGCAAGTTCATTTCTGACATCATCCAACTATTTTTCAAGTGCTTCTTTACTATTTCTGGATACTTCCAATTCATCATTCAATCAGCTACATACTTCAGATTTTTCTTTTAGGGACTGTGCTAGGATTTCTTCATTCTTCTTTCTATCTTCAATTTCTTTGGTCATCCTCATCATGATGGATTCCATTTTAGATTTCAGAACTATATTCTCTTGAGTAAGCTTTTCACATTCCTCTATCGTGTCTTTCAGGGTTTTACTAGAATGATCATCTTCAATTCTCTTGTTATCATTCTGTTGAATTTGATCATATAGTTCATTTCTCTTCTCTCTTGACTTATTGATTTTTTTTTTTCAAAGATTCAATAAATTTCTTTGCATCTTTTAGATTCGCTTGTAGTTTCTAGACTTCAACTTTTGAATGATCAAGGTCATCTAGGGCCACCATAAGTTGTTGTTCAAGATTGCTTGAATCCATTGACATATTTTCCAAGATCTTCCCAAGCTATTAGAATTTTTCTTCTTTAGAGGAACTAGCTCTGATACCAATTGTTGGAAACAAGCCACAATGAGAGGGGGGGGGTGTGAATCAGTGTTATGCAAAAATTAACTTTAGTAATCTTTAACTTCAAAGCATCAATAACATTCATTCACAATGCATAAACAAGAAAGTAAACACAACACCATAACACCAATATTTTTACGTGGAAATCCTATTAGGGGAAAAACCATAGTGGATGGCCAATTCACAAGTATGATTCTGAGTATACTCAAAAGTGAAGATTACAAGGGAATGCACTTGCATTCAGGCACACTGCCTAGAGCTCACTACTCAAGAAAGAAAGGGCTTGTTTCCCAAGAGTTCAGATTAAAACCATATGAAGATTTTAACTAAGATGATAGCATCTACAATGCCTGATTACAGTTCCAGATTAAGCACAATAATAGATCTGTACATCTACAGACTGAATCTGCAATTAAGCTCATCTCAGCTCACACACACAACACAGATCTTCTATGCACAAGTGAAACTGCACATTATCGCACCTCTACTCTGCTCTAACTCGCTGTTCGGACTTCAACACAACTTTTACTCCATGCAAAATGATATGGAATACCAAGCATATATATCCGCAACATAGGATTTATTTACACACTGTCGGCTTCAACAAAACATAAGAAAATTACAACTATCAGCTCACATTATGAGAAATATACGATGTGTACTCACAAAGGTCGGCCATAACTTGGCTAGGACCCAAAAAATGACATAAAAACATGGATATACTTAATTACTTTGTTCGCATACATCCGTGACTTAGTACATTCATGAGGTTAGCCTCAATACAAGAAAAACTGAGAACATGACAACTGAATCTTCTAACTTTCACACGATCTAGTATGAGCTGCTGCGCTTCAAAAGAAATGAAGATAATATGCCAACAAATGTTCCCTAGGATGCACAAAGAAAAATAATAACCAAAAAAGATCTTACAAATCAAAGAATACTGTATTACCGGATACTCTATTCTCGCTTGACAATTCCAAGACTTCTTTGCCGATAGGAGAAAATGATGGAGTGCAGACCTGATAGATGATTATGGTTGCCATCAATGACAACACCAAGTGAAGCTCATAGTGTCTCTTGCCAACAATGATTATGAATTATGTTTAAGTGTGAAGTCATGTGGTTAAGGTTTTTAAATATAACTAGGTCTTTAGATGGGGGTTTTAGGATTTTGTCGATCTTTTTAATATTGAATTTTGGATTTCACCTTTCTTGGGTTTTATTGGAATAGAAAAAGTATTTAAATTGAGTATTTTGTCCATTTTTGAACCCCTTAGATTATTATCTATGGGTTGAGGATCAAATTAAGTCCATATCTTGGAGTATATCTAATCTATGGCCCTTTTTAATATCCCATTAAGAAGGGTGGTGAATTTTGGGGATTTTGGGAAGAGGAAGAGTGTTGTCCTCCAAAATTTCATTAATAAGAGGAGAATTTAGAGGTGGAGTGTCTTAGTGCATCTCCCCTCTCTTAATGAGATTTGAGATCTCTTGTTGGAGTGGTCTACACTCTTTGTCTCTCCATCTCCTCAAAAGTCTAGTCACACATGTGTGAGAACTTGTGGGGAGATGTGCTTAAGAGAATGAATGAGGGAGTGACAAGTTTCACTCCCTCATTCAAAGATTCAAATCTTGAATCCCTGTATCTACTCCTTTTGAAAAACAAAGGAGGGGTTATTTTTCTTGGAGTTTTTGTTTGGTTATTTTTTTGAGAGATGAGTGTGGAAAGAAAGAGGAGTTCATGATTTGAAAATGGGTGTGCAAGCTTGTAATGGTTTGGAGAAGAAGAAGACTCATCCATACAACCCATATAGAGAGATAAGTCTTCCTTTTCTCCCTTGCTATTATTGAGTTAGTTTTATTTTAAAAGTTGTTTTTGTTAATGGATAATAGCTTCGGTCAGATTGTATGATATTTCTAAAGGAAACATTTAAATCAAAATTATGAGCATTCATATAAATTTGATTATTTTCGTGATTTTATATTCTGCATTTGTTTGAAATCGGAATCCTCTTAATGTCACCCGCCAGCATGTAGAAGGATGCATATGTGTTAATACATACATAACAATAAGCATTAGACTTAAGTCTACCCGCGAGCAAAGGGACACGTCCCTTGAGCGGACGTGTCTCCACACGTGGAGACACGTCCTCTCAAGGGACGCATCCCTTGGAGGCGGGTCTCTCCTCTTACATATAGGAGTTCATTCATTGATATGCAAACATAGAAATCAGATAATGTTCTGCAATCAACACATTCACATTTAATCTAAAATCTGGAAATCGCAGTTAGAAGAAATTCTGGAAATTTCATTTTAAACTTATAATTGTATTACTCAGAAATTCGAACTTAGTCTTTGCCCTTAGGTATTAGGATCCCAATTTTAGGAAAGATTTGATTACATTTACATGGTATTAGAGCCACATTGTGCAAATCCAAATCAAATCTAAAATCAGATTGCTCAAAAGAAATTTGTATTTTTAAAATCGAATTCACATTCTTCATAATGTCAACTATGATAAGATTTGAAGATCGTCTTGCAAGAGCAGATAACTTTACATCATGGAAATTTAGAATCATGATGATCCTAAAAGAGAATAAACTAGACTCACTTGTGAGAGAAAATAAAAGGGAACTTGAGTCTGAACCTGAGAAAAGTCAATGGATTGAAAGCAATTGAAGGGCCATGAAAATCCTTGTAGATGTAGTAAGGGATCATTTAGTGCCTATCTTAGCAAAACATGAAACTGCTTACCTTATGTACAAATCTCTTGAGAGTACTTATGAGATCAACAACACCTGTAGGACTTTACCATTAAAACGACAAATCAACAATGCCCAAATGAATAAAGGGGAGTCCATTAAATGCATACTTCATGAGGATTATTGAACTTAGGGATCAATTATCCACAATTGGATATCAGATTGACAACAAAGAGTTAACCCTAATTGCACAAGGGGGCCTACCAAACTCATGGGAATCATTTGTTCAAGGAGTAAGTGCAAGATCTAAACTCCCTAAATTTGATAGGCTAAGAACTAATTGCCTTCAAGAAGAAACAAGACTCTCCTCTAAGGAAAATAAACAAAAGAACATAGATGAAGACATTCATGTACTCAACACAACGTCTAATAAAAGGAACAAGAAAAACTCCTACAAGAAAGGATATTTTAAAAGAAAGAGAAATTCCAATGGAAAGGAATCTTTTAAAAGGAAAGACATCTCTCAAGTACAATGCTTTAGATGTGATCAATATGGTCACTATGCAATGAAGTGCCCTGACAAATCTAAACAACAAGCATCCTTTGCCAAAGTAGGAAAGACAAACTCAAATCATGAATCTGAAGACCTTGTGTTCTAAAAGGACAAATGGACTTAGAGTTACCCTTATGGATGGGAAAACTCTAAGCATGGTCCAAAACTCAACTATTTAACAAAAAAAAAACCATCCCATGGAGGAACTTGTAAAAGTTGTGTCTTAGAAAAGAAAATAAAGCCTTAAAAGTGTATAATAGAAACCTACATCTTAAGGAACTCTGCATGAGTGATGGAATTAAGAGGGAGTTCACAAGTTGTTTGACCTAAACATTAAAACCATTCAAAAGGTCATAAAGTTCAAGTAAGACAGAGATCTATTTCCCTAGGATACCTAAAATGGAACCTGCTCTTGAGATTTAGAGGGAGCATTCTGAGGAAATGCCACTTAAATCTCCTACCACTTGAAATGAGGACACAAATGACATTGGCAGAAAGAGACCACTTTGGGCAAGGAAGATGATCAAAGAAGCAGAGGATCATGCAACACCTAAAGGATCATTCAGGGAGAAAGTCTTCCGACATCAAGATTGGAAGGATGCAATGACGGAGGAATATCAATCCATCCTAAAGAATGATGTATGGGACATAATGCCCAGACCAAAAGAGAAATTTGTTGTCGTTTCTAAATGGCTCTTAAAATCAAGCATGCTGCTGATGGCAGTATAAAAAAAAAACATAAAGCACGTTTCGTGGCTAGGGGCTTCTCTCAAAAGGAAGGCATTGATTACGAAGAAACATTTGCACCTGTTGCCCGCTATACATCAATAAGAACAGTGTTAGCCATTGCAACAACTAAAGGTTGGAAGGTCCACCAAATGGATGTGAAAACTGCCTTCCTGAATGGAACCATTGAAGAGGAAGTCTACCTGGAACAACCTGAAGGATTTGTGATACATAAATCTAACTCACATGTGTGCAGGCTCAAGAAAGCTCTCTATGGACTTAAACAGGCTCCTAGGGTTTGGTATGAAAGAATTGACAGCTATCTCTTGGGATTAGGATTTTCCAAGAATGATGCTGACTCCAATCTATACTTCAAGGTAATCAAAGGTGATATGCTTATAATTATTTATATGTTGATGACCTACTAATAACAGGGGAAGATCACCTCATTACTCAAGGGAAACAAGATCTAATCTTTGAATTGACATGAAAGACTTGGGTATTCTTCACTACTTCCTCGGTTTGGAAGTATGGCAGAAATCAGAAGGTATCATACTAAATCAAGGGAAGTATACTATTGACATTTTGAAAAGATTTGGAATGTTGGACTGTAGAATGATGTCCACACCCATGAAAACCAACCTTCACAAATTGAAAGAAGCAGCAGCAGAATCCAAATGTGCAGATCCAAACCTTTACAGACAGATGATTGGATCCTTGATGTATCTGGTTAACACCAGACCTGATATTTGCTGTGCTGTAAATGCACTCAGCCAATTCATGTGTGAACGCAAGGAAATTCACTTGATGGCTGTAAAACATATCTTTAGATATCTTCAAGGCACCATTGAATATGGGCTTCATTACAAGAATGATCCATTAGATCTACATGGGTACTCAGATTTAGATTGGGCTGGAAGTGTAACTGATCGAAAAAGCACATCAGGATGCTGTTTTTAGTTTGGGATCGGCTATGATCTCCTGGATTTGTAGAAAACAATCGTCGGTTGCACAGAGCTCAACAGAAGCTGAATATATTGCAGCCTCAATGGGTGCAAGAGAAGCAATATGGCTTTGTAAATTGATTGTGGGACTCTTTGGTGAGCCCTTGAATCCTACGATTATTCATTGTGATAATCAAAGTTGTATAAAGCTCTCTGTGAATCCTGTCTTTCATGACAGATCTAAACACATTGAGATCCCCTATCATTATGTGAGAGATATGGTGGAAAGGAAAGTGTTAGAAGAAATTCTGGAAATTTCATTTTAAACTTATAATTGTATTACTCAAAAATTCGAACTTAGTCTTTGCCCTTAGGTATTAGGATCCCAATTTTAGGAAAGATTTGATTACATTTACAGTTTTATTCTTATATGAATTTGATAATTGGTTGAAAGGGGAAGAAAATGGTAGTCATTTGTATGGGTAGAGTGTATATGAGGAAAATGTGCAATGGGAAAGCTCTTAGTTAATGTCTTTGAATTTTGAGAAAATATTTTTGTGAGTATTAAATATATTTCTATTATAGTTTTTCCTTGCTCAAGGGAATGTCTAGAGACTTAAGAGGTTCTATGATGCCATTTATGGTAGGGTGGAGAACAAGTTGTATCCATTAGTGTGTTTCAAGTGTAGTCTCATATTTATATTCTTAAAGATGAAATAAAGCAAGTTCAAATAGAATAAGATGTATTCCTTCTTTATAAAACATTCAAAATAAAAGAATAAATTTATTTGTTCATCTTCTCATTTTGAAGAAATAATTTCTTTAATGTGAAGTGCTAATGAATAAAAGTCAATTCATCTCTTGTTGTTGTAATGCATTCCAATTTGTAGCCAAGAAATATAAAATAATTTTTTTTTAAAGAAATGGGAAAAAAAAAATTAAATCATCATGAAGAAAACATACAAAACAACCAAAGAACAACTTGGGTCAAGATAACTGTAGTGTCAAAATTTGTCACCCTTAACAATTTTCACACTACCTTGACACCCTATTTTTCTTATAACATTAATTATAATAATATATTTTACCAATTTTGGGGCTATATTAATTAAATACATTTAAATCTTTGTCATCCCTAAAAATTTGGGGCAAAAAATATTGGTCAAGGGTATAGGACGCCTTAGACTAAAAATAGTTTTTTTGAATGATTGAAATTTTGATTTGTGAGTTTTTATGATTTGAAAATGCCCCCAGGTTGACCCATACCCAGAAGGATTAATTAAATGTATATATAAACATGTTTTCCTCTCATTTTGAATATGAAGGAGGCAATTTATTGGGAGATCAATTGAAAGGCAATTATATTGAAGTATTGAGTTATCCTCTACATGCTAGCTTCAACAATCTATGGTGTATGTAATCTAACCTTTTACAAGCCTATCAAGCATTTAAGACATTGATCAATCAACTTGTGTGTATCATATCTTCTTCAAGGGTTTTCACATCAAGGTAACTTTATTAGTTGTCATTTATCAATTTTAGTCAATTATTGTTGTTTCAATCTCTTCCTAGTCTAAGGCATGCCCTCTTGATCATCACCAATCACTATACGTGGAGGTAGAAATACCAACATAGGGTTTGACATAGGAAATCCCCTATACAAAAAAACCCTTTCCCCCATTTTCATGTGTGCAAATCAAATTTGAAGGTTTCAACCAGTGATAGTCTAGGGAAGCAGAGTGCATACCTTAACCTACAACCCAAAATTTGCAGATCCGAAGAAGCAGTAGTCCAATCTAGGTTAATCCTTGCATCGTAAGCTAAAATTTATAGTGCAAGATCCTCTCTATTATCACTTCTTAGATCCAAGTCAGTTTTGTAACTTTCTATTTTTGTTTGTCTGATAAATTATAATTTCAAATCCAGGGTTATATGTCAAATAGGCTTGTCAATTCACACATCAAATTTACCACAACACAACACATCACAAACATAAATCACTAGGGTATAGTGAAAATTCAATCATCAAAACCCTAGTCCATTTATATTTAAATGTTTAGTCAAGTGAAAAAGGGGATAATCCTTGGTTATCCTAATTAGATCTAGGATCACTTTTCCTAGAGAACATTTTTGTGAACCTGACATATCTTGCACTTAAAATTTTATAATTTTCATAGCATAAAAAATTTGAAAAATGAACTTCAAAACCTAGGTTCTTTGAAAATCTTGATGATATTTTTTATTTATTTTCAAAAAACTACTCATTTTTATCATAAATTAAAAAGAAAAAAATTGCAAATAATTTCAATTAAATTTCATAATTTTTCAGATCTGATTTTCTTTGTTTAGAGGTTAGATTTGAGTTATTTTCATTGATAAAATTGATTGCAAAATTATTCTATCATTTATGCATGCATATTTTAGTGAAAAACATTGAAAATGTGATAAAATTGCATAGTATTTTCATTTTAAAAGATAAAAAAGTATTTTTGGAAAAATCAGTCAATCAAAGTATTCAATTTCTAAAAAATATCATTTAAGAATATTCAATTGCTCTAAAAATATCAAAAAATTGCATGCATGTATGTGATTCATATAGAAAAATTAGACTTTGGTGAATTTCCAATTTTTTTTCACTTCCAGACCTGAACCTCTGAGATACAGGACCCTTAGACATTGTCAATAATTCTCAGATTTTAAAATTTTCAAAATTACCTATCTAGTCTAGGGCATCATTGCACCCTAGACCAACTAGTTCAAGCTAAAATTTGTTGTGCATATCCCTATGGGTGGTCTCTGTTCAGATCCAATTCGTGTTCTAGAATTCTATTTTTCAAACCTGTTTGATTTGTTGTGCATCACTCATTTTATCCATAGGGAAAATAAAATCTTTCCTTTTTAGAGATGTGGTTTTGATATGGTAAAGCATGACTTATCTACCTATAATTTTTTTGCCTATAAGAACATTGTGAAGGAATAAAATAAAATCATTGACACATTTATTAACACCACTTCACCTAATCTTAATTATTCCCCCAACATCTCCCCTACTTACGAGAATGTTTTGGTGTAAAAGAATACAATCATTGATAATAATGACAATCATGTTTGTTCTTCTCCCGATATATCTCCTACTTGTGAAGATATCTTGGTGTCAGAGGATCCAATCATTGAGTGTCATGAGAGTCATGTTTGTTTGTTTCTTAGTGCTTCTCCTACTTAGAAACATATTATGGTACAAGAGGATGAAATCAATGATGCATTTATTTCAAAAGACAGTAAGATGGATGGCATAGATGAAGAAGCTAATTTTACATTATATCCTCCATCGATAGAAGATCATCAACAAGTAGTTAAATTAGTCGAGGTTATGAACACACAATTGAATTTTGGATCTCCTTTAATTATTGGAACTCCTAAAAATCCTCTAATTATTGGACCTCCTAAATCACCTCTCATTATAGGACCTCCTAGATCTCATGACCATATCCTAAAATTTACAAAATAACTCACTAATAATCACGTGCAAAAAGATGTGTTGCATCAACTAAGTTATCATGCAGTTGCTCAAACATATAACACTATAAATAATAAGAAATCAAAACAAACACCAACATCCATTCCATTACCCCAACCATATATTTCACCCCCACCTAATCTTCCTCAATGTAGTAGTAAATAATATGGTCTTGTTGAGCAACTTCATAATACTCTAGTAAAGATTTCCCTTCGGAACTTGATTCAAACATCACCTACATACCATGAGATGCTCCAAGAGGATTTTCAAAACATTGATTTCTCATCTTCTATCAAATTGAATGATGTAGCAACCTTGTTTGATTATATGCAAGAAAAAACATTGGATATTACATTCCCTCAACATGAATTACCCTCACTTGAAATCCAAAAAAAACACAAGGCTCTAAAGATAATGGTTGTTATTAATAAAATTGGGATTAGACATACTCTATAGATAATGGATCAACTCTTAATGTTTGTAGCATTGATATTTTAGATAAAATCGGTGTGGATAAGAATCTTATAGAACCTAATGATATTTATATTCATTGATTTGACACTATTAGTAAACAACCATTGGGGATGATCACACCACCCATAAAGGTAGGACCCGTGAATTTATCTACACCTATCTATATCATGTTGAAACCTCTTTCATATAATCTTATCCTAGTTAGACAATGGATTCATTCCATGAAGGGAGTACCATCTACTCTTTATTGTGAGATGAAGTATGAATGTAATAATAAGATATAGATGGTAAAAGTGGATGAAAAAAGTTATAATTTATAATTCGAAGCCAAACATAACAGTTCCAACTCTCTTAATACTTTGATCTTGAAATCAAATATAGAACCTATACATATTGAAGATAATCATGATTATATTTCACCTATAACAAAAATCTTAGATGATGATTTGGATTCATTAGATTTTACACCCTCCTTTGTTGGAGAGTACAAAATCTCACAATATCAACCTAAGGAGTCTCATGTTTCATTTGCTCAATATTTTTCTACATCAAAAAATCTAAAAACATCACCCATTACAGTGATGGGGGATCTTTATCTTTTGTCTCTCGTGTGTTGGTGATGCCTAGAAATTTAAAAGGATTTTCACTCTTGTGAAAGAATCAATTCTTCTCATTTAGATTAAACTTCTCCATCTGAGTTGGAAAAGTGTTATGGGTTTGGATATAAAATTCTTTCTAAAAATGGATAAATGAAAACATGGAACTAAAATTTAAGGATCATATGCAGTCTACATCATAATTTTTAAAAATAGGTTTAGGTTTCCAACCTTCGTCTCCATATTTATTTCATGCTCCATCATCTACTATATTTATGACTTCTTATGGTAAGCAAACTAAATTTTCTTCAAGAGGGATTGTCTCCTACTACTTATCCTATATCCGAGCAAGATAATATTTTGTCAAGGCTTCTCAATTACCACTTGATTACTCTTCCTCCTCCAACACGTAAGAAATTTTATAGCAATAACTTATTTTCTACATATCATCGAGTGTACGGTCATTCCACAAATGAATTTCAAGCCTTGAGTAGTAAAATACAACTTAGTGATTGTGGTGCTCTTTCATGTGTTGATGCTAATCCTTCCAAATAGTAGTGATATTTCTTATACGGTTTTGCTCCTCACTATGTGGCATTTGTAGCTTCATGTGTTTTCTCATTGCCATTCATGGTGGTACAATCTAAAGTGAAACCATATTTTCCATGACCTAGCAACATGATAGTCTCTGGCATGGTTGTGATTGCCTTTACACTTGGGGGGTAAGGATAACTAGATTTGGGAGATGTGTATTATTTTCAAGGATCCCCTCTTGACCTCTTGTTTCCTTAAAATACCAACATTACAGATATGTTTGACATTTTTAGGGGGCATATTACCCCTATCCATTTCATAGACATCTTGTGAGATTTGACTTATGGACATACCCCTTTGGTGGTGGTATTGTTTATAATGCCTATTGAGGAATGGTTATCAATTCATTCCTATGATTTTAAACATATATACACCTCCTTAGGTGTGGATGGAAATTCATCCCCCATGATGTTAAAGTCTATGCACTCCTTGGGGTATGATTGAAAATATAGTCCATGGATTTGACATAACACAACTCATTGATTCATAAACTTGAGCACCTTTTAACATGACCTCCTATCATAACACAACTTTCTTTCTTGTTGAGCCATGTGTTTCATGAGTGATTTAACATCCGTATAATAGCACCATTTTGTTTAAACAACACATTCAATGGATGATGTTTGTATTTGAGACAAATTGAAGACTGAGGTCTCTTTACCTTACTGACTCGAATCCTTTTTAGTACTAACCTTGTGTTTGTGGTTTATTGTGTTTTTATTGTTTGTCTTATGTTTTCTATGTGTCTACTTTGTGTCTTTGTTGTGTTTTCCTTGTGTCCTTTATGTGTTTGATTCATGCATTTTGTGTGTCAGCTTCATGTATTACTTGTATACAATGTGTTTACTTTGTGTATGCTTTGTGTGTCTTATGTGTGAGTGAAATATTTTATTGTATTATGTACATGTTTATCTTAACATTGTGGATTGATGAGATCCTAAGTTAGGGGCTTGAACACCCCTCAACTTAGTGTCATATTGTCTCTTCAACGTATTGATGTGGATTTTTATTCCATTAGTGTGAGTATGAATGTAAGCTTATACCATCACTAAAGTGGGGGATAAATGTAGTGTCAAAAATTGTCACCCTTGACAACTTCACACTACTTTGACACCGTATTTTTATTATAACATTAATCATAATAATAATTAATCAATTTTGAGGCTAGATTAATAAAATGCATTTAAATCCCCATCACCCCTAAGAATTCAAGCCAAAAAGTACTGATCAAGGGTGTAGGGTGCCTTAGATCAAAAATATTTTTTTTGAATGTTTGAAATTTTGATTGGTGGGATTTTATGATTTTAAAATGATCCCAAGTCAGCCCCTACCAAAAATTATTAATTAAAATGAATATATAAACATGTTTTCCTCTCATTTTGAGCATGAATGAGACAATTTATGAATGTGAGATCAATTGGAAGGCAATTATAAAGAAGTATCGAGTTATCCTCTACATGCTAGCTTCAATAATCTATTGTGTATGTGAGCTAACCTTTTGTAGGTCTATCAAGAATTCAAGGCATCGATCAATTAACATGTGTGTGGAAATTCTTCTTCAAGGGTTTTCACATCAAGATAACACTATCATTTGTCATTTATCAATTTTAGTCAATTATTGGTTTTTTGACCTATACCTAGCCTAGGGCATGCCCTCTTGATCATCATCAATCATTGTACATGGAGGTAGAAATACCAACACAGGGTTTGACTTAGGTAAGCCCCTACAAAACACAACCCTTTACCCCATTTTTCGTGTGTGCAGGTCAAATATGAAGGTTTCAGCCAGGGATAGTCTAGGGAAGCAAAGTGCAGACCTTAACCCACAACCCAAAATTTGTAGATCTAGAGAAGCAAGAGTTCAATCTAGGGCATCCTTGCACCCTATACCAGCCAATTTAAGCTAAAAATTATAGTGCAAGCTCACCTCTGTTGTCATTTCTTTGATCCAAGTTAGTTTTGTAACTTTATGTTTTCAAATCTAGGGTTATATGTCAAATAGGCTTGTCAAATCACACATCAAATTTACTACAACAAAATACATCACAAACATAAACCAATAGGGGATTGGCTCTCCATTATGGTAGCAATTCAATCATCAAAACCACAATCCATTTATGTTTAAATGTCTAGTCAAGTGAAACGAGGATAATCCTTACTTATTCTAATTGGATCTAGGATCACTTTTCCTACTAAACAATAAAAACCCACCCAAACATCAAAAATTCCCCCACTGGGTGAGTCAAAACACTATAAAACCAAATGTTGTAGCCTATTATCTAGCCCTATCTTCAAACACCAATGTATTTAATCTTTGGGAATGATCCCAATATAAATGCTCCCAATATTCCACTCTCCAATCCCCCATATTCTTAGAAGCCCATTTGGAAAATTAGTTAGCAACATTGTTCCACTCCTATGGGATATGGTTGAAGGAGATAAAATACAAAGAAGTACTCAGGTAAAGAATCAGCCAAACCACCATTGTTAGTTTCTAGTTAACCCATTCCAATCTCTATTCATTCAACATATTAACCAAAATATAAGAATTTGATTCATAGATAATCTTACGCCACCCAAGAACACAAGATTTTCAAGAGCTATGAGGATATGAAGACAAGTTCCATGATGTTGTTAGAGTGGCGATCCTTATAAATGGAGAA
Source organism: Sequoiadendron giganteum (assembly GCA_007115665.2). NCBI lineage: Eukaryota > Viridiplantae > Streptophyta > Pinopsida > Cupressales > Cupressaceae > Sequoiadendron > Sequoiadendron giganteum. The sequence continues at coordinate 175,603,598 of CM021100.1, read as the reverse complement.
GAGAAAAACCACAACCCTAGTACTATCCCTCCCAACTTCTCCAATTCCAATGTGCCTAGGATTTCCACTAGAAGAGCCATTTGTATTGATCTTTAAAACACTAGAAGGGGTCAGAGTCCATCTCCCATCTCTTTGGGTTTTCTTTTTGGAAATATGACCTCCCCTCCTCAAAGAGTGACCCATACCACTAACAAATAAAACTGACCCTTTCATCACCTCTTCCTCACCATTTTCCAAGGGGAAAAATAGCTCACATTTAACACTCACCATCTCCTAAATCATGCCTATTTAATTCTCTACCATAGTTGTTGAACCACCTAATTCTGCCCCTGAGATATTCTTCGATTCCTTTCCAACCAAATCTACCAAAGGATGCACACAGGCCCAATGCTCCATGCCACTTGGAGAAATAAATCCTTATCCAAAGGCCTCCCCAAACTTCTCCAAAACTCAATAAGAGAGGAAGCATGAACAAAATCCTACTTCTAGACTCCCACCATAAGTACCATATGTCTCTAAAAAGGGCACATTTAAAAAGAAAATGGGAAGTTGATTACTCACTATTGCCACATTTGATAGACATAGACAATACTTGAAATACCATCTTTCAAAGGTTATCTTAGGTAAGGCACCTATTCCAAGAAACTAGCCACAAGAAAAGTTGTATTTGGGCCAAGAAAAATTATTCCACATATTTTTCCACCACAAAACCTCAACCCCTTCATATTTTTGATGATTCAACTCTTGATTCCCAAAAGCCACATAATACATCCCTTAGGATCAAGACCGCAGGCCAAAATATCTCTCCCTCTCAGGGAGCTATAGGCTCTACCATATAAGATCCTTTTTAATTATTCTCAATCCTCATCCGATCCCCCTAGAGGCCAATCCATTGGGTCCTTCCAATTACACCTCTCCACTTGCATCAATATTTGAACACACTTGAAGTCCTCAACAAAAGACCACCCAAACTTCATGATGCTTTGGTAGAGGTCCTAAAGATGGGGATACATAAACATGTGGGGAAAACCCATCCCAAGAATCAAACTAGAAAAGGACTTTAGAACCTCTGTTATAAATTCAAAACAAGCCCTTCTTAATTAAATTAGCTCCCCTTTTAAGAGTATCCAAAATCATAGTCCCCTCCCAACCAAGCCAATCCTAGAGACAACATTGCTCACATCTCCCCTCAAATACTTGAAAATGAGTATCCTAGCACAAGTTTAATTTTGGTCGGTGCACCAACACTAGTAAAGCTTAATTTCTAATGTTTTCCTAGTGAGGTTAGCTTGACACAACCCAAGACCCCCTTCACATTTAAACCATATATAATCTCCCAATTTACCAAGCTCAACTTTAGTGAAGCTAAGTTACCAAAAAATAGGAATTTCCTTGAGAGAGCATCTAGTTCCTTAGTTAAACTTACATGAGCAATCTGGACCATACACTTGTAAATGGGGAGGGCTTGGACCATAGAATTTAGGAGCAAAACTCTCCCAAAAAAACAAAACCACCTGTGGGTCCTGTAGTGTAGAAAATTGTATACCTTTACAATTTCATATTATGTTTTGGTCCCTTAATTTATTGTACTTAATTAAGCTTCTAATTTTCCAAATTATGCATTCCATAGCCTAATTTTTACCATTTTCCAAAGGGGGACAAGTATTGAACAAATGCATCCAATCATTAAATTGTCCTCAACTTTGAGTGTCTTGGAAATTTAGGCTAGGACCCATTCGTACATGTGCGGTTGGGTTTCACTTCTTAACCAAGACCCAAATTCAAATATGTTGTTGGCAGTATTTTAACATCCAAAATTCAAATATGAAGTGTCAAATTTTGGAATATAATTTATGAGAAATTAGATAAACACCCATAAATACCTAGTCTTTTTATCATCTGAAATCTAACACACACCTTCTAGCATTAAAGAGCCAAAATTATCATCAAGATCCAATCAAGAGTAGTATATTAGAGCATTATTACAAAAATTCAAGATCCAACATTATGCCAAATTTTATGTGTGTTCATGTTATTGTCACGTGAAGGCTAACATTGTTGTAGGTCTCCAAGTATTCAAGCATTCAAGCAAATCTATCAAGCAAGATCTAAGAATTTGAAGTGATTTGTATGACTTCAGTCCTTCAAGGGAGCCATTTAAGGGTGGTGGGTTGCAACATTTTATTCATTCATCATTTCCTTCCTTTCCATTAAGGTTTTATCATTAACATTGCCATTATGGAAGTGGGAACACTTACACAGGGTTTGACTGAGAAAAGCCCCTATATGGCACAAAATTTTCCCTCTTTGTGAATGTGCAAGTTATAGGTTTGAAGAGGATTGAAGGAAGCTTGAAGATCCATTTTTCATTGTTGCATTCAAAGCCCTAAAAGTTTTCAAACCACGAAAAATCATTTACAAAATTTATTTACGACATTCCGACAGTTGGACAAGTGGAAACAAGGATCTTAGACCTGCCACCAAATGACCCTAAAAGATGAGCGAAAAACCCTACAAGAACTCAACGACCATTGGGCGACCCTTATTACGCAAGTAATTGGTAAATTAATTGATGTATTAACAATGAGCGAGACGCTCAATAAATAGTTTACAAGATTTACAAAACTGGAAAGTTTCTAAAAAGAAACTCCAGATAAGATCGGAGACGATCTTATCTCTATCTTACAATATCTTACAATATTGAGCATTAATAAATAAATAAATAAACATTATTTTAATACCCTCCCTTAATGCTCAATCTATCAACTACACCAAGATGCCCCCTGAATTTTACAAACTTATCTGTACTGAGCGACTTGGTGAGAATGTCTGTTGTCTGATCCTCTGTCGGAACATACAGCAACTGAACTGATCCATCTTCAACCAGCTTCCGAATGAAATGACAATGAGTTTCCACATGCTTGGTTCACTCATGGAAGACCATATTCTTGGCAAGTTTGAGAACTCCTTGATTATCACAGAACAAGGGAGTCGGACCTGCTTGAGATATTTGCATATCTGCAAGCATCCGACGAAGCCAAACTGCCTCACATGCTGCTTTTACTGCTCCCCGATACTCTGCTTCTGTCAAGGAGAGAGCCACTGCTTGCTGCTTCTTACTCGTCCATGTGACTGCACTGGATCCCAAACTGAACACATACCCAGATGTTGATTTCCTGTCATCAACTGAACCTGCCCAATCTGAATCTGTGAACCCACTGAGTTTAGGATCGTGACTCCGAGTGTACAAGAGTCCAAAATCAGGAGTGCCCTTCACATAACGCAGCACACGCTTCGCTGCTACCCAATGATCAGCCTTGGGGGCTTTCATGAAGCGTGATATGTAGCTCACTGCAAAACTCAAATCAGGTCTAGTAGCAGCAAGATAGATGAGGCTGCCTACTAGTTGCCTGAACAATGTTTCATCTACCACAGGTGAATCGGACTTAGCTGACAACTTAAGCCCTTTTTCCATGGGTGTAGAGGCAGGTTTGCAATCCTGCATTCAGAACTTATCTAGAAGACTTCAAGCATACTTGGACTGGGAGATGAAAATGTTGCTCTCTGTCTGCCAAACCTCAACACCTAAACAATAATGCAGGAGGCCCAAGTCTGTCATGTCAAAAGTTTTGCACAAGTCCTATTTGATCTCAGTGATCAAAAGTGCTGAACTGCCAGTAATGATCAAGTCATCCACGTAGACAACAACAAGTAGAATCTCATTACCAGTATTCTTGACATACAGGTTCGAGTTAGATGGACTCCTCTGAAAGCCATGATCCGTGAGGTACGTGTCAATTTTTATGTACCAAGCCCGAGGAGCCTGTTTCAGGCCATAGAGTGCCTTGACCAATCTGCACACCTTCTGTTCTTGACCAGCAACTTTGAAACCTGGAGGCTGTGTCATGTATACTTCCTCCTTCAACTCACCATTGTGGAAAGCACTCTTCACATCCATCTGATGGACCTTCCAACCAAATTGGGCTGCTAAGGCAAGGACGAGCCGTATGGTACTCATTTTGGCTGTAGGAGCAAAGGTCTCCTCATAGTCAATGCCTTCTTTCTGTGAGAACCCCCGTGCAACCAGACAAGCTTTGTACTTGTCAAGGGTTCCGTCAGCTTTGTACTTCACCTTGTACACCCATTTGCAGCTAATGGGCTTCTTCCCTGAAGGAAGATTGGAAAGGACCCAAGTGTGATTCTTCTGAAGACTCTGGTATTCTGATTCCATTGCCTTTTCCCACTCAGGTATCCCTTTTGCCTCTGAATATGTCTGAGGCTCATAAACACTGTGAATGTTGGCCATGAGAGCAAAATTCACTGTAGACTGCTGTTTGCTCTTGCATCTGGATGATCTAACCTCAATGAGCTCATCAGCACGAAGATCACTGATAGTCTTAGCCCACCATTTCGGTTGGAGAGTAGATGTGCCAACATCAGATGCAATAGGAGGAGCTGGATCTGGTTGTGGATCTGGAACAGGTTCAACAGGGGGATGTTCATTATCATTTGGAGGAAACTTAGGTTGAGCATCATCAAATACTAGGTCTTCGTCATCCCTCCCATCAAGTGAACCTAATGGAAGTCGGACACTCATATCAGGACCCTATAGAGGCTGATCCTCTGAATGTTGAACAGGTGAGGAAGAGTGAAATGGACCTCATTCCTCATCAAAGACAACATCTCGACTGAAGATAAGATGATCAGTGTCTATATCAATCAGCCTATATGCCTTGTGGTTGTCACTGTACCCTGTGAACATGAGTTTCTAGCTCTTGGAGTCCAGCTTAGTGCGCTTGGCCTTTGGAATCCAAACATACACAAGGGAGCCAAAAACTTTCAAATGACTGATCCTAGGTTTGCGACCAGACCAAACTTCCTCAGGAGTCTTCCCCTTAACAGCATGAGTCGAGGACCTATTAAGGAGATAGACTGATGTATTGACGGCTTCTGCCCAAAACTTGGTAGGAACACTCCTGTGTTGCAACATGGAGCGAGCCATCTCAACAATCGTACGATTGCGTCGCTCTACAACACCGTTTTGCTGAGGAGTGTAGGGTGTGGTTAACTGATGTTTTATCCCATGAGTATCACAGAAGTTGGAGAATGCACTAGAACAGAATTCCCCCCCATTATCTGACCTAAGAGTTATAATACTAGAACTGGACTCTTTTTCAACTAAGGCCTTAAACTTCTGAAATACATCAAAAACCTTTGATTTCTGTTTAAGAAAGTACACCCACATTTTCCTACTATAGTCATCAACAAAAAGTAGAAAGTACTTGCAACCAGTTACAGAAGAAACAAACATAGGACCACAAATATCAGCATGAACTAATTGAAGTACCTTAGAAGCCCGCCAAGAGTCTCCATCCTTGAACGATGTGCGACGCTGCTTCCCAGCCTGACAAGCACCACAAACGCCCTGATGCTGAGTCTGAATGTCAGGTAAGCCATCTACAAGTCCCTCCCGAGCAAGCTGAGAGAGATAGTGCACGTTCAAGTGCCCGTACTGCTGGTGCCAAAGACTGGTGACAGCTGAATGTCTGGCTGCCAAGGCTAACTCTGGAGAATCACCAGTGTCCACAAGCCTGTAAAGGCCATGATCCTCTATCCCAACGACCACCGTTGTGCGAGTTTCTCGATCAAAAATCGAACATCTATGCGAGTTGAATACCACATCCATCTGGGGAGAATGCCGCATGATCTGACTGACTGAGAGAAGATTGAGCTCGATATCAGGCACATAATAAACGTTGAGGAATATGAGATCCCTCCCGCCAGACTGAACCTGAACAGTGCCTGTGCCGACAACTGTGTATTCCTCACCTCCTCCAAAGATTACTGAGTCAGTGCAAGGGGAAAAGTCTGTGAACCAATCATGCCTATGTGAGAAATGACGCGAGGCACCAGAATCTATGTACCAAGCAGAGGACCTGACATGGTCTGCGGGCCTTTTTGCCATCAGTGCATAAAAGGCAGATTCCTTCTGCTCAGAGTGCTCGGCGACATTCGCTTTCTGAAACCCTCCCTGCTTCTTTTGCTCATAAGCCAAACGAGCATGGCAATCTTTCTTGATGTGGCCAAATTTATGACAGTAATTGCACTGTATATTTTTCTTCTTCGGGCTGGTGGAGCGCTGACTTGAGCCTTTCTGCTGTGAAGGCCGACCTTTCCCATGATGCTTCGATTGAGTTTTTGCTGCAAAGGCCTGCTCCGTGGAGGATGATGATTCACTGCTACCGAACTATTGTCTCCAGTGATCCTGCTGCAACAGGATAGTGCACAAATTTGGAAACTTGAGATCAACATTAGCAGACGTAATGTTGAGGGTCTCTATGAAATGTTCATAGGACTTCGGTAAACTCTTCAGGGTAATCACAACCATGTCTTCCTCCTCTATTTTCCAACCAATCGCCTCCAACTGATCTCTGATCTCCTGGATTTTATTCAAGTGCGCTTGCAGAGTTGTCTTCTCATCCATCATGATAGAAAACAACATATTCTTCAAGAAAAACGCACGGCTTTTGTCGGAAGTTTCATGCAAATCCTTCAAGTGATCCCAGATCTCCTTAGCTGATTTTTGCAGTGGGATCTGTGGGAGCTGATCATCAGTAACCGAAAGCTTAATAAGCATGACGGCTTCACGATTCTACTCATCAAACTTATCCTGATCCTTACCCGCCGCTTCAGGACGAGTAGCGTTGCCGAGGATCATCTGATCAAGGCAACGGTATTCAAAAATTGTTAACATCCGCTGCTTCCAGGTGTTGTAATTTTTGCCATTAAATCTTTGGCTGCCCTTCAACATTAAATTGCTTAAACTGGCCATCTTCACTCTTTTCGAGGCATAAAAAATGAGATACTGAGAAGACGCTGATGCACGAAACTCGAGGCATGAATTCTAATGCAAAAAACAAGGACAGATTCAGGTACAAACTACAGAAAGTATAGTGTGCGGATGGCATAAAATTCGAGGCATAGAAAATGATGCACCCAGAAAATTCGGAGACCAACCCAATTGAGCTTTCGAAAAACCCACCAGGAATCTGTGTTCGAAAAAAAATTTTGACTTCGAAAAACATGTCAAAACCCTGGCCGAAGTCGCTGGAACCCTAGGCGCCAAAATTTCTCCAAAAAATTGCAGAGAACAAAAACGCGAAAGGATGGAGAGCAGAAAATGAACCAGATTCTTCAAAACATAGTCATAACGCGGGCATAAGTTGTGGTTCTTCCGTCGTCAGAAGAAGTCGCGTGGGAATGACTGAAAAATTCGTGCCCAGAAGGAAGACGTCTGTCGCGGCCAAACAAGAGCAGAGATCTATGACGCGCGGCTTGTAGAAGACAAAAAAAAAATTCCAGAAATCTCGACCCAGGAAGAAAACAAATCGTGTCTTCAAAACACGAATGGGTTCCACGAAAATGGCGTGTCTTTAGATCGCGGCAAGCAGAAGAAGCAACCAGAAATTCGTGCGGCCAGAATAAAAACGTAATGCCAATACCACGAATTTTATTCGCCCAGGAGAGCCACGAATTTTCCAGAAAAATGTCCACGAAGACCACAGATTTGATAACCCTCGAATTTTTCTTCTGAATAGCCACAGAAATTCCGAATTTTTTTTCGAAATTTTTACTCAGAAAAATCTTCAAAAAAAGATTTTTGAGAATTTTTAATTCAAAAAATTCAAGAAAAAATCTTAAACGATTTTTATATGAATTAAAAATTCACAGCTGAGCAATCTGGCTCTGATACCATATTACGCAAGTAATTGGTAAATTAATTGATGTATTAACAATGAGCGAGATGCTCAATAAATAGTTTACAAGATTTACAAAACTGGAAAGTTTCTAAAAAGAAACTCCAGATAAGATCGGAGACGATCTTATCTCTATCTTACAATATCTTACAATATTGAGCATTAATAAATAAATAAATAAACATTATTTTAATAACCCTATCCTTGTAGGCATAATGGGGCCAATTTTTCTAGGCAAGTATAGAGTCATCTGAACCTTCGAGATCTGCCAGAACTTGACTATTTCTATTTATCCACTATCGAGATCTTGTATTTTACATATTAGGGCATATCAGATCATTAAGTTAATCATTCCAAATTATTTCCAAACCATCCCAACCCCCAATTAGATGTAGATATAGGTCTTCTTGGCTCACCATTGAGGTTCATCTTGTTGATCTAAATCCTAATGAAACTTAGAAAAAGGCCACCATTGTATCCTAAGTTCTTTGCATTTAGGACCTAGGATCCCCATTTTTATATTTCAAGTCCAATGGTTGAACTTCTCTTGTAAATTATCCAAAACCTTTTTCCAAGTTGTCCTAGGTAGGGGACCAACAGAGAGGGGAATACCAAGATACACGAAAGGAATATCTCCTACCTGAAATCTAAGACTTTGATCAATTTGATGCTAAATTAGAGGATGTGTGTTAAAGAAGAATATGTAGGATTTTTCCTGATTGATTTGTCATCTTGAGGCCACAAGATGGGCATCCAATGCCCTTTTGATGTTTGTTGCTTCCTTGATTTTAGTCACTCCCATCAATGTTGTGTCATGTCCACAAACTGAAGATGGGACTGAGGAGGCAAACCATTGCCCCACCCCCATCCTTGAATACCACCTTGACACACCTAATGCTTGATGAATCTACCTAAACCTTTAGTTATAATAATGAATAAATAGGGTGATAGAGGTTCACCTTGTTGGAGCCCATGGGAAGCACCAACTCATTTTTTTAAACTAAGGTAGGTTTTTAAATTCTTTTGTATCTTCCTTTGTAATTGAAGAAAATAGTACATACATTTAAGTTGCATTAAAAATTATTTAAGAGTTAGGGAATTAAATGTGCATGCCAAGTAAGAAATGATCACTTAGTTCATATAATAGTAATAATAATAATAATAATAATAATAACAAAATTTAATAATAATAATAAAGGGAGTTATGAAAGGTATATTTCCCCAACTAAATACTAGCTAACCAAACTTTTTAAAATACATCTTTCCCTTGATGTAATAATAATAATAATAATAATGAATAAATAGGGCGATAGAGGTTCACCTTGTTGGAGCCCATGGGAAGCACCAACTCATTTTTTAAAACTAAGGTAGGTTTTTAAATTCTTTTGTATCTTCCTTTGTAATTGAAGAAAATAGTACATACGTTTAAGTTGCATTAAAAATTATCTAAGAGTTAGGGAATTAAATGTGCATGCCAAGTAAGAAATGATCACTTAATTCATATAATAGTAGTAATAATAATAATAACAAAATTTAATAATAATAATAAAGGGAGTTATGAAAGGTATATTTCCCCAACTAAATACTAGCTAACCAAACTTTTTAAAATACATCTTCCCCTTGATGTAATAATAATAATAATAATAATAATAATAATAATAATAATAATAATAATAATAATAATAATAATAATAATAATAATAATATAATAATGATAATGATGATGATGATGATGATGATGATGATGATGATGATGATGATGGAGGGAGTTATGAAAGGTATATTTCTACCAACTAATAATAGCTAACCAAACTTAATAAAATACATCTAAAAGTCCCCTTGATGTTTTAACAACAGTAGAAATTTGCAATATCCATTCATGTGAAATATATATAATAATAATAAAGGGAGTTATGAAAGATAGATATTTCCCCCAACTAGATACTAGCTAATCAAACTTTTTAGAATTCATCTTTCTCTTCATGTTTTAACAATAATAGAAATATGCAATATACATTCATGTGATATAGATTGCAATAAATATACCAAGTTATTTTGTATATTGCATTATATATATAAATCAATTCTTTGTATATGGAATATATATAGTGCAATAAATAGATCAAGTTATTTTGTATATTGCATTATATAAATAAAGTTATTTTATGTAATGTAATATATAAATCAAGTTACTTTGTATATATGCAATATATATAAACCAAGTTTCACAAAGTGCTTATATATGGCACTAAAGGGAAGTGGTGGCATGGTTTAAACCGTATTGTCGGCTCCTCAAGGAGGCTCGACTTCCCTTAGGAGCTTGGCTCCCATGGGGGCTACACCGCCAAGGGGACATGACCCCCATGGGAGGTGACCTCCCATGGGCAAGGTGGAGTATATGCCCCACATACATCATTTTGCCACTATATTTTATATATGCATAGAGTTATGTGGCTACAAATTTTACATTGACCCTACACTACATTCACCACATTTATATATGAATCTAGATATATTTAAAATATAATGATTTTGTTTGACAAAGAAACCTTACCGGTTCAATTTGGTTGAAAACAATAGGTGATTTTGCTTGACACTAGTATATCTTCATCAAACTAGTTATTTTCATCTTCAATATGAAATCCTTCAACACGTAAAAAGAAATAATAGGAAATGAGAATAAGAGATCAAACAACTACTAATAGATTTTCAAATCCTTAAGGATTAGGGTTCCTAAGTTGCCCTAAGATCTAAGGGCCAATATTAGATCTTATCCAAAGGTCGAGATTTGATGCACATTCCATTAAACTCAATTTTAACTATCAATTTAATTATTCACTTAAATTTTAATTTGGCTCATGGTGGAGACCAATGAACCTAAAACCCTCACTTTAAGTTGTGACTTAAATTCAGTTTTCAAATATCTAATAAAATAACTTTTGAACTTAATTATAAATTTAAGTGAAATTTTATGAAATAGCCTAAGGAATTCCTAAGTGATTTATGATATGAAACCTTTGTGGAAGAAATGATTTAATTAAATAATTTTGAGCTAAATATTTCCAAGGCAAGTTTAGTAAGAGTTTTTTTAATAAATAAATCAAAATTAAACCCTTGTGATATTACAAGTAAAATTGAATAATTAATTCCTTTTGGGACTTAGAGGGGTTGCTAATGTTATATTGTAGCATCATAAATTATCAACCCTAACAATTTCACATAATGTTCAACTCCCCCATATGTGTTTGGACCTAATTATGTTAATAATTTGCCCATTTTATTATCATTTTTAGAAAATCAAGACATAATTAAGAATTGATATTAATTAATTATTTAATGGTAATGAAAGTCCCAAAATAGGTCTAGTCTAAGGAACCATCGCCCTTAACCAACCTATTTTGGCCTAATGTTGAATATGTTATTATCGACATTTTTATGTTTACAAATTCAAATTCATTTGTTAGCTTTTTAGAATTAATTTTGTGGAAAACAATGAAACAAATATAAATATAAGTCTTTCTCACCCTTTGAACATATAAGGTAACCTAATGAAATTTGGAGCAAGCAAAATCTTAAAATGTAGTTAAGAGAAAAATTAGTAACATTTTTTTATTAATCAAGATTCATATTAGCAATGAATAAAGTTTATGTATAATATTGTTCATGTTTTATGTTCATTTATTTTATAACCAACACTTGCAAGATTATCCATCAATAAGAAAATCTTCTTTGCATGAGATGTGTATCATGAATTCAGTCCATCAAGGAGATCAAATGTAAGTGGTAAGTTGTAACACTTGTTATTTATCACTTTTTTTTTATCTATTTGTCCATGTCCAAACGAGGGTAAGCACTCTTTACATCATCATAGTCATTATGGAGGTGGAAACACCAAAATAGGGATTGACTTAGCAAGCCCTTATATGGAAAAAAACCTTTATCCCCTCTCTTGTTAGTAGGTGATGAGGGGTACTCCCCTTACAATCTAAAACTCACAAGAAAACAATAGATAAAGGCACAAAAAAATACAAGAAGGAAGCCAATATTTTATATTATCATTAAAATAAAAAATTAAATTACATTATATTTTCCATCACATGGGCTTTCTGATTACATAAATCTACAAATCTGCAAATCAAAGCCACCATCTATGCTACTCTGGCCTCCCTTCTATACTCCCCTTTCACTTCCTTTATTTGGAAGGTGTAACCACCCTAAAATCTTCTAGAAAGTGTAACTTCCTTAAGAAGATATTTTGAAATTTTATTAATTTTGGTAGTACAACTTCGAGGGGTCATAACATTTGATCCGATCGTCAAATTTTCTATTATAATACCTTTTCGTTTTCCGTGAATTTTCAAGCCCATCTGGAGCTTCTAAGTGCCTCAAAATTGACTTCGAAGATTTTAATAGGATTTTTGAAAATTGAAATTTTAATATCTCTCAAATGACAAATGGTATTGAATTGATTTCTTTTCCATTGGCTTCAATTTACCATTCTGGAGGTCTATGTAATATTTTGTGTCCAACCATGCATAAATGCAAACTTACTAAAAATAGTAACCCTACCAAATTTAGCCCTTATTTAAAAGAAACGATATATTTTTTGGGTGATGCAAGATTGCTCTTACACCATGGATGCTCTTGCATTAGTAGGTGGCAGATATGAAGTGAATTTTGGAGAATATTTAAGACTTAATAGAAAGATCAAGTATTGAATCTTCTTATTTCATCAAATTAGGGAAAGGAGAATTATTCATCAACAAAAAAAGTTTCGAAGCTAAGTCCAGGAGGAAATAACCTACAAACTGTAACCTACTGAGACCTGCTCACATATTTTTAAAAACAACATATTCCAATATAGGGGACACCTCCCTTGACCAAGAGATTTCAACCCTAATATTAATTAGCATGTGAAGTTCCTCTATCTCTACACTCTACTTTTCTATCATCAATTTTTGTGCTTTAGTTAAATGTACTTTTTAAAAATCACATCAATTTGTTGTAGATTCGTAGTTGAAATAGTTATATATTTACACAATCAAATAAATTTAATTCCTAATCAATCAATTCAACCTCACAACAAAACACAAAGAAGACTAAAAAAATGATCAACCATTCTATCTCTTCCATCGAGGATAGTAGTCAAGTGGTCTTGTCTAATCAATTTTGGTTCATCTTTAATGTAATATTGAGAAAGGTGTGAATTAGACCCTAGATCCCTTTTCCCACATGTCACATATATTAAACCTAACGTTTACTTACATTAATTGGGAAATATCAACAAGAGGGTTGGGGTGACCTCTATAATAAAATACAATCAATTTAAATGACTCACTTTAAGGTGATAAGGTTAAACTATTGGTAAACATAGATAAGCAAGGTTTGGAAGATGATAATGTCTTAACTCATCGAAATGGAGTTTGAGTATATTTAAATATGTATGTGTAAAATACAATACTAGAGTAAGAATCACTTAAAGGAATTTAATCTCCTTGGGACTCAACAAAATTATGTAACCTTTATTTAACTCAATTCAACCTAGGTTGTTTGGAAATTAATAATTGATTATCCTTCAAACTTAAAAATTAGTCTTATGAGACTTACCCTAGCCAAACCAAGACTTATGTTAACCTAGTAGGCTAAAGGAGAGTGCAAGGTGACATGTTGCAAGTAAGACCTAGTGGAGGTCGTTTATCACATCCTTTAAAGTTAACTTCCATAGTTGAGTTAAGAGGTAACTACACAAAGGTGTACAACTCATATCATGACTAGTGATGTACATTGAATCACTTGTGAGATATACGTTCTTAGATTAATGTTTCAAAAAATAGTGCGATTTTCTTAGCAAAAATTTTGGGCATGACACACATCTACCCAATGGAATGGATCATCCTCTATCAAGCAATAATTAGTAATAGGAATTTGCACTTAATTATAAACTAGGGACATATTTCTTAAGATGATATTGGTACTATATGGATGATTGAAAAGTTCTAGGTGCTCCTATGAAGTATCGAGATAGCAAGCAAGTTTATTGTTTTGTAAGGAGCATATTTAAAATATACAAAGTCTAAATAACAAAATATTGTTACAAGTTGTTACAGTAAAAAATGGGATCTAAGGACAATAGCTAGAACCTAAATCATATATTCTACCATTGAACATTTAGGGGACACAATAATAGCTAAAATCAACTATTAGGCTACTATCATCATGGAAGAGCCTGAACAATTTGTTGGGGTTTTGGTCCCTTGTTTTTAGAATAGATGGATGAGTGATGTGAATGTGGGTGTTTGATATTGTGAACTAGGTAAAACAATACAAATGCAACAAACTATCCTAGAATTTGAGGAACACTTAACAAAAGTGCAGAAATAGAAAGAAAGGAAGTTGAGTGCAAGAAGGATAGAACTTGGTATTAAATCTTGAGGAAAAAATAACTAGACAAGGGTGGGGGTGCCCCTGTCTAGAAATGGCACTTTTTAGAGTTTCAAAATTTGCACAAGAGGATCATGATATGTAGGTTCTTCCCTATCAAATTCAACTTCCAAAGTTCATCAGTCTACAGATAATCAATATTTCCCCAATTTGATGAAAGAAGCTATTTGAATGCTTGATCTAGGGTTTTATGCTTTGAGGTCTTCAATATTCTTCAATCCACTTCAAACTTGCAACCTACAAGAAAGACAAGGGAAGAAGGGTTGTGCCGTATAGAGGCTTGTCTTAGTAAAACCCTATTTTGGTGTTTCCACCTCCACAAACGATTACGATGATATTGATAAAGAGTGACTACCCTAGGTCAAGTAGAGGCAAATGGATAAAAATGAATGATAAATCACTATGTTGTAACTTGCCACTCATATCTTCATTCCTTGTTGGACTGAGGTCAATTGGATCATCTCACACAAGGATAAATTGATAGTTTCTTGAAGATCTTGGAAAGGCTAGTGTTCATAACAATGAAAACATGGAACATGAAACATATTACTATGCATAAAATTGACTTTTTTGATGTGTTGTAAACATGATATTGACTAATAAAGTGCTATAGATATATTGCTTATTTTTCTCTTGAAATTACCTTAATTGGCTTTTGATAGATCAAAAGTTTCATTAGGTGTTTAAATGGAGGGAAAGACTTATATTTATACGAGTTTCAACATTTTTCACATTAACTAATTTTATAAGTTGACAAATTATTTTGAATTTGTGAACATATTTGAGGCTAACAATAAAATAATAAATTTTGGGCCAAAATAAGGGAGACAAGGGCGAGGGCACTCTAGTCTTGCTCTATTTTGAATTTTAGGTGCTTGTCAAATAAATATTTAATTTAATTTCTTAAAATTAATTTAATTTCTTGAGAATGGAAATAAAATGAATGTCTGGTTAAGAATAATTGGGCTCAAACACTTAGGGGGGAGTCAAACATAGTGTGAAATTGTCAAGGGTGACAATTTATAACACTGCACTACCAAACTAAAGCTACAAGTAAGTTATTACTTTTGAAGATTAACAAATACTATTCAGCTATAACTATGGGTGATAAAATCTATCAATTAATAGTATTGTTAGAATATTCTACACTTTGAACCTAAATAGCTAAATAAGATGATGCTTTTACAAACTTGAGAGTCTTGGTCTTGTCTTAGGTCTTAAAAAGATTGAAAAAATCTTGAAAGAAGAGAATTATGTGTTAGGGTCTAAAAATTCCTTGACTGTGTCACCCCCACAATGCATATTCTTGGAGGGAACTTTGGTTAAGAGTTTGAGTCCTAATGAGACTAGGTCGAGCTTTTAGGGTTTTTATCTCTTTGAGGGTTCTTCCTTTGAGGTTTGCAAGTTTCATAAATAGTGAAGGACCATTATTGAACACAAAAAAAGTATTGGTTAAGATCTTGATCCTTGAATTAGTTGCAACAAAGAAGAAAACCTTCTGCGTTTTTCCTTCTCACTGTTGTGTTCAAGTTTCAATACCATAGAAGTCTATTTTAGAGAAATCTCACATAAAAATGCTTCCATGGTGAGTGAATGAAGTATGGGAATTTTATGCAGTCCCTGGATATTAGTAGTTTCAGTCATGCAATCATACACACATAAAGATGAACAACAACATATGCATCAATATTCACAGCCTTTGCAGGAGCAGGGAGCAAGTATTTCAGTCATAAGAGATTTACATAATCACAAGGATAAAAATTCCATCAAGATAACTTATCAAGGTTCTGAATGTGGACCTACACTTGGTCACCTTCCATGAAAATTGGTTCTCCATCTTTCTCTTCTTCTTGACAATGGCATCTTAGAGGTCCAGGTAGGCTACTGCTTAATCATGGACTGAAAAAAAGCGTACAGTTTCTTTTGTAGAGCATTTTTTGGTTCTTGATTAAAAGGCAGTGAATTTAGGAGGCAAAGAATACTTCTTATGCACGAAGTGAATTTTTTTCTTTCACGTCAAAAAAGGGCAGTACACAGTGGCATTAGGTGGAGAATAAGCAAATCACAGAGTATGCTACAAACTTGTTCATGGTAGAAAACCCTTCTCAATAGTCATGAGTGACAAAGATTATGATAAAAAAAAGTTCTAGAAGATATGTAGATAGTCATAACAAGTTTTAAAAGACAAATTCATGGAGACATAACAGAAAGTCCAAGAATTATTCAGTTATACCAATGTCAGCTTCTATAAATGGAGTCAATAATCAATCCAAGAATTCTTTAGATAAATCACTGTCAGTTTCTGTTATGGAAGATGATGATATCCCTATCATCCCTTATCAGTCAAAAGCTCAAGGGATCAACAATATTGAAACTGAAGTCAACTTTGAAAGAAATGTTGAAAATGCAGCCATATTGACTGAAAATAATATAGAGTCTAGAAAAGAAAGAAAAATTATAGAAACTGTAAGGATTACTTTGAAGAAATTGTTCGAAGGTTTTCTTTTGAATATACACTTTTGGCTGTTGTGAATCTTGCAGATATGCTTCACTATTGGGGTCGTGGTCATCATGTTAACTTTATTCCTTTCAATCCCATTGCAGGTTCTGATCTTCAGCGTACATACAATAAAGTGTTGAAGCTTCAGGCCAAAGCATGTTTCTAGAGGATAGGATGTAAGGAGGAGAACCTCTCAGGCAAGGGGGGAAGAAGAATAATTAGGAAGGAGGAGAAAAATCTTCAAGCCTTGATAGATGTTAATTATGAAGATAATGCAAAAGTTGAAATATCAAAGAATTATATACTAGGTGGTGGGTTTGGATCTCTACCCCTACATAATGCTGGGTTGAGGGTTAGGATAAACAAGTTAGCTTGTAGTATTGATTTTGGAAAGAAGCCATAGAAAGTTTTTGTTGCATCAGAATTTGCAAGGTATCTCTTTCTACTTCAAAAAAAATCAAAGGATTTATCTTTAAATCAAGGCAGCAAGCTTCACCGCCCCTCAACCGATCTTATTTTCGAGAGATCTTATAAGGATATGCAGAACAATAGAAAGATATCGAAGTTTCTGAAGAAATAAATTACTTATAAAAAGAAGATTGATGTTCTTCAAACATATAGTAATGAAATGTAGACAAAGAAGGTTTAGACATTCAACAAACTGAGTGCTCTTAAGTTAATTTTCGTTGATTTATTTGCATCAGAAGAATACTGGAAGTCTCGAGAACCAAGAGCAAGCAAAAAGGTTGAAACCTCTACTTGTCTTATGAAGGAAAAAATGGAAGAACTAACTAATTTGTAACTTAGCCACTAAAAGTCCCTAAAAATTGCTATAGAACAAACAATTGAGACGGAGGACACTTCCCAAGCTGGGGTTTGTGAAATTAAAGATAATATTAAGCTTGTTGAACAACAAAGGGTTGATGCTAAGAAAATGGTGGTCCAGTTAGATAGGCAAGTTGTTCTCTACTCAGATTTAAGATCATCTGCAGAACATAATCTTATGCAGTTTGTTAAGGTTGCATCCTTATTTGAAAGTTGAAGAAGAAGTGAGGGACCATTAGATATTATCTATCAATTGAGGACCAAAATGATAAAGGACAATTTTCATGAATAATTATAGGCTACATTGAAGACAGTCCACAGGGATGGAAAAAATAGATTAATGGAATTGGTAGGGACAGTCATGACTCTATGACTATGATGAACAATAGAGGACAATCCATATTTCAGAAGGTATTCGTGACCAGGTATGTAGATCATAGACTTGTAAATACAGTAAATATAAGAAGATAGACTAGCGTAAAGGACAGAGTTTAAAAAGTTGGTAAAGACAATGAAAAAAAGTTTGTGAGGATGACAGTCCATGCATAGCAGACCACACAAAAGGGTTTCAAAATCAAGGAAGAGATGATTCCATTCCAGAAGCTCATTGATAATTTTGAAGCAGAATATGTCCTTGTTGTAAATGATGATACTGTGTTCACTTTTCGAACAAAGAAAAATGCTCCAAGGTATAGATTTGTCTGAGGAGACTTGAGGCATCCAAAATCTTGGAGTGATGTTCTAGAATCAAACAAGAACATTATTAGCAAGAAATCAGACGATACAGACCACAGTTCTGTTCTCATAGTGGAAATAAAAAGATTTTATACTATTGATAAATTTTTGCCAACATAAAAATAATATTTTTTGTGTAATGAAATATTTTTATTAATATAATAAATCAAACATTTGTATGTATAATTGAAACAAATATAATGGCCAGATACTGGCAAAAGTTTTTCGTGTTGGTGTTTGCAATCTCACCCTCTTGGCTCTACTGGCACTGCTATGTAATCTTGGACTTCCGGGCTTGGCCCATGTGACTTTTTGTTTTCTCTAAGCGCTGCCCATTTGACACTCAGGGTGTGCCTTCTTACCACCCATCTTTTTTTTGTGTAAGTAAAACATCAAGGAGGGTAAATTTTTTAATAAATCAAGGAAACATTACAAAGCAAGGGCATTAATTGGCCCTATCAAGTTCAACCAGGTGATCCAATTGATGAGACAAATCTGGGGGTAATTGGCCCCGATCCCCCAAATTCCAATCATGAATATGCTCAGAAGCCCATTTAGCCAAGCAATCAGCAACCCCATTCCATTCTCGAGGAATATGAGTGAAAGAAATATACTCCAGAGAATCACAAAGAGTGAGAATTTGTTCCACAATCAAAGCCAATTGCCAATTCACATCATCCAAATACCGCCTTTTCAGTAAGTTCACCACAACTTGTGAGTCAGACTCACATATCATCTTACGCCAACCCAATTGACATCCCCACTCCACAACCAATAAAATGCCCCAAGCCTCCATAAGATTATTAATATGAATTATACACAGAAAAGATAAACTGAACCTCTCCAGAGCTATCCCTGCCAACACCCCCAATCCCAGCATAGCTCAGATTTCCGCGAGAAGAGCCATCAGAGTTGATTTTTTGGACCCCATGAGGGGGAGGAGTCCATTTGCCCTCCCTATTCACCTTCGGAGTAGGATGTCTACATTTGTTGCGCATGAGCTGTCATTGTGGAGGAAGATGCAGATGATTACAACAACCAACATCCCGAGGGTCCACCAACACAGACAAATCACACTTCGCCACAACAGTTTCCCCTAGAGAGTGTAGAATTTTCCAGCCCTCAACAACGAGTCCTGAAAAATCCGCCTATTCCTCTCCAACCACAAGTTCCAGATAATAAAGGATGGCCCAAGAGCCCAAGCAACCTGAAGAAAGCCGACAGAAATAGGGGCCCTGCCCCACTGTTCCCCAAACTCCACCAAAGAGGAAACATGCCAGCAGGTCGTATTCCACACACCCCACCATAAGTGCCAAATCTCCTTAGCATAGGAACATTGGAAGAAGAGACGGGAGACACTCTCTTCACAACCATGACACAAAACACACATAGAGAGGCCATGAAATCCACACTTGCATAAATTATCCCAAGTAAGACAATGGTTTTGAGCCACTAACCACATAAAGAAGTTGCACTTGGGCCATGATAACTTGTGCCAAACTTGCTTCCACCAAGGAACCTCAATGTCCCCAAACAATTGTCTACCTAATTGCTTATAACCAGCTGCCACAGAGTACTTTCCAGACAAATCCGAACCATCCCAAGCCAAGACATCAGGGCCCCTCAAAGAATTACAAGCACGGGAAGCCAGAAGCTGGAATAGCTCCCACCTATCCCCCTCAGGCCCTCCAGGTGGCCACTTAGAAGGATGTTTCCAACAAAAACTTATAGTCATTCCACCATACTGCGCCACCTTATAATGCTCCACAGTATCCCATCCAGCTGCAACAAAAACATCAAAAAGGGGCTGGAGGTGAGGGAAAGAAGAGAGAATAGGAGGGTGACCATCCCAATAATCAGACCAAAAAAGAGCCTGTGACCCCGAATGACAGATCCAAAAGAGCGCACCCTTAATCAACTGCTCCCCCACTTTCAAAGTCTGCCAAATTATAGAACCACTCCCTTCCAAAGGATAGCGAGGCACCTCAAAAGAAGCAACACCATGAAGATATTTATGGTTGAGAATACGAGCCCATAATTGATGCTGATTGGTACACCATCTTCAGTACAACTTGGCAGCAAGAGCTTTTCCATTCAAAATAGCAGAGCGTAAACCAAGACCACCCTCCTACTTTGGTCTACACACGGATTCCCACTTAACAAGGCTGCACTTGGAAGACAACAAAGTATCGCTCCAAAGAAATTGACGTGAAAGAGCATCAAATTCCTTAAGGAAATACATAGGAGCCGCTTGAACAAAGCACCTGTAGGTAGGGAGGGCCTGGATAACAAACTTGAGAAGAGTCACTCTAGCAGCAGTAGACAACCAACGATGAGTCCAATGAGTAACCTTCCGCCTGAGCTCATCAAGCAACAACTACTAGGAGGACCTAGGCTGACGACCAATAACAAGAGGAATACCCAAGTAGACAAAGGGAAGAGACCCAATTTCAAACCGCAGAATAGCAGTAATCCATTGTTGGATGGCTGGAGGAGTATTAAAGAAGAATATAGAAGACTTCTGCTCATTGAATTTTTGGCCCGAAGCCACAAGGTAGTCATCCAAAGCGTTCCTGAAGGATTCAACCTCCCTAATACGAGCCATTCCCATAAGAGAGGTGTCATCCACAAATTGGAGATGAGAGAGTGTTGGCAAGCCCATTCCCCACTGCCACCCATAAATCAAACCATGAGAAACCCGAGAATTAAGAAGTCGGCCTAGCCCCTCTGCCATGATAATAAACAGGTATGGTGAGAGCGGATCTCCCTGACGAAGGCCCCTAGTAGCCCCAAAAATCTTAGAAGGTTCCCTATTCACAATAACCGAAAAGAAGGAAGATGTAATGTTCCCCTTTTGGCAGTAATCCTGTCAGTGGTTCATCAGCCTATTCCAGAATCCTGTAGGCTCGTTGGTGAATCAAAGGGTTCCAGTTTTGGAGGTTTTGTGGTCGTTCCTCAATATTTACTATTTATAGTAAATACTATTTTTGGCAGTTAGCAGTTGTCAACTTTCAGTCCATCACGTCATCTAGAGTAGTTACTCAGAACTAAGCCTTGGTCTTTTAAAAATATTATTTTAATGAATTTATTCATTAAATGGGCAAATTGTTCTAATTTGTAGTTGACCCCTTGGCCTAAGGTATTAACTTCAAGTTGTGTTAAAAGAGGGACTTAAAGGGTAGCGCCTCATGAAGGAATTTAAAAGGTTTTATTTAATTCTTCCTTGTCTCAAGTGGGATGCACTTTTGTGAAGAATTATATCTTTTTTTGAAAAAGAATGTGTAATGGCTTTTGACGTACCTTCTCTGGGATTTTAACAGTCTTCTCTCTTCCTTTAAAAATGAGGCTTGGCTCCAGCATTTAGTTATCACACATTTTGCTAAACTTATGCTGTCAAAATGATTTCTCATTTTGCACTTCGAGGAATGCTGACCTCCTAGTACCTATCTCAATTTCTTGTTTGGAAGATAACACCTAACTGAATTGTTGTTGCTTCTCATCCAGACTAGCAGATAGAGCTTCAAGGTGGAATTTTGGAGTTTTTACCAGTTTTTGCAATTGTTGTTTGCACACAGTTGAAAGGCGAATTCACTCACAGCTATTGGTATGATTTTTGTTTTGTTATGGGTATTTGGTCTATCTATCTCTAAGGTCTGGGCGAACATTCTCACCAATTTCCAGAATTTAATTTGAAGTGTGGTTTTTTAAAAAGAAAAATCGCCCCTCAAGGAGGGCCATACCTTTCTATTTGCATTGGGATGCGTGTCATAAATAATTTCTGGTGTTTTGAGGCCATTTCTTCATCTTGGCAAGGGCGCCTAGCTTCTAGTTGATCATTTCCTTTGGTTGCACACAATTCAGAGGTATTTTGGTTGAGTTATGAATATTTTATGAATTTTTGTAGTTGCTGATTACCATTTCCAGAATTGCAAATTTTTGAGATAGAAGCAATTCATTTGTTGTTTCCATCTTCTTCCTTTTTTTCTTATTATATTCTAATTTGGAAACATTGTATAATGCGGTGCTATGAAAATGGTGAAAAAAAAACAATGTAATTTGCAGCTTTATTCTTTGTACAAATTGTTAACAGTAGTACTGTTTCAGTTTTAGTTTTTGCTGCATTATTTAATTAACTTCACATTAAGCACCCCTGGATGGTATACCACCAGTGTGGATAATCTGTTTTGTAATCTCTTTCATGCCCACTTTCAAGTGGTGAATCCCCACTCTTCAGTGGATGCCTGCTGCAAAAGAAGAAGTATTAATTTTGTAATCTTTTCCCCCCACTGTTTGGTGGTAGCGTGGAAGGCTCTTTGGCTAGTTATCCACCTTGTTTCATTCAATTCAGCAATAGTAATCCACCATATGTTAGCACCTCACCTATCAAAGGATCTTGAGTGCACATTCTTGGTGTCAAGTTTAATATCTCTCTTTCAGTGTAATCTCGTACTCATTGATTCAGTAGATCCTAGGGATCCTCTAACCATATGCCCACCCCTCCTCCTTAAGTGGTTTTAGGGCGCATTCTTGGTTAGAGTTCTTCATGTATGTTTTGGGTTATGCTAACCTTAACGGGTGATTGATTCTATTGTAAATGTTCACTAAAAAACAAGAAAAAATTAGAGAGAATATTTCAGAAGAGGTCACATAGCTCAAAATCCAACTCACCCATTCAGGGGAAAAACCAAAAGCCAACAAAATCTTCCGGAGAAAGCTCCATTTAACTCTATCATAAGCTTTGGCCATATCCAACTTGATAAACATAGACCTATCCTGAGAGGTAGCCATGGAATGAATGACTTCAGACGCAACCACTACCCCATCCAAAATTTGACGACCAACCACAAAGTCGCCTTGCTCCTCAGAAATGATTTCCGACAAACATGACTTAAGCCTTTCAGCAATCAACTTCGTAATAATCTTGTCCACCACATTACAGAGTGCAATAGGTCTAAAGAGATCAAGCCTGTCAGCCCCTTCCTTCTTAGGAATGAGAACCATAAAATTAGCATTCATGGCTCGAAGCATCTGCTTACTATGAAGAGACTCCTGAACCACCTCCAACAAATCCAGCTTCACAATGTCCCAGAACTCTTGAAAAAAATCGATTGGGAAACCATCAGGACCAGGAGCTTTCCCCTTATTCATCCCAAACACCACCTCTTCAACCTACGCCAAAGACACTGGGCGAATAAGAGAAGCATTCAAATCATTAGAGATTAAAGAGGGAATGCAAGCCAGGACCCTATTCTCCGTAGCCTCAGCACGGAGTGAATCCTCAGTGAAAAAATTAGAGTAGAACTGACGAGCCTCTCTAGACAAAGCCTATTGTGAAGAGATCGAAAGACCCTCAGAGTTAACAAGAGAAGAAATAAAACACTTATTACGACGAGCTTGCACCGAATGATGGAAAAAAGCAGTATTCTTGTCACCCTCTTGAAGCCAATCAATTCTAGCCTTTTGTTTCCAAAAAATCTCCTCACAAAGCTCCCACTCCTCCACCAACTTCAGGGCCTAGGCCTTAGCATGTCCAAGAGTCTCTGAGAGTCCCAAATCCTGAATCTGGTGGGTAATAACAACAAGGCGATCCCGTGCCTCTCTTTTCCTAGCCCGAAAATTTCCAAAGAACGACTTGTTCCATCGCTTAAGCTGATACTTAACATATTGCAGCTTCTTAACCAAAGAATACCTAGTGGTTCCATATACAGGAGCACCATCCTACCACCGCTGAGTAATAAGATCACTCAAAGAAGGGTCACGTAGCCACATAAGCTGGAATTTGAAAGGAGGATTCTTTGGACTTGGGAAATCAGAAGTCAAAATCTTAATTGGCTATTGTGACCTATTTCACACATCGCCTCATTACAAATGGGGACCCCCTTCTTTTTTCTTTTTGGTTTTTTTGCCTTGGCAATGCAACTGCTTATCACCATTTTATTTACAATGAGGAGTTAGAGTTTTGTAGAAATCATCTGAGCCAAGTAGAGAATTCAAGCTTGTATCAGTGCCTAGATGTCATAGAAGTGCTTAGAAGGACCGGTAGACGAGGAATGCCATTGCTTTGAGTCAATTCTGACACTTTCTATTTTTTAGGGATTCTACTTTTTTGCTTTTTGCTTTTTTGATTTTTAGCATTTTTAGGCCATTCTGGAGTTCCTATTTTTTAGGGATGCTTTTTGCTTCTTTTTTTTTCTATTTTTGGAAAGTTTCTATTTCGAGGTCCCACTGATCATGAAGTCAACGCTCCTCTAGGTTGAGAGAAATCAACATGAAAATCAAGCTAAAAGGTAAAAAATTGATGAAAAATGACAAGTCTGAGAAGTTCGCCTATGAGAAGGAATGGCAGACATAGTCTGAAGTCCACCCTTTCCTCTGGCAAGCCAAAGGTAGGCACTGGCAGGCCAACCTCTAAGTCCGCCATGTCTGGAGAAGCCTCCAAGTCCGCCATGGAATGAGCAAGCTCCAAGTCCGCCCTAGAAGAAAGTGGCAAGACAAAGGGTCAAGTCCATCCTAGGAAGGAAGGATGGATGACGAGAGAAGAGGCCAAGTTTACCCATGGCTTGAGGAAGGGTGAAGTCTGCCCTAGGCACAAGGAAGCATGAAGTCTTCCCTAGCAAGACAAGCTCTAGGTCCGCCCTTGGCAAAGAAGACACAAAGTCTGCCCTAGAAGAGAAGTGGATGGAAAGACAAGCCTCCAAGTCCGCCAATGGCTTGATGAAGTGCCAAGTCCGCCCTTGGACAGGTAAGATGCCAAGTGTGCCAATGTCAAGGAGAGGCTGAAGTCCGCCCAACTTTGGAAGAGGAAATTTTTCTAAGGCATGCATAAAAAAAATATATGCCTAGAGAGAGAGGGGATCAAGCTAGCATAAAATTCACTCATCGAAATGACAAAATAAAATTCTAAGGCACGAAAGGAAGAATGTCTGGCAAGGAAAGCACCAAGTCCACCCAACTCAGCATGAAATAAATTCCTAAGGCATGAATAAAATACAAAATGGCAAAGAGATCTTCAAGTTCATCCAACCCAGAAGGAGAGAGAATTCAAATTTTTTGACTAAGTAAGATGGCAGGCACAAGGCAAAGTTCGCCTTCCAACAGGGAAGCATGCCCAAGCATTGGTGAAGTTCGCCATGAAGGTGTCCAGCCACAGGGTCAAGCGCACCTAGAGGAAAATGCATCTCGTCCGGCCAACCCCAAAGTCCACCCTTGCTCTGGAAAGACAACATGCAAAGTTCGCCCTTGCCTTGGAAAGAAATGGCAAAGCATCTTGAAAGTCCACCATCACCCTTGGCAAGCTAGCCTTAAAGTCCGCCACCCTCTAGAAAATCCATCATGAAGTCCGCCATAAGGAAGTAAAGAATGGAAAGACATTGTGGAAGTCTGTCTATGGCATGGATCAGTCAAAGTCCACCCTTGGCAAGAGGAAAATTGGAAAATCTATTAAGAAGTCCACCCAACTTTGGAGGCAAGGAAAATTTCTAAGGCATTGGCAAAGTGCGCCAAGCATGAGAATGTCTCAGCACTCACCAAGTTCGCCTAGTATGAAGATGGCAGGTCGAAGACAAAGTATGCCCAAAAGGAAGTGCACATGGTCTAGCCAAAGATGAAGTCTGCCAAACCATGTCTAGCCAACCTTGAAGTCTGCCATGCACTTATCCAAGCCACCTCCAAAGTCCGCCTTGTCCAGGACACAGCTAAGTTCGCCAGGGAGAATGAAAAAGAATTGGCTTGCCAATGAGGAAGTCCACTCAAGCATAATAGAAAAATGGCATGTCAAGTCAAAAGCTAGCCAAGGTCAAAAACAAGCATGGTAAAATTTGCCAAGAGGAAGTAAAAAAAAGGGGCTAAGTGTGGAATTTTCGTACAATAAAAGGATCAAATTTTGACTAAGTGTTGGAAAGAAAACAGGAAAAATGAAGAGCAATAAAGAGGAAATGAATAAAATTCTTGCCCAAGGATGGAGTCTACCGTACTTAGCACAAGCCAAACTCAGAATTGAAGATAAATCCACAAGCAAAGTTCACTCGAGCATAAAGATGGCCAAAATCTTGGCTAAGTGTTGGATGGTCCACATGAAGGCATTACATAATGAAGTTGAATAGCCAAAATTTGGCTAAGTATGGGAAATACTTCACAGAGAAAGTTCCAATTTCTTCCATTATTGTGAAGGCACAAGATAGTTCTCCAAATTCAAGGCACTTGAAGGAATTTCAAAGCAATCAAGAAGGAAAAATTCAATAACTGCTCAAGAGGAGACTTCCAGACTTCAAATGTAAGTGAGAAAAGGAATCAAAATCCCAAAGGAAATCCAAGACCAAAGATAGGAAGGAACAAACACAAGAACAAAGTCGTCGGCAAAGGAAGATATTCTAAGGAAAATGCATGGAAAAAGAACGAACTGACCAAGGAGGACATCCAACACACTGAGGTGGCACCTCGTCATCTTCCAACCAATCAAATTGTTCCAAGTCAACAGGTCTAGGTTTAATGAACTTGACTTATTCATGGAATTGGTTTATATTTAGCAAGAGGGACAAGTGTCCCAAAATGTAATTTTCTTATTGGTCGAGAGGTAGTTAATTGTGAAAAGCCCTAATTAGGGTTTTATTTTGTAATCTCGATCGTTGATTCGAAATCAATCTTGGCCATTGAATTGTAATCGGGGAGCCTATAAATTGAGCTCTCCCCTCATTTGTAATTTGTGAAGTGAGTAATATGAAATTGTTGTGTTAGACCATTTCCGTTAATAAAAGCTCTTATACATGATTTGCTTTGAATCACTTTTATTTTCAAGTGGTGTGCAAGGTTACATATCTCCTTCAACACTTAGATTAGAATTAGAGTAGTATTTTATTTGAATGTTTGTTAAATGAATGATATATCTAATAACGGTGATTGGTGAAATCTAGCTCATACTTTCTTTGGATAGATGATTTGTATCCAATGTGTAAAGTTAGCCTGAGCTCCTAAATTGTGGATGCTTAACTTCAGTCTTACTCTGGACATGAAAATCATAATCACACCCCTAGAAGATTGCACCCACTTTGCGTAGTTGTCCCAAGGAGGCGAAACAAAGTGTGGTTCCTTGTTTCACCCAATCATTGTTGTCTCTTGAATTCTTAGGATTAGATTAGCACTCCTAAACCCTTATCTTTTTTTTTTAGATTTTTTTGGAAATCCTAAAATTGAGAAAACCCAAAAAGAAAGAGCCTTCAATGTCAAAACCGTCTAAGTCCTTAGCTTGCAAATAAATTCTAACGTAAGTCCCCTTGTGATTACCAGAAAATCACAATGCCCACTGATCTTATCCACACATCAAGACCTGACAAAAGAAACCTTGGAATCACCATATGATCTTCTCGCAATCTTAGCATACGCGATGATTTTTCAAGAGAGGATAGAGTGTCTTTGGGCATTTTATTCTGTGTTCGGTGGGTATTAAAACACACACCAACAGAATTGGCCCTAGAAGGAGGGCAGAACAGAGGAAATATTTTTGCAAGGAGGGTTTGAACTGAGTGTTGTATGCTCGCCTCCTCCTAACACACCAAAAAAATTGGCGCTAGAAGGAGGGCTGAACATAGAAAGACTCATTTGCTCGAGACTGAAAGAGAGAAAAAGAAGAATTATTTGCTCCATCACTTTTGTATCATCCATATGCTTGCCTCCTCCTAATGCACCAACAAAATTGGTGCTAGAAGGAGGGCAAACATTAGGTTGTTTATTTTCACAAGTAAGGAAATTCAGCTAGATGGAACCAGTATGAACTTTGAAATGCCAAATTAGAGATATGTTAGATCTCTTTTATATCAAAAAATTAAAAAAAAAGAAAAGTGAAAAGTTAGAAAAAAAAATTCCAAAAAAGAAGAAAGATCAGAAATGGAAAATCGAAAAAGAAATCTCTCAATGGATGGGCATCCATTCCATATGTCTTGTTCTCGAGATAGTTTCGTGGATATTGCTCAAATCCAAGAAAATTTGAATGCACAGCTACATCCCTAGAATTTGTCTAAGCTTGCTTTGCTAGGAAGATGTCGAATTCATGAAACCTTTGAGCATGAAGAAATCAGTTGCTTGACATTCCTCTCAAGGATAGAGCTTGTTCTCCAAGGGAGAATTTTCTTTTGGGATGTTCCCAAGCCAAGAGTGTTGGATGTAGAACCTGATGATTATAGCATTCCAGAAGTTAGAAATGAGGCCTTCACGAGGTTCATTCTTAGAATCCAATATCAAAGAGAACTAGGTAATATTCACTTGGAAAGTGTTTTTCTCCCTCGTTGGTGTCAGATTCACAACACACCTCATCCAGAGTTCACTTGCACATCATGTGAACAGGCCATCAACCATGCCAGATGTCACCTCGGATTACCAGAGTTACCATATGGATGCTTCAGGGACGAAGCATGGATTGAGTATGTCAAGTGAACATTTTTAGCACCAGATGAAGAATGTACCACAATGTCATCTAACAACAGGGAAAATAAGTCACAACAGGATGATGTGATCGGGCTTAGGGATCAAGTGGGTGAAAATATTCCAAGCATCGTAACGCCAGAGGAGGCCATTGGAGTAAAGATCAAGGAATTAATATAATACATCCAAGTGAGAGAGGCAATCCAATATCAACACGTGGAATTGTGTGAAAATGAAGAACTACAAGTTGGAGAGGGTCCTCAAGTGGACAATATGACACAAGAAGGAAGCGGTTCTAGTGCACTTCAAGAAGGAGTGGTCCTTGATGAAAAAGTTCAATCATGCATAAACAAGATAGAAGAAATGATAGGCGGCTTGAGGCAAGATGATATGTTTGATGATCAATGGGATACCAAGATGGAGGTAGAATATGAAATACATTTTGCGTCGGCGCTTGATCCAATGATCACAGTCATGGAGGAATTGCTTGATGAAATCAAAACGAATGGAATGCTACCTAATGAACAAGTAACTGTGAAAGAGGTAGAGAATGGAGAACAATTCAGGTTGGGGCTTGATCCATTGTTGGGGATTCAAAAGGAGCTGGTGCATGAAATAATTCAAATTTCCAAATTCCCTTTTGAATCCAATCCCCGCCACACTCCACCCAGTTTGGAACGCGATGTTGATCTCCATGTTTCAGATGCAAGTGGTATGGTTCACCATCAACTTCGACCTCCTGATGAAGCAATGGATGACGAGCAAGAATTCATGTTTGCGAATGAAGACCACCAGGTTGTATCTTTCCCTACTGTTGACTACAAGGAATATCATTTTGATTATGGAGATTTAGGAAAGATAACTTGTTTATGGATTAATCATGGTCAGGGTGAGTCGCCCCAGTTACTAATCTTTCCCGAAGTTTTGCTTGAATTTCAGGTTTTTCCTTTGAAAGAATATTTTTTTGAGTTTAAAGATAAGTTTGCAAAACTTCGCATTGTGACCATTGCGTTGTTGTTCCTACACATCCTGAGAAATCATGCTAGGAGTTGTATATGCTTAGGTCTTTTGGCTGTTGTTCGCTTAAGATTTTTTTGATTTTGTTTAGAGTAGGTTTCCTTTCACGTTTTTCTCGGTTTGCTTTAGATTAGTTGTTTTGCTTTCTTAGTTTAGTTTGCTTATCCGCTTTGTTTTTTCTTTCAATAAAGGGGCTTCCATTTGTGAAGGGCGTTGTATCTCAAGAACTCTAGCGTCTGTGCTAAATTATGTTTAGTCCATTTCTTGGATATTATTTTATGAAGTACTTTTGAATCCAAGATTGTTCTTTTTCAACTTCATCGTTTGTTTAAGGTTAGTACTTGACTTGAAAGGGAATCATCTATTGTATCTTGACACTGAGTCTTGTAGTTATTATATCTTACACACTTAATGAGTTCTCCGAGTCACTATGGTTTCCTAGGTGAAGTCATGGTCAAGCTAAAAGAAAATAATCAAAAGTCTTACTTCAGCGCCACTATAATGCTCAAGCCCATGTGAGCTTCATTGCTTACAAGCCAAAGTGTGGAAATATGTGAAAAGAAAATAATATCAAAATGAAGGAAAAGAAAAAGAGAAAAAGGTCAAAACACTTGGCTCTGGGTGTGCGGAAATCTCTATAGGTGTACACTCAATAACAAAAAAATAAATCACCGGAAGTAGAGCAATCTTCGTGAGATTATAGAGATAACCTCGTCGGGGCTATGGACGCTCGCTGACAGCGAGGCTCTATCCAAGGATGATTTTGGAGTTAAGACAAACTACACAAGAAGGCCATGACAAAACCAAAGAGTTATACTGTTCTTATGAGATGGGAATAAATGCATGTGCACACACTCGTAATTGAAGGATGAAAGGTCTTGATACAATTTAGGATTCCTCTTTCCTTTTGAGTACTCCACTTAGCCAATGGGTAAGTTGGTTAGAAATAATTTAAGATTCAGGGTTTAAAGAAAATTCTATCTTCGAAATGTTCAGGAACATTTATTCAGGTTGGCGCTAGATGTTGTGACCTATTTCACACATTGCCCAATTGCAAATGGGGACCCCCTTCTTTTTGTTTTTTGGTTTTTTTCCCTTGGCAACGCAACTGCTTATCACCATTTTATTTACAATGAGGAGTTAGAGTTTTGTAGAAATCATCTGAGCCAAGTAGAGAATTCAAGCCCGTATAAGTGCCTAGATGTCATGGAAGTGCTCAGAAGGACCAGTAGATGGGGAACGCCATTGCTTTGAGTCAATTCTGACACTTCCTATTTTTTAGGGATTCTACTTTTTTGCTTTTTGCTTTTTTGATTTATGGCATTTTTAGGCCATTCTGGAGTTCCTATTTTTTAGGGATGCTTTTTGCTTTTTTTTCTATTTTTGGAAAGTTTCTATTTTGAGGTCCCACTGATCATGAAGTCAATGCTCCTCTAGGTTGAGAGAAATCAACATGAAAATCAAGGTAAAAGGTAAAAAATTGATGAAAAATGACAAGTCTAAGAAGTTCGCCCATGAGAAGGAATGGCAAACATAGTTTGAAGTCCGCCCTTGCCTCTGGCAAGCCAAAAGCAGGCACTGGCAGGACAAGCTTTAAGTCCTCCATGTCTGGAGAAGCCTCCAAGTCCGCCATGCCTTGGAAAGAGTCAAAGTCCGCCATGGAATAGCAAGCTCCAAGTCCGCCCTTGGCAGAGAAGACACAAAGTCCGCCCTAGAAGAGAAGTGGATGGAAAGACAAGCCTCCAAGTCCGCCCATGGCTTGATGAAGTGCCAAGTCCGCCCTTGGACAGGTAAGATGCCAAGTGCACCAATGTCAAGGAGAGGCTAAAGTCCGCCCAACTTTGGAAGAGGAAATTTTTCTAAGGCATGGATAAAAAAAATATATCCTAGAGAGAGAGGGGATCAAGCTAGCATAAAATTCACTCGTCAACATGACGGAATAAAATTCTAAGGCATGGAAGGAAGAATGTCTAGCAAGGCAAGCACCAAGTCCACCCAACTCAGCATGAAATAAATTCCTAAGGCATGAATAAAATACAAAATGGCAGAGAGATCTTCAAGTTCATCTAACCCAGCAGGAGAGAGAATTTGAAATTTTTGACTAAGTCAGATGGCAGGCACAAGGCAAAGTTCGCCTTCCAACAGGGAAGCATGCCCAAGTATTGGTGAAGTCTGCCATGAAGGTGTCCAGCCACAGGGTCAAGTGCGCCTAGAGGAAAATACATCTCATCCGGCCAACCCCAAAGTCCACCCTTGCTCTGGAAAGACAATGTGTAAAGTTCGCCCTTGCCTTGGAAAGAAATGGCAAAGCATCTTGAAAGTCCGCCATCAGCCTTGGCAAGCTAGCCTTCAAGTCCGCCACCCTCTGGAAAAGCCATCATGAAGTCCGCCATAAGGAAGTAAAGAATGGAAAGACATTGTGGAAGTTTTTCTATGGCATGGATTAGTCAAAGTCCACCCTTGGCAAGAGTAAAATTGGCAAATCTATTGAGAAGTCCGCCCAACTTTGGAGGTAAGGAAAATTTCTAAGGCATTGGAAAAGTGCGCCAAGCATGATAATTTCTCAGCACTCACCAAGTTTGCCTAGTATGAAGATGGTAGGCCGAAGACAAAGTATGCCCAAAAGGAAGTGCACATGTTCTAGCCAAAGATGAAGTCTGCCAAAGAATGTCTAGCCAACCTTGAAGTCTGCCATGCACTTATCCAAGCCGGCTTCAAAGTCCGCCTTGTCCAGGACACAGCCAAGTCCGCTACAGAGAAAGAAAAAGAATTGGCTTGCCAATGAGGAAGTCCGCTCAAGCATAATAGAAAAATGGCATGTCAAGTCCAAAGTCAGCCAAGGTCAGAAACAAGCATGGTAAAATTTGTCAAGAGGAAGCAAAAAAAAGGGGCTAAGTGTGGAATTTTCGTACAATAAAAGGATCAAATTTTGACTAAGTGTTGGAAAGAAAACAAGAAAAATGAAGAGAAATAAAGAGGAAATGAATAAAATTCTTGCCCAAGGATGGAGTTTTCCCTACTTAGCACAAGCCAAACTCAGAATTGAAGATAAATCAACAAGGGTGATCTCACAATAGTGGTTTACAATTTTTGAACAAACTGGACACTGAAATTATTATTTTTAACTAAATCGTCACATTTGGGCACCTATAGCAACTAAACCATGAGGAATTTAAAGATAATACAAACTAGAGTCTTATCACATTTTTTCTGTAGATTCTAAAAATGTTTTTTTTTTTTAAATTTTGGAATCAAATTGCACTTCTTTTTCCATCTCCCATAAAAATTGGTTTTTTTCAGAAAACAACATTTTTAAAAAGTGACTCTCACCGTATACAACATAAATTTTTTTGTATGAAGGATAAAATTCTAATTTTTTCGAATTTAGATTTGTAACTGCGATATCTAGCACTTTCATTTGGTATCATAGTTTTTATTGAATTATTTTTCCTTAATCAAGTTATGAAGTCAAACCAATTACAATTCAAACATGGGCAGACTGTATACAACATAAATTTTTATGTATGTATCAAAATTCAAAATTGTTTTTTTTAATGGATAAAGGACATCAATACCCAGTACAAACATATTTTTTAAAATTTTATTTTAATAATTTTCTATTTTTCCACATGTGCAGAATAGAGACCTTCATTTTCGATGAAAAACCTATGTTTAATAAAAATTAAAAAACAAATACATAATAAAACCAAAACATATTAAAATTATATTCATTGGATAGCTCATTCTAAGGACTACCATAATCATTTGAAATAAATTTTAAATGAATTCATTTGATCCCCCAAAAGGTAAATCAAAAGTTATTTTTTATCAGCATTTTGATAGGTGTAAAGGAGACTCATTTATAGGTATGGTTTAAACCTAACAAGGTTCTATCTAAGGGGGTATTGATCTAAGCTAGTTTGATCAAACCCTCTTCAATTAGAAGCCTTAAAATGGAAAATTTTAAGGCTTAAATCATTATATTTTCTAAAAATATGTGATTTTAGCAAAAATCAGTTCCTCTCAGAAATTGTAAACCAGCTTTGTGGGATCACCCACAAGCAAAGTTCACTCGAGCATAAAGATGGCCAAAATCTTGGCTAAGTGTTGGATGGTCCACATGAAGGCGTTACATAATGAAGTTGAATAGCCAAAATTTGGCTAAGTATGGGAAATACTTCACAGAGAAAGTTCCAATTTCTTCCATTATGGTGAAGGCACAAAATAGTTCTTCTCCAAATTCAAGGCACTTGAAGGAATTTCAAAGCAATCAAGAAGGAAAAATTCAATAACTGCTCAAGAGGAGACTTCTAGACTTCAAATGCAAGTGAGAAAAGGAATCAAATTCCCAAAGGAAATCCAAGATCAAAGATAGGAAGGAACAAACACAAAGAACAGAGTCGTCGGCAAAGGAAGATATTCTAAGGAAAATGCATGGAAAAAGAACCAATTGACCAAGGAGGACATCCAACACGCTGAGGTGGCGCCTCGTCATCCTCCAACCAATCAAATTGTTCCAAGCCAACAGGTCTAGGTTCAATGAACCTGACTTATCCATGGAATTGGTTTATATTTAGTAAGAGGGACAAGTGTCCCAAAATGTAATTTTCTTACTGGTCGAGAGGTAGTTAATTGTGAAAAGCCCTAATTAGGGTTTTATTTTGTAATCTCGATCATTGATTCGAAATCAATCTTGGCCATTGAATTGTAGTCAGGGAGCCTATAAATTGAGGTCTCCCCTCATTTGTAATTTGTGAAGTGAGTAATATGAAATTGTTGAGTTAGACCATTTCCGTTAATAAAAGCTCTTATGCATGATTTGCTTTGAATCACTTTTATTTTCAAGTGGTGTGCAAGGTTACATATCTCCTTCAACACTTAGATTAGAATTAGAGTAGTATTTTCTTTGAATGTTTGTTAAATGAATGATAGATCTGATAGCAGTGATTGGTGAAATCTAGCTCATACTTTCTTTGGATAGATGATTTGTATCCAATGCATAAAGTTAGCCTGAGCTCCTAAATTGTGGATGCTTAACTTCAGTCTTATTCTGGACATGAAAATCATAATCACACCCCTAGAAGATTGCACCCATTTTGCGTAGTTGTCCCAAGGAGGCAAAACAAAGTGTGGTTCCTTGTTTCACCCAATCATTGTCGTCTCTTGAATTCTTAGGATTAGATTAGCACTCCTAAACCCTTATATTTTTTTTTAACATTTTTTTTGGAAATCCTAAAATTGAGAAAACTCAAAAAGAAAGAGCCTTCAATGTCAAAACTGTCTAAGTCCTTAGCTTGCAAATAAATTCTAACGTAAGTCCCCTTGTGATTACCAGCAAATCACAATGCCCACTGATCTTATCCACACATCAAGACCTGACAAAAGAAACCTTGGAATCACCACATGATCTTCTGACAATCTTAGCATATGCGGTGATTTTTCAAGAGAGGATAGAGTGTCTTTGGGAATTTTATTCTGTGTTCGGTGGGTATTAAAATGCACACCAACAAAATTTGGTCAGTTGGTTTTTTTTCCATGCATTTTCCTTAGAATATCTTCCTTTGTCGACGACTCTGTTCTTTGTGTTTGTTCCTTCCTAGCTTTGATCTTGGATGCCCTTTGGGATTTTGATTCCTTTTCGCACTTGCATTTGAAGTCTGGAAGTCTCCTCTTGAGCAGTTATTGAATTTTTCCTTCTTGATTGCTTTCAAATTCTTTCAAGTGCCTTGAATTTGGAGAAGAACTATCTTGTGCCTTCACCATAATGGAAGAAATTGGAACTTTCTTTGTGAATTATTTCGCATACTTAGCCAAATTTTGGCTATCCAAAGCATGACCTGTTCCATCGCTTAAGCTGATACTTAACATATTTCAGCTTCTTAACTAGAGAATACATAGTGGTGCCATATGCAGGAGCACCATCCTACCACCACTGAGCAATAAGATCACTTAAAGAAGGGTCACACAGCCACATAAACTGGAATTTGAAAGGATGATTCTTTGGACTTGGGAAATCAGAAGTCGAAAGCTTAATTGGCCAATGATCCGATCCACACCAGTCAAG
This sequence comes from Sequoiadendron giganteum, assembly GCA_007115665.2. Lineage (NCBI taxonomy): Eukaryota > Viridiplantae > Streptophyta > Pinopsida > Cupressales > Cupressaceae > Sequoiadendron > Sequoiadendron giganteum. The sequence goes on along the minus strand of CM021100.1, from coordinate 175,567,846 downwards.
AATCTTGGAGCAAAGGACCAAGCTACCTCTAACCCAAGAGCAAGAGATAAGGAAACCATCAAGCCGCTGGGAGATCACTTCAGGCCCACTTTGTCTATTATTCCAAGTGAAGATTCCATTATAGGGTTTAACATCCACCAGAGCAAGAAAATCCACATTAGTTTGAAACAGATCTGAAGCCGGACCAAGCCTAGGCAACCCTCCCCTTTTCTCCTCCAAGCTCAACACCGCATTAAAATCCCTAGCTAAGATCCAAGGCAGAAAGGGTGCACAAGACCTAACATATCTTATATGATCCCAAAGTTGAGTTTTACCACGAATGTCACTCGGACCATAAACATTACTAACCAAAATAGTTTCCCCAGATTCCAGAACCGAAGCCACTATAGAAATAGAAGACTGGCTTGAAATCCACCAGCAAGGAACAACCTTATAAGGATCCCAGAAGAGAGCGAGACCCCCAGAGGTTCCCCTAGACCCAATACACTGACACTAACCAGAAATCCAAATGTGAGGGGCTTGTTGAAGCATGAGGTCCACCTGAAGCTTAGTTTCCTGAACACAGACGATACCTGGAGAATGAATAACAATCAAATCTTGAATAGCCTTTTGACGGGAGGTGCTATTCAACCCCCTTGCATTCAATGAGAGAATAATCATGAAGAAGGTTGAGAGAAGTGGGCCTCAAGGGTCTTAACAGAACCATATTCCACTAGCAGATCCCCAGTAGATTTAATCTTGTCAGCATCCTTCTTATGACTAGCTTTCAAAGAACTATCAAAATGCCCCTTCTTGAGAGGGCATTGTAGAATCCCCAAAGTAGGAGACGCTCCCCTACCTTTACTTGAAGAGAACACAACCTTAGCTAGATCTGTTAAAACAATATCATCCTGCTCATCTGCAGAGGCCCCAGGAGGCTCAGAAAACCCCTGCTCCAATGCCGAAGAGATATTCTGAACAACAATTGCCTGCTCCAGCCCTATATCCAGCCCAACATCCATACCAGTGGCCCCAAAAGAGATCTCAACAGGGATCCCTTCTTCCATAGCTTGATTATCCAGAACCTCAAACCAATTGAAACCTTGCTCACTTTGTCCATCCTCAAAGGCTCGCTTCTGACCCCTCCCTTTATTTTTTTGCTTAACAGGAATAAAGCCATCCTTATTAGGCCCACCCTCAACCATAGATGCCTTGCCTTTATTCCCCTTCTCTATCGGAGATCCAGAAGAAGGCGAAGAAGAAGCCCCCGCCACTTTGGATGCCCAGGGACACTGGTGCTGAAGGTGTCCATACTCGTGACAAAAGCGGAAATGAAAAGGAAGGGACTCATAATCCAGTGGTTGAATCCACGATGCAGAGTCAATGCAGATGGTGCAGGAGCACCTAGAAAACACCTAGGAAACACTAGGAATAGGAAATTTTTGTTTTTGAAGTGATAAGGTCATGTTGACCATTGCAATTGAGTGAGAGACCTAAAATGTCTTGGTCAGGAGCTATCAGGAGTGGAAAAGTTATGAGTTTAGACACTCATGTTTGTTAGTTTCTAGGAAATTGGAAAAGGTGGTAAAATGGAACATTTTGTTTTGTTGCCACCTTGTACCTAATATGTCCGACCAAGGAAGGTTTAACCACTTTGGGAAACCTTTATAAGGGGTGCCTCAACCTGTGTGAAAGGTTGGAAGGCATTAGAAGTTTTGTAATTTGATATTTTCAAGAAGGACAAGTAAGGACAGTAGGAATAATAGCTAAGTTTTCTGTGTTTTTGATCTTGGCAGTGTGTTAATGGCATAACCAGCCATTGACATACATGTGGGATGTAATTTAATTGTCCTCCAAGTTTTGGTTGGGTCTATAGGTAGTTGTTTCATCATTTCAAGCTTTTGATTTCAGTTAACTAGTTTCTTCTTTTGGGTTGTTCCGATTGGCAGACTGCAATAAATGGAGTTCTAGACCACTCTTCCCCTGTGTATGGGCTCTTGGAAATGGTGGCTAGGCTCCATGCCTGTATCTATAGTAGTGGTAGGAGTCTTTAGGGGTCAAGAATTCATGAAAGAAGACTTTTCCTAGGCAAGCTAAACTGTGCCCGGCTAGGAAAGTCAAGGGGTGTGAAACACCTAACTTGCAGGGGTGACCTCTCCTTGCTAAACCCCATGGTAGAAATGTGGATGGAGGCCCTACAGAGGTCTGGTATCAATGAAGAGGCTTCACCAATCCGTTTGATGGGAGAACAAAATAATAGTTCACCGGGTGGCCAAGAAATGACTCTAAAAACCCTAAATTTGCTAATTTGATGGATGAGCCTGTGTACGGCCAAACAAGGGTTGAGACCTTGAAAATCTTGAAGGGCTTGGTAATAGGACCAAGAATCCATGGGAAATTTTTGGGGTTCTTTGGAAGATTTTGGAGAAAAATCCACTTTTCTCGAGTTAGGAGGGCTAATTGGGGGCTCTAGGCTTGTAGCCTTTTTAACCCTAGGTGAGGGTTTGGAGCTAGCGATGGATAAAGGGAGCTAGGTGGAGGTATTAGCACCAATTTGTGATGGTGGAAAGTTGTTGGAAGCATTCCCACACCCCTACAAGAACAAACCGAGAACTGAGAGCAATTGACCTTTAGGGAAGATTAAGGGTTAAGAGGAGAAAAGAATCAAAGCACCAAGCTTGGCTTGGTAGACTAAGGGATTGATGATAGTAGGGTTGGCTAGTAGAACCAGGGGAGCCTACAATTGAGTTAGGACCTAAAGGTTTAAGGTGGGGAGTCACCTAGGTGTTCTTGAGAACAAGGACCCAAAGCATGGAACAATGAGTGTTCCATCCAACCCTACCCTATCAGATTGGTATCAGAGCTAGTTAAAGATTTGGGATAGAGACTTGTATGTCAGAGTTTGAATCAAGTGGTTCTAACACCATGGTGACCAATGCAGAATTGGCAAGAGACCTAACAGAGCAACAAGAGAAGAACAGACAACTTGAAGAGGCAGTTGGAGAGATGAAGCAAAGGTTAGAAGAGGTGGTAGAGGCTGCAGGCAAGATGAAGGTACAACTAGCAGTGGTTAGAGACAAGGGTGAGGATTAGGTTGGGGAGGACATTGAACTAGACCCTGATCCACCACTAAAGGAGGAACCCTTCCTCAAGGCATTGAAGGCTTTGAGTGGTAAAACATTAGAAGGCATTCCCATCTTCACAGGTAGAATGGATGCAAAGTTGGTTATGGAGTGGATAGAAGGAATGGAGAATCACTTTGAGTGTGATGGAGTGACTGAGGCACAAAAGGTGAAGATAGAAAAATCAAGGCTAAGGGGACAAGCATTGACTTGCTGGAAGTTCCTACAAGAAGAAAGAGAGAATGAAGGCAAGAAACACATTTCAAGTTGGAAAGCTATGGTGGCTAAAGTTAAGGAGTATTACCTACCTGAAGACTATGAGGTCCAATTGCATAAGAAGAGGCAAAACCTTAGGCAAAGAGACCTGGATGTAGCTGCCTACACAGAGGAGTTCCAAAAACTAAGTCTTAGGTCTAGGGTGCAAGAAGTGGAAAGCATCAAGGTGGCGAGGTATCTAAATGGTCTCAAATGGAACATCCAAGAAAAGTTGAGTCTCTTTACACTCACCAATCTCCATAGTTGTTTTCAAATGGCTTTTAAGGTGGAGGAGAAGCTAAAAAAGAAACAAGACTCGAATTCTAAAGGTGGAGGCAAAGGCAGAGAACAAAGAGATCAAAGAGGGCAAAGGGGTGGCTACCAAGGTAGAGGAAATGAGCAAAGAAACCAAGGAGAGTTTAAATCCACAGATCATGGCAATGAAAAACCTTCTAGAGGAGGGTATAACAGAGGTAGAGGTTCTCAAGGAGGATCCACTAGAGGAAGAGGAGCAGGCAGGAGCAATTCATATTTTGTAAACATGAAATGCTACCATTGTGGTCAAGTAGGCCATCTAGCTTATAGGTGCCCAGAGAAAGCATCATCTTCAAATGATGAGAAGAGAGTGGCTTATGCAGAAGAAAACAACATGAGTCCTAAGTCATCTAAGGTCAGTCACATTGAATCTGAGATGGGAGAGAGTCTGATGTTTAGAAGAGTCTTGATCAGACAACCGGTCAAGGAAGAACCAAAACAAAGGAGAGCTCTATTTAGAGTAAGGTGCAAGATACTTAGTAAAGTATGCAAGGTCATAGTGGATTCAAGTTCAATAGACAATATTGTCTCAGAGGAGGCAGTAATGAAACTGAAATTGGAGAAGGTACCCCACACCAACCCCTACAAGGTCACATGGCTAAACAAAGGGCAAAGTGTTTTAGTGAATGAGCAAGTAACGGTGGAGTTTTCCATTGGAAGGTACAAGGACAAGTTAGTTTGTGATGTGTTACCCATGGATGCATGCCATCTACTATTGGGAAGACCATGGCAATATGACAAAGGGGCCATATATGATGGGAAAGAGAACACCATCTCATTCAAGAAGGATGGGAAGACTTTCAAGTTGTAGTCACTGTCAGAAGAAGCAGAGGGACAGTCAAGGACACCAAGTGTCATGTTGAGTAGTGGGAAGGAGTTCCTTAACAACCTACATCAAGGGGGTGAAGGATATGTGGTTATGTTACAACCTAAAGAAGAAGACAAGGCTGAAAAGACAGTCATACCCGGAGCAGTCCTAAAGTTGTTGGATCAGTTCAAGGACGTTGTAAGTGATGGTGCACCTGCAACTCTACCCCCAAAGAGAGCTATAAGTCATCCGATTGACTTCATACCTGGAGCATCATTGCCTAACAAAGCAACATATAAGCTTACACTGGATCAGAATTTGGAAGTGGCTAGACAAGTGCAAGAGTTGTTGGATCAAAAATTGATTCAAAAGAGCATCAGTCCATGTGTAGTACTGGTAGTCTTGGCAACCAAGAAGGGAGGTAAATGGAGATTATGTATTGATTCTAGAGCAATAAATAGAATCACAATAAGGTATAGGTTCCTTATTCCTAGAATTGAAGACTTAATGGATTTTCTTGGAGGAGCTCAGTATTACACCAAGTTGGATCTCAAGAGTGGATACCATTAGATCAGAATTAAGGATGGTGATGAGTGGAAGACAACATTTAAGACAAATGATGGGTTATATGAATGGAGAGTGATGTCATTTGGTCTCTCCAATGCCCCTAGCACATTCATGAGGCTCATGAATGAAGTGCTCAAAGATTTCACAGGGGTATTTGTGGTGGTATACCTTGATGACATCCTCATATTCAACAAGACAGCAGAAGAGCATTTAAAACATGTGGAGTTGGTTCTTAGAAGGTTGCAAGAGGAGGAGTTGGCAATCAATCTAGAGAAGTGTGAGTTCTTTAAGCAAGAACTTGTAAATTTGGGTTTTGTAGTGTCCAAAGGATCATTGAAGATGGATCCAAGCAAGGTGGAAGCTATCCTAAATTGACCTACACCAACCATAGGGACTAAGGTAAGAAGTTTCCATGGTTTGGCTCAATTTTATAGAAAATTCATAAGGAACTTTAGTGGTATCTGTGCACCAATCCTAGATACAATCAAAGGTGGTCTGAAAACCAAGTTTAAGTGGACACAAGAAGCTGAGAAAGGGTTTGAGAAACTGAAACAAGAAGTGGCAACTCAACCTATTCTCTTGTTACCTAGCTTTGACAAGTTGTTCACTATGGAATGTGATGCTAGTGAAGTGGCAGTAGGAGGAGTGTTAAGTCAAGAGGGCAGGCCTATAGCCTTCTTTAGTGAGAAGCTCAATGAAACAAAGAAGAAGTATTCAACTTATGACTTAGAACTTTATGCTTTGGTTCAGTCACTTAAGAAGTGGAGGCATTACCTTCTACCCAAGGAGTTTGTAGTTTTTACTGACAATCAGGCACTTAGCTATATCAACACTCAAGAGAAGATGAGTAATAGGCATTTGAAATGGATGGAATACATCCAAGCTTTTACTTTTACCATCAAGCATAAGAAGGGACAGTTGAACAAGGTGGCAGATGCACTAAGCAGGTGATTGCTGACAGTCCAAGAAATACAGATCAAGAGCACTGGCATAGAGAGTTTCAAGGATCTCTATGGGGAAGATGAAGACTTTTCAGAGGCCTACAAGGTATGTTTAGACTTTGAGAATCATTTTCCTAGCCAATACTCTGAGTATACTTTGCAAAGTGGTTTTTTCTTCAAGGGAAATCAGTTGTGTGTTCGAAGAGGATCAATGAGAGAAAACCTCATTCAAGAGAAGCATAATGGCAGTCTTAGTGGTCATTTTGGCATCAACAAGACTTTAGAACTAGTACATAGGTTTTACTATTGGCCTAAGTTGGCAAGAGATGTTAAGAGATATGTAGAGCAATGTGTTGTGTGTATGAAAGCCAAGGGAGGAGCTAGTGATGCTGGCCTATATCAACCCCTACCCATTCCTAACAGACCATGGGAGTGTGTGAGTATGGATTTTGTGGTAGGACTCCCTAAGACCAAGACTGGTTTTGATAGTGTGTATGTAGTGGTGGATAGATTTAGCAAAATGAGTCACTTTATCCCTTGCAAAACCACTCATGATGCTAGCAATATAGCTCACCTTTTCTTTAAGGAGGTTGTAAGGATTCATGGCTTACCTTTAAGCATTGTTTCATACAGGGATGTTAAATTCATGAGTCACTTTTGGAAGACTCTATGGAATAGATTGGGTACCAACCTATCTTTTGGATCAGCTTACCATCCTCAGACCGATGGTCAAACAGAGGTGGTTAACAGGGTGCTAGGTAACCTTCTAAGGTGCCTAACTAAGGAATATGGACAAACATGGGACATGGTGATCTCACAGGCTGAATATGCTTACTGTAAAGAACGAAAATCTTAAATCCAAAATTCGACAATTACTTAAATTAAGATCCATTATATTCTAAGTAAGTCGTCATCTCATTCATTCATTCCTTCAAAATACCAGTCAAGTACATACAACGACATAAAAGAAAGATATCTTCATTATACTAAGTCTAAATCTTACAAGTGTCAAAATACACATTCCCAATAATAAAAGATAATATATCTAGTTTACAAATTCGAGACTTAGGCATTCAGTCACCATAAGCTCGTCGTTACATACATCATGTATAATAAAGCAATAAAAAGAAGAATCAGTCAATCGATCTTCCATCCATAAACAAATCTTCTAAAGAAGATGAGAACAAGAATCAGGCGCTTTTTCCGCCCAACCTCGAAGCTTACGCTTCCCCGAAATTTCTTAATCAATCAAGAAATACCTGACCCTGCACGAATCGCTTAGCAAAAAGCAGTCTACGAGTAAGATGGAATCTAGTGCAAGCTTAGTATAACTAGTAATACCATAAACATTTTCATTTTTCTAATTCAGTTAAGAAAGAAGCAAGTTCGATACTAGGATATGGTAGAGAGTTCAAATAATCCATCTATTTCAATGGTACAAAAATTACTTGGCCAAGTAAAATGTCATGCACGACAAATAAAAGTAGTTTTGGAAAAGCAAAACTACACTCTCTATTAACCCATATTCGGCACCCGTCCCGGAAGATAACTTTCCCAAAACACATCACATGTAGAATTATCTATCATTCAAGCATGGTCTAAATAATCAAATGCAGTCTTTCGCAATCTTTCAAACATTAATTGAAAACAATCGCTTAAAACAAAACAGTTTAACAAGTACTTCTTTTCATTGTTCCAATTCGTAAAAAGTTTCAATAAAATCATTTAAATAATCAATAAAATTTTCTAAATGAAGGTGTAACTCCAGTATGATGAATAATACATATAAAAACGTAAATTAAAAGAGTACACGTTCAATTGCTCATACTCTCACTTAATTTAAATTTTTTAATATCGTTTTGATTGTTTCCGAAAATAAATCAAATCTCCATTTTGAATGTTTTATTTTCAGTTTTACCATATTTTCAGTAGATAAACAATAATCATTAATCAGATTTACAATAACTCTTCTAATTGTTTCAGTTTTGAAAGTTTTGATGAAAAGTTAAAATTCCAAGTTCAATAATCTCCATTTCAAGAATAATGTTACATTCGAAGCTAATTCTATCTTTTATCGTTATTCAACAAAATGTTATTTTTTTGTCAGCAACATTAATTCATCTTATGTTAAAAATCATTTTACATTTCAAAATTGATAAAGTTTGTTTCCAGATTTCAATAGATTTTTAAATAATTCTTTTCTGAGTTTTATGCATGATTCAAGTCAGAATTTTCGTAATTCTCAGCAAAATTTATGAAGTTTCGATTAAATATGTTTTCAGATTTTTAAATCCAAAACTTGCTTTTTGTCGGAGTTTATTCCTAAATTTGATCAATGTCAATATTTCAAAAATTTAAATCGAATGTTTTCCCAAAATCTTATGTTTCTAAATTGTTTTAACATTCTAAAAATTAACTACAATCTATCTGTTTTTCATAATATTTAAATGAATAACTTTTGCAATCCTCTATTAATTTCTCTCTTTCCTAATTTTACCAATTAAAAAATTGTTTATAATTTGATGTTCATTTCCAGAATTTAGATATAAAATTGAAAATCTTTTGTAAAATTCATTCCAAGAATTCTTACCTAGTAGATTTTAAATTCTGGCAATGTCTGTTGTTGCCTCTATAAATTTCTGAAACTTCTATCCCATCTCTCAAATTTCTGCTCTTTTTCCTTCTTCCTGTGATCTCCGTCCTTATTCTTTCCCCTCGCGCCTCTTCCTATCTCCAATGTTCTTGTTTATTTTTATAAAACTGTTTGAGTGGAGAGGATCGAAGAATTTGATTTCTGTTGATAATGGAGGGATGAAAGTGCAGAGTGGTGTGCACCTTATCTAATCCCTATGCATGCCTTCCTACCAGGCTGCGCCCATCTCCCACCTTCCCACATACGTGGATCTCTAGTGACTGCGTAGGAATTAAATGAAGATTCCTGCGTAGCCTTCCAAGTCCTTCCTGCCTCCTTGCACACCCTTCCACCTGCGCATTTCCTTGTTTTCTTAGGCCGCCCCTTCACCTGCCTTCATGCAAACCATGTGTAAGGAGTGATTCGGGGAAGCTCTTTGTGGCTGCGTCCTCATTGTCGTGCCTCCTCTTAACCCACCTTCTCTCCGCTGGTGCTTGCGTGGAGAATGAAATTTCCTCCTCTATTCCGCGTTCCCAAGGCTCTCCCCTGCTGCCTCCTTTCCTACCACCTACAACTAGATTCACTGCTGCTGCGTGTGAGTTGTGATCCCCTGCTTGTGCTACGTGGGAGAGAGAGGAGGCTTTGGTAACTCCCCTGGCTGCGTGAGGTTCACAGAAGCCTTTGCCTGGCCGCCTCTTGTCTCCTCCTTAGCTTCTGCGTGGAAAGGAGTGGGGAAGATTTTTCCACTGCCGAGAGATATATATCCCTTCAAAACAGATTTCGTGCCCCTCAAATACGCGAATGGTAAAGTTTTCCCTTAAGTCAGATCCACAATTTGTGCCAACTCCAAGTTCCTCTTCGAGTTTGCATGCTAATTTTTTTTTTAAAGGTAATTGCTTTCAAATTGATAACTGATGTTCTCTCTTAAATTTCCATTTTCATATTTGAATTATTATGTGTTTTCTAATTCTCATAAAATATCTGAGTTAATATATATTTCTTATTTAAAAATTTACTTCGATAAATGAATATTCTAATAATTTAAAATAAATAAATAAATATTATTATTTCCACTAAAAATAAGAGACTTACTATTTTGGTTTTCGAAAGGAATTAAATTTTTCTTTCACTACAATTACATAATATATTCAATTTGATTAACCTTTCGAAAATCAAACAATATTTCCATTCCAACAACCATAATCATTTCGCATAAATTGAAGCATTCACATAAACTTGTTAAAAATTTCCAAATAGCTATCATCTCAAAAACACTTTTGTAAATACTAAGTGGTGTGTGATTCCATCAAACTCATAAACATCAATCGGTTAAATGACTCTACCTAATCGTTGTTCTCGCCTTCAATCACGTTCACCTGTTCCTGCGTTCACTCGCACTCGATTTATCATCAGTAATGATAAATCCCGAAATAAACATAAATACAATAATTGCATTTCAATTTCAATTTCATTTCGATTCCAATTTCAATTTAATCATCTTTAAATAATCATTTAATTTTAATCTAAATTTGACATATCAAGTAATGTCTGCATTTAAATATGTAAGTGAAAAATCCAGACGTGACACTTACAATGATAGTGTGAACCGGACCACAGGGAAGAGTCCTTTTGAGGTTGTGTATGGAATGCACCCAAGAGGTATTTGTGAGCTCAGGGATCTAGGAGCCATGGAGAATAGGAGTGGACATGCTAAAGACTTCAGTCACACCATGAAAGAGATTCAGGAGCAGTTAAAGAGGACAGTCACCGAGGCTACTCAAAAATTGAAAGATAAGGTAGACATGTCAAGGAAGGATGTGCAATTTGCAATAGGAGACTTTGTCATGGTTCACCTTAACAAATCAAGGTTGCAGAAGGGAATGGCAACCAAGTTGCAAATGAAAAGAGTAGGACCATGCAAGATATTAGCCAAGTATGGGAAAAATGCATACAAAGTGGAGTTACCTTCTGATTTGAGAATTTCACCAATTTTCAATGTTGCAGATTTGATCAAGTACAAAGGATCAGTCAATGATGTAGCTCAGACCAGTAAGGAGGTCTTCAAGGAAGTCAACAACATAGCCTTGCCTACTAAAGACAAACTACAAGCAGAGAGCATCTTGGAGTCTAGAGTGCAAAAATCTACAAGGAAGAAAGTGTACATGGAACACCTTATCAAGTGGAAGAACAAGCCTGAATCTGAGGCTACATGGGTACAAGAGGACCAGTTCAAGAAGAATGGCATTGATATGTCACTGATCTCTCCTTCCATTCTTTAGTGTTTGGTAGAAAGGGAGAGAATGGTGCAGGAGCACCTAGAAAACACTTAGGAAACACTAGGAATAGGCAATTTTTGTTTTTGAAGTGATAAGGTCATGTTGACCATTGCAATTGAGTGAAAGACCTAAAATGTCTTGGTTAGGAGCTATCAGGAGTGGAAAAATTATGAGTTTAGACACTCATGTTTGTTAGTTTCTAGGAAATTGGAAAAGGTGGTAAAATGGAACATTTTGTTTTGTTACCACCTTGTACCTAATATGTCCAACCAAGGAAGGTTTAACCACTTTGGGAAACCTTTATAAGGGGTGCCTCGACCTGTGTGAAAGGTTGGAAGGCATTAAAAGTTTTGTAATTTGAAATTTTCATGAAGGACAAGTAAGGATAGTAGGAATAATAGCTAAGTTTTCTGTGTTTTTGATCTTGGCAATGTGTTAATGGCATAACCAGGCATTGACATATGTGTGGGATGTAATGTAATTGTCCTCCAAGTGTTGGTTGGGTCTGTAGGTAGTTGTTTCATCATTTCAAGCTTTTAATTTCAGTTAACTAGTTTCTTGTTTTGGGTTGTTATGACTGACTGACTGCAATAAATGGAGTTCTAGACCACTCTTCCCCTGTACCTGGTGCATGGGCTCTTGGAAACGGTGGCTAGGCTCCATGCTTGTATCTATAGTAGTGGTAGGAGTCTTTAGGGGTCAGGAATTCATGAAAGAAGACTTTTCCTAGGCGAGCTAAACTGTGCCCGGCTAGGAAAGTCAAGGGGTGTGAAACACCTAACTTGTAGGGGTGACCTCTCCTTGCTAAACCCCATGGTAGAAAGGTGGATGGAGGCCCTGCAGAGGTCTGGTATCAATGAAGAGGCTTCACCAATCCGTTTGATGGGAGAACACAATAACAATTCACCGGGTGGCCAAGAAATAACTCTAAAAACCCTAAATTTGCTAATTTGATGGATGAGCCTGTGTACGGCCAAACAAGGGTTGATACCTTGAAAATCTTGAAGGGCTTGGTAACAGGACCAAGAATCCATAGGAAAGTTTTGGGGTTCTTGGGAAGAGTTTGGAGAAAAATCCACTTTTCTCGGGTTAGGAGGGCTAATTGGGGGCTCTAGGCTTGTAGCCTTTTTAACCCTAGGTGAGGGTTTGGAGCTAGCGATGGATAAAGGGAGCTAGGTGGAGATATTAGCACCAATTTGTGATGGTGGGAAGTTGTTGGAAGCATTCCCACACCCTTGCAAGAACAAACTGAGAACTAAGAGCAATTGACCTTTAGGGAAGATTAAGGGTTAAGAGGAGAAAAGAATCAAGGCACCAAGCTTGGCTTGGTAGATTGAGGGATTGATGATAGTAGGGTTGGCCAGTAGAACCAGGGGAGCCTACAACTGAGTTAGGACCTAAAGGTTTAAGGTGGGGAGTCACCTAGGTGTTCTTGAGAACAAGGACCCAGAGCATGGAACAGTGAGTGTTCCATCCAACCCTACCCTATCAGTAGATCTCCAAAGAATTTGGCAAAGGGTTATTTAAATCAATTTCAACGCAAATGGGAGCATAAGAGAATACCTTTTTATCCAAAGTATTTTGAGCGATGGCATCCGACTTCCCCAAAAAAGGGGCGATTTGGTGCAGAATATCCTCCCTCTAGAACTCCAACGACAGCCATGGAAGCCGAACCCAAATAGGAACTCATGTAGGAAGATCCTCTATCGCATTAAAACCTCCATGCCAAGGCTTAATGAACAAGACAACATGATTGTAGAAATACTGCCCTCCCTCGAAAACACGATTGCGATTCGAGATGCAAGAAAAATCGACCATAAAATAGCCATTCGCAGCCACCAAAAGATCAAAATCACCTTCAACCTACCAGGTTCGATGGATCCAAGACTTTAGCACCGAGAGAGAGACGCAAATACCCAAAAACTTACAAATCAGAACATGTTGGCTCCAATAGGCAATGTCCTCCTGAACCAATTTGGGAGAAATAACCAGAACAGGGCGATCTTGGCTCCGCAGCAAGCACCCATTTACTTTCTTGAGCTTAGAGCTCTCACCCACAAAAGACGAATCCATCTTTTGTGCATGCATGGCAGCCAAAAAAGGCTGAGATGGCAATGGCCCAGTAGGCACCAGGCTCTTAAAAGCCTTAGCCATGCCCCAACCCCGAGCACCAACCCCAACTCCTCCAAACCCACACCGCTTCCACCACCCACACCCCACATAGCCACCTCTCCACCAGTGCATGCATTCTCCTGTTGAGATATGAAGCCCAACAGTCACATGACTGTTGCTATTCTCCAGTCTCTTCGTGTTCGAAGAGCTTTGTATAAATGTGTAGCCGATCATGTATTGTGATGTAGTGGTTAATTGGTGTTTGTTAATAGAGTAATTCCCTGCTTGAGAGTGGACGTAGGCTATTGCCAAACCACTGTAAATTCGTGTCTCGTATCTTGTTCTTTAGTTTTCTGTTTTCTATTTCATTTATCTACTTGTTTAATATTTATAATTGGTATCAGAGCTATGGAGAAGTGTTGAGTTCTTGGTTAGAACCAAGGAGCAGAGATGGAAGCTGAAGAAGCCTCTCGGTACTTCCCATTTATTTTAATGGGTATAACTAATTTTGTATTTGATGATGATGAGGCTGATTCTGTCATGGAGGAATTTCTTGACAGTTTGGATTCGGCTGAAGAAGAGGGTTTGGAGCAATCACTGGTTGAAGGAGAGACTATGGAGTTAGTCTTCCGAGATGAGGAGGATGTCTTCCTGGGAGAGGAGGATGCAGTCTGGTACCAAGCGAGTGAAGGTGAACCTGAGGAAGAGGCTGAGAACTGGGAGGAACATCTAAACAAAGAAATTGTATTTCTAAAGGAGGAGATTTTGATGCTGAAAGAGCGAATACACTGTATGGAGAAAGAAAAAATTACAAAAGAACTGGAGTTTTCTACAAAGAAAAAAAATGAAGAGTTGAAAGAGGAATTGGCTGAACTTCGTTCTATTTTTACAGATTTGGGCATCGATTGTCAAGAAGTGGAATCAGTGAATGAAGACGAGGAGGCACATAATTCTGTTTTGTCTAAGAGGACAGATGATAGAAAGTATGTGGAATTCCAAAACCAGTCTAAGGAAAGAATGGAGATGTTGTCGGCAGTTGTGAAGGTAGAGGATTTTGATATGGACATGAAGACAAAAATGGAAGGGCAAATCGTTCTTGCAGAGAACAAGAATTACTACCCCACCGCGGAAGAAGTGTATGGTGAAGGCGTGGAAACCCTGGTGATGGATGAGGATGCACAGTTGCTGGAGCAGCCCATCATCAAACCTAAGGTGGGCGTGAAGGACTTCTCTACCAATGTCTCTACGGATTTCTTGTTTGGATTAATGTCCAATTCCATCATGCATGACAAAACCATGATGCTGGTTGAGCAGACCCATCACATCTCTACTCTTGACGTCCACAGCGTGAAGCATATGAGGTACACCAATAGGGAACGAACAGCAGTATCGGTGGCACTCGGGAGTAATGGGCAGAGGTTTTTCACTCCGTGGAGCACACGCGATTTGGAGAGGGTCGCGGACCCTACATTGGAAATCAGTGTTCAACATTTTATTGCAGCATTATCTAGTGGTGTACAGCCTCTTCAGAGACAAAGCATTGGTGAAAATATGCAGGACAGAGTGCTGCAGGAGCCACACACAAAAGAGAGAGTGCTGCAGGAGAGACTGCTACAGGAGCCACACACAGAAAAGAGAGTGTTGCAGGAGAGACTGCTGCAGGAGCCATGCAAGAAGGAGAGACTGTTGTAGGAGTCAGGCAAAGAGAAACTAATTGTTCTTAAATTTGTTTTAAAGTTTCTCGCCGCAGAGGTTCTTGAGCTGGCTATTCGAGGTTTGGGTAATGATGCTGAACAGCTAGAGAATTATGCAAAAATAGAAGAACTGATCAACAGTATGGCAACTGTTGTAAAAAATGAACAAGCAGAACATTGGATAAGCGAATTGTTAACTCCGATTTGGCATGGAGAAGACTGATTCGTTGTGTTTGTGAACAGTCATTGGCAAAACTCAAATCTTCGATGAGCCTGACTGTGATGTGAAGACAAAATGAAAATGCAGGGGATGACAGTTCATGGTTGTGCCAGTTGGACTTCACGGGGGAGTTTGTTGAGATATGAAGCCCAACAGTCACATGACTATTGCTATTCTCCAGTCTCTTTGTGTTCGAAGAGCTTTGTATAAATGTGTAGCCGATCATGTATTGTGATGTAGTGGTTAATTGGTGTTTGTTAATAGAGTAATTCCCTGTTTGAGAGTGGACATAGACTATTGCCGAACCACTGTAAATTCGTGTCTCGTATCTTGTTCTTTAGTTTTCTGTTTTCTATTTCATTTATCTGCTTGTTTAATATTTACATCTCCTGTAGCCCACATTGTTTGACGATAGCTCTACAACATCTTCTGCAAACCGCACCTTCTTCTTAGCCTTCTCTTCTTTATCTGCGCAGCACAGACACATTGACAACGTGAGCTCGTCTTGCTCTTAAGCAAACAGATATCTCGCCTAGTAAGAAAGAAAAATGTATGTTTTTAAAGAACAGATATCTTAAACAAAAATGTATACTCTTAAAAGAAGTCCTACCCAAATTTACCTTTCACTTGGTGCATCGACTGGAATCCTGCGTCGCTTATTTTTGCAACTTCATTAAACATGAGTTTGTCATCATCCCCCTCGTCATCAAAGAAATCAAACACAATAAACTCATTTCTCAGCTTTATTTTTGGGTTTCTGAAATCTACTTCCTCTAAACTTTTCATCTTACTTCCTCCTCCATGTGACTGGTTTTTAATCTCATTAGAAACCACTCGTGCGTAATTATCATCCTTCGTGGAGAAGCACGTACCCATTACTAATACAGTGGAGAATAATGTCTGCGAATATCACTTTATCAAATACAGATTGATAAAATTTAAGAAAGAACACCTTTAGCAAAACAGTAAGAAGCAGCGCCAATATGTTGCCTCGAGATCCAGTTGGTATATTTATATTCAGAGTCCATTCAATCTAATTCCATTGAGCAATTGGATTCACTGCAAACATCTGATCTGAGTTTCTAAAATCATAAGATTTGATTATTGATGTGTTACAGGAAAATTTTATTTTGAAGAGACTAACTAAAAGGAATTCATCTGGAGTTTCGTAATTATTTCTCTAAAAACTGTCACAAGCTTAAATCTCGGCAATCATTGCGAATATAATGTTATAGCTAGGTATAGTGAAGGTATATTTCTATTTTTTCTAATTGCTTATACTTATTAAGACCGATGTTACCATTACTGAATATTTTTTCTATCAGACTCGACACAAATATTGAAAAATATTACATTAAACGGTGCCACTGATTATTGAACAGTGAGCAAGCATTTCAGTCATAAGAGATTTACATAATCCCAAGGATAAAAACTCCATCAAGATAACTTATCAAGGTTCTGAATGTGGACCTACACTTGGTCACCTTCCAAGAAAATTGGCTCTCTATCTTTCTCTTCTTCTTGACAATGGCATCTTAGAGGTCCAGGTAGGCTACTGCTTAATCAAAAAATGAATTTAGGAGGCATTTTTTGGTTCTTGATTAAAAGGCAGTGAATTTAGGAGGCAAAGAATGCTTCTTATGCACGAAGTGAATTTTTTTTGTTCACGTAAAGAAAGGGCAGTACACAGTGGCATTAGGTGGAGAATAATGCAAATCACACAGTATTCTACAAACTTATTCATGGTAGAAAACCCTTGTCAATAGTCATGAGTGACAAAGATATGATAAAAAAAAGTTTTAGAAGATATGTAGACAGTCATAGCAAGTTTTAAAAGACAAATTCATGGAGACATAACGGATAGTCCAAGAATTATTCAGTTATACCAGTGTCAGCTTCTATAAATGGAATCAATAATCAATCCAAGAATTCTTTAGATAAATCACTGTCAGTTTCTGTTATGGAAGATGATTATATCCCTATCATCCCTTCTCAGTCAAAGGCTCAAGGGATCAACAATACTGAAACTGAAAGTCAACTTTGAAATAAATATTGAAAATGCGGCCATATTGACTGAAAATAATATAGTCTAGAAAAGAAAGAAAAATTATAGAAACTTGAAGACTATCTAATCCAAGCATCTCAACGGGTTGAGTCATTGGTTAAAATTTAAATATCAACAAGAGCTTGAAGAAATTTAGGTAGACAATTATTCCAAGTACAAAGTCTTAATAAAGGACTGTAAGGATTACTTTGAAGAAATTGGTCGAAGGTTTTCTTTTGAATATACACTTTTGGCTGTTGTGAATGAAAACCCATAACATGCATTAGGTCTTGCAGCTATGATTCACTATTGGGGTCGTGGTCATCATGTTAACTTTATCCCCTTCAATCCCATTGGAGGTTCTGATCTTCAGCGTGCATACAATAAAGTGTTGAAGCTTCAGGCCAAAGCATGTTTCTAGAGGATAGGATGTAAGGAGGAGAGCCTCTCAGGCAAGGGGGGAATAAGTATAATTAGGAAGGAGGAGAAAAATCTTCAAGCCTTGATAGATGTTAATTATGAAGATAATGCAAAAGTTGAAATATCAAAGAATTATATACTAGGTAGTGTGTTTGCATCTCTACCCCTACATAATGCTGGGTTGAGGGTTAGGATAAACAAGTTAGCTTGTAGTATTGATTTTGGAAAGAAGCTATAAAAAGTCTGTTGAATCAGAACTTACAAGGTATCTCTTTCTACTTCAGGAAAATCAATGGATTTATCTTTAAATTTCAAGGAAGCAAGCTTCACCGCCCCTCAACCAATCTTATTTTCGAGATATCTTATAAGGAGATACAGAACAATAGAAAGATATCAGAGTTTCTGAAGAAATAAATTACTCATAAAAAGGAGAAGATTGATGTTCTTCAAACATATAGTAATGAAATGTAGACAAAGAGGGTTTAGACATTAAACAAACTGAGTGCTCTTAAGTTAATTTTTGTTGATTTATTTGCTTCAGAAGAATACTGGAAGTCTCGAGAATCAAGAGCAAGCAAAAGGGTTGAAACCTCTACTTGTCTTATGAAGGAAAAAATGGAAGAACTAACTAATTTGTAAAGCCACTAAAAGTCCCTATAAATTGCTATAGAACAAACAATTGAGACGGAGGACACTTCCCAAGCTGGGGTTTGTGAAATTAAAGATAATATTAAGCTTGTTGAACAACAAAGGGTTGATGCTAAGAAAATGGTGGTCCAGTTAGATGAGCAAGTTTTTCTCTACTCAGATTTAAGATCATCTGCAGAACATAATCTTATGCAGTTTTTTAAGGTTGCATCCTTGATTGAAAGTTGAAGAAGAAGTGAGGGACCATTAGATATTATCTATCAATTGAGGACCAAAATGATAAAGGACAATTTTCATGAATAATTATAGGAGACAGTCCATAGGGATGGAAAAAATCGATCAATGGAACTGGTAGGGACAGCATGACTCTATGACTATGATGAAGAATAGAGGAAAATCCATATTTCACAAGGTATTCATAACTAGGTATGTAGATCATAGACTTGTAAATACAGTAAATATAAAAAGATAGACTAGCCTGAATGAAATATTCTTAAGGACAGAGTTTAAAAAGTTGGTAAAGACAATGAAACACAGTTTGTGAGGATGACAGTCCATGCATAGTAGATCATACAAAAGGGTTTCAAAATCAAGGAAGAGATGATTCCATTCCAGAAGCTCATTGATAATTTTGAAGCAGAATATGTCCTTGTTGTAAATGATGATACCGTGTTCACTTTTCGAACAAATAAAAATGCTCCAAGGTATAGATTGGTCTGAGTAGACTTGAGGCATCCAAAATCTTGGAGTGATGTTCTAGAATCAAACAAGAACACAATCAGACGATACAGACCACAGTTCTGTTCCCATAGAGGAAATAGAAAGATTTTATATAATAAATCAAACATTTGTATGTATAATTGAAACAAATATAATGGTCAGATACTGGCAAAAGTTTTCCACTGGCGCTTGTAATCTCACCCTCCTGGCTCTGCTGGCACTGCTCTGGCCACTTAATGGTCTTTTTTTTTAGTTTGCTATGTAATCTTGGACTTCCGAGCTTGGCCCATGTGACTTTTTGGTGAGCAATTCATCATGGGAAATTCACCGCCAGCAATTCACCGCCATGACAAATTAATGGCCAAGTTAAAATTCACTGCCACCAATTCACCGTGCAATATTAATGTCATCCCACAGTGAATTGCTGACAGTGAATTTTACTTGGCGGTTTCTCACAGTGAATTGCTGACGGTGAATTTGCCGTATGCCATTAAACTTTGACCTAACCATCTTCATTATGTAGAATTAAAGATCTTTATTTCACAGTAAAAAAAATCAGAAATTAAAGTAAATTAAATATAAAATAATGTAAGGAAATAAACTTCAATTTCCATTGTACATACAAATTTATAATAATTACATACGAATAATTGTATTTTTTTACATCTCCATTTATAATCATTAATTAAAATCTTTAATATCAATATGGCTGAGATGTCTTAATCTGTACACAACAGCCAGTGCATGCATTCTCCTGTAGCCCACATTGTTTGACGATGGCTCTACAACATCTTCTGCAAACCGCACCTTCTTCTTAGCCTTCTCTTCTTTATCTGCGCAGCACAGACACATTGACAACGTGAGCTCTTCTTGCTCTTAAGCAAACAGACATCTTACCTAGTAAGAAAGAAAAATTTATGTTTTTAAAGCAGATATCTTACCAAGAATGTATACCTACTCTTAATAGAAGTCCTACCCAAATATACCTTTCAGTTGGTGCATCGACTGGAATCCTGCGTCGCTTATTTTTGCAACTTCATTAAACACGAGTTTGCCATCAGCCCCCTCGTCATCAAAGAAATTAAACACAATAAACTCATTGGTCAGCTTTATTTTGGGGTTTCTGGAATCTACTTCCTCTAAACTTTTCATCTTACTTCCTCCTCCATGTGACTGCTTTTTAATCTCATTAGAAACCACTCGTGTGTAATTATCTTCCTTCGTGGAGAAGCACGTACCCATTACTAAAACAGTGGAGAATAATGTCTGCGAATATCACTTATCAAATACAGATTGATAAAATCTAAGTAAGAACACCTTTAACAAAACAGTAAGAAGCAGCGCCAATATGTTGCCTGGAGATCCTGGTGGTATATTTGTATTCAGAGGCCATTCAATTTAATTCCATTGAGCAATTGGATTCACTGCAAACATCTGATCTGAGTTTCTAAAATCATAAGATTTGATTATTGATGTGTTACAGGAAATTTTTGAAGAGGCTAACTAAAAAGAATTCATCTGGAGTTTCGTAATTATTTCTCTAAAAACTTCACAAGCCTAAATCTCGGCAATCATTGCGAATGTAATGTTATAGCTAGGTATAGTGAAGGTATATTTATATTTTTTCTAATTGCTTATACTTATTAAGACCAATGTTACCATTACTGAATGTTTTTTCTATCAGACTCAACACAAATATTGAAAAATATTACATTGAATGGTGCCACTGATTATTGAAAATCTTGTGATATTGAAAATTTTAAAATCAAGAAACTTAAAGCATTTTTTCAATTCATGCATATTATTGATCATTACTTATATTATTTAAAAAGTATAATTTTATAATATATATAATAAATTGTAGTTGGAAATTTGTATAGATTATATTTTTCTTAAGTTTTATTTTGATTGAGTTATTTTTATGTAATGATTAGAATATAAGTGACCTTATTTTAAATAAAAGTTGGGTACAATCTTTTTTTATATATATTTATTTAAATATAGAGTTTGAAATCAATCTTTGATCATATTTCAGATCTTTATTTGTGGTACTAATCTATTTTAGTTCTGTAATTTATAAAAATAAAGTCTTAACTTTCAAAATTCAATTTCAAATATGGGTCAAGTTAGTCCATTCTTAGTTGATAATTTTGTATCCACTTAAAAGCGATTTTTTTTTCATGCACCTTATGTAATTGTATTTAAGAGCTAATCCTACTTCAATTTTAGATTATGTGGAATTTAATCTAGAGCTCTCTCTACAACTAATGTAATCATTCTACAAACATTCCCAAAGAATTTATATTGAATCATTACGATGAGAGGTGTTCCACAATGACAACAAAAACTTGTGTCAATAAAAACTCTATATGTTTTAAATTGATGTTCAAGCATTTGGTCTTTGCTAGCGATAAAAAATTGATCTTGGGTATAACAGACGATAGTGGAATGGGCATAAAATCACCACTCATGAGCTCTTGAAAATATATTAAGTGATTAGTGTTGGTGTTCTACAATTTTCTTTTTGAGTTGGCAGAATTAATGTATTTTCATGATGAGATGTAGAAATTATTTCACTTTCATTACAAGTGTAGAGGGTAGCCCATTCAGAAGCCCACACCTGCAGATGTGATGAGAAGTACCCACTCATGAGTGAAGTAGTAGCAAGTTGGAGGAAGAAGATCGCTTAATGTTTCCTAGGTTGGGAGATGTTTCATCCTCCTTCAAGGATTTGCAAAAATCAAGACTACAGAGATTGGCACTTCAGATAGTATGAGCTAGTGTTTTATCACCATCAACTATGCATACCCTCATTCCCTAACCATGGGCTAGATCAGGGAAGATGATTTTAATTAGGTGTGGAGAAAAGAGCCAAACCATAAGTCAATAATGATGAGGAGTTTTAAATGCATAAGAGGCCCAAATTTTTATACCATGAGAATTTTCACTTTCCTCCCACCATAGCTTTACCTCCACTACTTCCTCCATCTCTCCCTTTTTTGAGATGTATATTTTCCATTTCCCAGTGCAAGAGGGATAGGGATATTGTTTGAGGAATATATTTTGATGGTTTCAATGAGGAGGTAGATATGGAAGATAGAAGGGACAACCTTACATCTCTTTTATCTCACTTGAAAGAAGAAGTATTAGCTGGTACAACTAGTACAAGGGGCTTGGAGATTTTGAAAAAAAGAGGAAATCAAATATTCATATTAGATGAAGAAATAAAAATTTGAATTAAAGTGTGGGTAATGTAAATTCAAAAAATTGAAAAAAAATCATTTGGGGTGCTTTTGGGTTACCGAGCTCCACAAATTATGAGAAAAGTTGTGCTTAGTAGCTATCAGGAAGACATAACTTCACAAGTTGGAATTACTACTCCCCATATGGTAAATATATATGGACCTCAGCTCAATAAACGGATTTTGATCTTCCTTCGGGAGACAAGAAAGAGTTAGTTTTATTTTTCAACTATAGTTACAGTTAGGGTTAGATTTCAATTAGGGTTGTTCTTAGAGTTAGTTTTATTGTTCAATTATTGTTAGGGTTCTATTAGGATTCAATTAGTGTTAGGGTTAGGGTTATACAAATAAGATATGGTTTATATTTAGGGTTAGGGTTTGAGTTAGCGTTAGAGTTCAAGTGTAAAATTACATTATAATCTATTTACTATGCATTAACCTTTATACAAGGAAGGAGTAGTTGAAAGAGAATTTGGGAGTGGTTGGTTTATGGTTAACTAGAGATAGTTAAAATATACCTCCACTATAATTAATAATTAATATACTATCATTCCCCCCTTATTAAAGTATTTCTACAAATGTACCCCTAAAAACTTGAAATTTAATTTTCCAAGAGGCCCCTCCTTAAGCCTTATATAACATTTTTTTTTATTACACAATAGATATACATTCTTGAGAATATTTTCCTTGAAGAAACAAATCCTGAATTAGATGAAAATACATCAAGATACCTCATGACCCTTGGAAGGGTGTAGCTTCAAGCTGAAGTCTCGAGATCATGGACTACCATTTTCCTAAACTCCTAAATCATTTATTTATGAATTATTTGACAATATTCCATATTGAGCTCTACAAACATAAGGCTCCATAAAGTTATTTGATGACCCCCAGAAGGGTATAATTATTGATCACAGTCTTATAAACTCATTGGACAATAATCCATATTGAGTTCAATAACAAATCCCTTACCTGTAGATTCAAAAATTCTTTCTCGAGAAAATATTATTCGCTAGAGATTTTGCCTAATAAATTTCCTTGATATTTTTCCAAATACTTATTATAGTAGTCTCTTCATTTACATTCAACAAAATTGAATTATCCAAACCATGCTTAATAATACCCTTTTCAATAACCCATCATTTCTTATTCCTACTGTGATGTAGTTTTAGGTTTGGATCTAGACAATGCATAGATCATAGATCTTAGTCTACAAACACATCCTCCATCTTAAGCTTCCTCAACTCAAGGTTTTTTCTTGATAACTACATCTCTATTATTTATGTGCTTGACACATCTTCTTCCAATAAGATAAAAACACTCTCTTTAAACAAGTTCCCACTCAAAATGATTATTAATTTTAAAATATCTCTACCCAACACATCAAATATAAGGTGATCAAGATTTGATACCAAATGAAAGGAATAAAGGTATGTAGAAATTCTTCCTACACTAAAATTTAAAGGAGAGTGTTGTGAAAATTTTAATTTTTTGACAATTATAGAAAGAAGAAACACATATAGACATAAAATAAAAAATATACCATAAAACTAGCGTAAGTGGGGAGAAGCCTTTCTACATAAAATTGTCAAATTAGCCCAATGTATTATTCAATAAAAAACATACTTACAACACAATTTTCAAGTAAGACTTTATAGGAGTATCACCAACCAAAGATATAGATGAATTGTAACAATAAAATATTATCTACAAAACCCTAAACTCAACCTTTATCTTGAGAACCAATATATGGGAGACACAAAATATGAAACCATTGAATGGTAAATAGAAACCAAATATCTAAAACCACAAAAATTGTGGCACCTATATCATCCCAAATGTAAAATACCTTGTGATGTATCATAACACAATCATAACTTGTCCAGTAGGTATAACTTTCATTTAGTATCATAGAGGAGCTCCAAAGAAAAATTAATGGCCACCTACAACTATTGATATTTACCATACCTTCTCACATCACCATCACATGGCCTTTGTATAAAGACATATGTGGGAATCCCCTTGGACTTCTTATGAAAATCCACTTCAATCATTCTAGAGGTGACTTTAATCATGTGCAAATGGTAAAGAACCCTCATTTTAGTACTATAATTTTTTTTTGATGATGAGATAGATACTACAAACTTTGAGATTCTTGCAAGGTTAAATCTATGAAATATACAAGATCAAAAATTAGGAAGAGACCTATAAATATTTTGGAACTAAAAATCTGGTCTACCATTTTAATAATGATATGGTTATCTCCATACTCCATCATTAAATTCTCGTTTTAATACAAACACTTAATATTAAATATTTTTTCTCATTTGGAAAATGTAATTGGGGAGTTATAGGGTCAAAATTTATTTTAGTATTATTTTGGTTGGTTTGCAAGAATGGTGAAAGTGATCTAGAAGGATCATGGAAGTGTTCTAAATTGGAAAGGGGAGTGGAAGTACTAAAGTCCAAAATAAATCCACAAAAGGGGTGAAAAGAGCAATGAGAATGTAATGGAGAATTTGTGGGATTCCAATGTGAAATAAGATACTATAAGTGGATGGAAGGGATAAGGTCTAGAAGTTGGATTAAACTTCACATGAAAGGAAATGAATGGATAAAGGCCTAGAATTATGAAATTTCAATGTGGATGTGAACATAAGATCCAAATATTGGAGTGAAAGTGACAAAATAATCAACTTCATCCTAGGAAGATCTTTCAAATTCATCATCACAATCTAACTTTTCTTTCTTCTTTTTCTCCTCCATATAGTCTCTTCTTATATTTTCATCTTTATTGTAGTTGTTAAAATTTTACCTTGAATTTAATCGGTTGTTTGGATCTCCAAAGGGATTTGGTTATAGATTTATCACACTCCATTTCCTTCTTCTTACCTTTTTATTTCAATCTTCCATGGACCAATAAATCCTTCTTAGCTAAATCAAAGGTCTTCCTTGTCATTTCCATACAAAGAAAATATGTAGCCACTTTTTCAATATTGAAACTGGTTGTAGTGCTCATAGTCACCATAACTAGGTGGTCCCATAAATCTAACAAAGAATAAATTAAATTCATACACCAGTCCTCCTCCATTTTCACTTCCATAGAGTGCAACTGGGTAACTATCATATTAAGTATATTTATATGTTCATACATAGACCCACCATAGGCTATCCCAAGGGTATACAAATTCTTTCTCAAGAAAATATTATACATTAGATATTTTTCCTAATAAATTTCCTTGCTATTTTTTTCAAATATTTATTATAGAAGTCTCTTTATTTACATTCAAAAACATTGAATTAACCAAACCATGTTTAAAGATTCCCTTTTTAATAATGAATATTTTCTTAGTCTTCTCATGATATAGTTTTAGCTTTGGATCTAAAAAATATGTCTCCATTTTGAGCTTTCACAACTCAAGGTTTGTGCTTGAGAACTAATCCATGTCTATCCTTCATTTTCTTGGCATCTCTTCTTGCAAGAAGATCAAAACACTCTATACACAAATTTCCCACTCAAAATTGATATTATTTTTAAAAAATAACTACCCAAGACATATAATATAAGGTTATCAAGGTTTCATATGAAACACAAGGAATAAAGGTATGTAGAAATACTTCCTACACCAAAATTTTAAGGAGCTCGTGTTGTGGAAATTTCAATTTTATGATAATTATAGAAAGAAGAAACATATATAAACATAAAATAAAAAATAAAACATAAAATTAATGTATGTAGGGAAACCATATTTGGAGAAACTCTCCAAACTATCCCAATGCATTATTATAGTAACTAAATCATTACAAAAACAAAGAGTTTGATAATAGGCAAAACTTTTGTAATGCACTAGCAAGTTGAAATTTCACAAATGCAAAATCAATATGAAAGTCTATAGATGCAGTAGCAAAATAAAAGTTCATGGATCTAAAAGAAGGCCAAAGATCAAAAAGTGTCTAGTTCAAATAAGAAATTCTACATATATATTTGAAAGAGAAAATTCCATAATCTATACTAGACGATGTCATCATTACATCCTACTTATATAATATTTTGGTAAGTAATCCTTGTCCTTGGTGTCATCATCTTGTTAATATCATGTTTTCATCATGTTGATGTCATAATAAAAACTATTCATCTCAATCAACTGAATGAAAATTGTAACAAATAACTTGCATTCACCTAGAAATCATGATGGAGATGAGAAACCTACTAACTTTATATGGATGTGGAATTATTGAAAGACTTAGATGGGAAAGAAATTCCTACAAGTTAGATTACCCCGAAGTTCTCACAAATATAGAAAAACGAGCATCAGTACCAAATGTGTAGGAAAATATATTGGAAAAAATTATAAATGAGTTGGTTCAGTAACAAATCTCTGTAAAATTTTAGTAGCAAACCAATAATCCACATAAGGCTGCTTTGGAAAAAAAATTCTACAAAAGCATAACTTAGTCATTTTTCACCCAATTCTCTCAAAAATTGATCTGCAGATACCCATTAGGCTCCTCTATAAGGTGGTGTCATTATTTTTTAAAATTTTCATTGTAAATTATCTTGAAGCAACTACCCAAAGAAAATCAACACTACTAAAATAAAAATATTACAAAACTAACATAAGAAAGAAAATATTTTTTATTGATGCAAGATTACCTATGGAACCAGATGCTCCTAAATCATATGTGTAAAGATTATTCATAAAAAATAGCTATTAGATATAGTTACACAATCATTTTTGTTTGTGTACTCACTATAATATTTTACTTATTTATTTGGAAAAGGAACTTTATGATAGTCATCTTGTTTGGTGACCTCTCCCAATAATTTATTTAATGATAGTTATCTTCCTTGTTTGATAAATTTTGGTCACCTTGTCTATATCTTAGCAAGAGCCTTAGGGTTAGGGGATAGTAAAAAAAATCATGACTAGAATATATGTTATACAAAAGAATTCAATTCATTTATTTACATTAAAAAGGGATCATTTAAAACACAAGCATATGGGAAAACCCTAATTCACGGGACTATGAATGATGGAAATAAATTATACGTTTAAATGTTTGGTTTTTGTTATTGTTTACTATTTTTTTATGATTTTTTTTATTCTAAAGAAAAACAATATTGAAACTATTAATTTCATGTATGAACTTCCTATGCAATTAATCAAGGTAATTAATAACATTTAGCTATTCGTTGAATCCCATGGCTACATTTATTTGTTGTTATTGCCTATATAGCTATTCTCGTTATTATTATTATTTATCTCTTGCAACTTGTTTTATCAATATTTTTTATAGCATTATAATTTATATAACATAGTATAGATTATTCTATAGGTAATATGACACTTATACATATCTATCTTCTAGAATAGGTCCATACATACCACACTTTACTTTACTATGTGTTTCCCTTGTGCACATTACAAATACATCTTTCATAAGATTATGCACCTACATTAATTCATGGATTAAACTTATCTTTTTATTTTGAATAAATTTTGAACCTAAATATTAAATATAATATAAAAATTATCTCATACCCTACCTTAGTTTCATCCAATCACTCTTCCAAAAAAATCCTCAAATGAAGATTATTCTGTTGGAGTACAGTTCACACTGAGAGGGTGGGGGTGAATCAGTGTTAACAATCAAATTAACTCTTTTATTTCTTTTAATAATTTTCAGATCATGAATGAACTTATGCAATAAAACTCAAATGAACTTATAATGAACAAACACATATAAAAGATTGACACATGGATTGTCTTGAGTGGAAACCCTCCTGGGGAATAAAACCACTCAAACTTGGCCTCACTAGCCTTATCTAAAAATAATCTGTGTACAAAGCATCACTGGCTGATTTGTCTCACTAACAATGATGCTATCTCACTGATAGTCTTATAGTGCTATCTCACTAATAGTCTTTTGAAATGTCCATGTATGAAAGAATTGTAAATATAGAGTTGATCTTTGTTTCAAGAATTACATACTCTATTTTGCCATGACCTCAGAATCAGAGTCAAAAATTTCAACTACACAAAACAATATATATTGCCTTTCTGAAACATATATGTAGTTCCTTTCAAAATAAAATCTCTCATCCTTTTTGAATGTGAGCACAATAAAGTATTTCACATGTTCTTTGTTCTCAAAAATAAATTGAGAAAACCGAAACTGAAAACTGTCATCCTCAAGCTGTTAAACAATTGTTCCTTAACAAACAACAATTGTAATCGGTGTGTTCCACAAACAAATGTAAATAAGAAAACTAACTACCTGTATGCATTTATCCCTTAATCACAAACTGATTTTGCGCTTTTGTTCAAAAGAAACATTTACAAATTATGAAATATCATTTTGTAACAAACCCATCATCATTTACACAACAATAAAAAAAACTAAACAACAGTTCAATATTAATGATAATTTTTAGCCATTGCCATATCAGAAAAACTGAAAACCATCAAAGTTAAGGAACGAAACCACCCGTTCAAACTTGCTTGAAGACATTTCCTCATCACTTCCACTGCATTGTCGTCCCCTAGCTCAAGAGAGCACATATGTAAAGAGCGGAAAACTCTTTAAATCAACATCGATAAATACTTTAAATAAGCTCAATTATATTCAAAATATAGTCATCATCTCATTCATTTAGACATCAAAGAAATTAGTCGATTTCAAAACAACGACATAAAAGTCGATAGATAAATTCTTAACAATTCCTGTATAAAACATACATGTGTCATAATACATAATTTCAGTTATAAATACAATGCATGATAATAATATCAGTTACAATTTGAGACTTAGGCATCCAGTCACCATAAGCTCATCATTACATATATCAAGAATAATTAAAGCATAAAAGAAGATGCCATCCGTTGATCTTCCATCCAAAAGCAAATCTTCATAAAGAAGACGAGAACAAGGATCAAGCGCTTTTTCCGCCCAACCTCGAAGCTTACGCTTCCTTGGAATTCCTTAGTCAATCAAGAAATACCCGAACCTGCATGAATCGCTTAGCAAAAAGCAGTCTACGAGAAAGGTGGAATCTGGTGCATGCCTAGTATTACTAGTAAATCCACAAGCATTTTCATTTTTCTAATTCATTTAAGAAATAAGCAAGTTCGATACTAGGATATAGTAGAGAGTTCAATAAATCCATCTATTTCAATGGTCCTTAAATTACTTGGCCAAGTAAAATGTCATGAAAGACAAATAAAGCAGTTTTGAAAAAGAAAAACTACTCTCTATTAACCCATATTCGGTCTATTAACCCATATTCGGCACCCGTCCCGGAAGGTAACTTTCCCAAAAACATAACATGCAGAATCATCTATCATTCATGCATTGTCTAAACAATCAAGACAATCATTTTTAAAAACAGTAAACTGAAAACTTGCTTGAAGCGAAAACAGTTTTAAAAAGTCGTTTCTCTTCATCGTTTAATTTCATAAAAGATATTAAATTAATAGTTTAAATTGAGTGAATTAAATAATTAAAATTAATGAAGGTGTAACTCCAGTATGCAAGTTAAATACATATAAAAATAGAATTAAAAGAGTACACATTCATTTGTTCATACTCATCTAATTAATGTTGTTTCAAATTCGTTTTGGATTCCTTTTTTTAATTTTAAATAAATCATATTTCAGTTTAACATATTCTCGAAAAATAAATAATCGTTTATCAGATTTAAAATAACTCTTCTATTTGTTTCAATTTTGACAGTTTCGTTGAAAGGTGAAAATTTCAAGTTTAAATAACCTTCGTTTCAAACTAGTGTTAAAATTTGAAGTTTATTTTGTCATTTATTTTTAGTCCACAAAGTATTATTTTTTGTCAGCAAAAATAATCCATTTTTTGTTCAAGATCATTTTATTTTCTAAAATAGTAAAGATCGTTTACAGATTTAATAGATTCTCCTAAATTCAATTTATTGTTAAATTCATGATTTCTATCAGAATTTCCTAAATTCTTCTGTTTCTAATCTCATCTCATATTCTGGAAATAAATACAGTCTGATTTGTTTGAAGTTTCAATAAAATTGAAAGGAATAGTTTTGCAATAATTCTTTAAATCTCTCTTTCCTAAATTAAACAAACAAGATTCTCTCTTAAATTTATAATAATTTCCAGAATTTAGAAAAGAATTGCAAGATCTATTGTAGAATTGATAATTAAATTTACAGTTCCTACCTGGTAAAATTCGTTTTCTGGAAATGTACTTATGAAATTTCTGTCTTTTATTTTTGAATTCCTTTGTTCTTTCCCCTGGCGCCTCTTCCTATCTCCTATCTTCTATTTTCTATCTTCCTGGCCGCGCCTATTCTTCCTATGGCTTTAATCTCCCTGTCTGGTGCTCCTCTTATTCTTTACTGTTGCTAATTCTTGGCAGATCCCTGCCTGGGCGCATGAGGGGACTGCCCCTTTGTTCATGCATGTGTGAGAGGAGAGGAGGTATTGCGCACCTCTTGGCAGCCTCTACTCACCTATTGACAGGTCGTTCCTATCCTTGCTGGCCTCTGTGTGGGTGTGGGGAATAGAAGGTTATGCGTGCCTTTTCCTTGGTCACACCCTCCTCCTTCTACACCCTGCACACTTCACCACAAGCCACACTTTTCTATTTCCTTAATGCGTGGCAATGAAGACTGGTGGCTACATGGTATGAAGATTGTGGCTGCATGCAAAGGTGGAAGTCCCTCTCCCTTCGGATGCATGTGGTGAGTGGAATTTGATTTCCACTGTTCAAAACTAATTACTCCCTCCCCCTCTACGTTTGGGTCAGATCCAAAATAAAATAGACAATGCTCTTAAGATGAATTTTCCTGTGTCTTTTCTAATTTCGGATTTCTTTTCATATATCTTTTTTTTTTCCTTTCTTTCATGCATTGATAAAAACAAAGAAATTAGATCCACCATTATAGATTGATCTCCAGATCAATTCTCCCATCTCTCAGTTCCAGATTGTTGAATGTATCTCCTCTCTTTTTTGAAGATATTTATTCAACTTGTTAGCTTGAGTTCTAAATTGAATACCAATTCCATTGTGTACGTAATTGTTTTCTAGTTGTTTTCAATTTCTCCATTTAGCCAATTTAAGATTTAATTCAATATATGAATTTAAAAATCTCCTCTTTTCATAATTTCAATATAAAAACGTATTTAATTTATAAAACACTT
This sequence comes from Sequoiadendron giganteum, assembly GCA_007115665.2. Taxonomy (NCBI): domain Eukaryota; kingdom Viridiplantae; phylum Streptophyta; class Pinopsida; order Cupressales; family Cupressaceae; genus Sequoiadendron; species Sequoiadendron giganteum. The sequence continues at coordinate 175,536,669 of CM021100.1, read as the reverse complement.
TATTTATTTAAATTTTAATCTAATTTCAAAATAAAAATCAATTGCATTTAAATTTCAAAATTTCAAACATATTATTTCCAAACAATAATAAAATATTTAATCAAGCAATCCAATTACTTATTTTAAATCAATTTCATCAAATTTAACCAAATCATTATTTAATTCAACATGCATTTTCACAATTTTGAAAATTTAAATTAAAACTTGATTTAAAATTTGCAAACATGATAAACGCAAAATACATTAAAATATTATCTATGTGAGTGTGTGAGATTCCATCTACTCATAAACGTCAATCGACTAAATGACTCTACCTGATCGTTGTTCTCGCCTTCCATCACGTTCACTTGTTCCTGTGTTCACTTGCACTCGATTTATCATCAGTAATGACAAACCCCGAAATAAATATAAATACAATTCAAATCATAATAACTGCATTTCAATTTGAATTTGAATTTAAATTTCACTTGAATTTGAATTTGAATTTAAATTTCATTAAAATAATCATTTAACTTCAATTTAAATAGCGACATAATGGTTAATAACTGCATTTAATAAATCAAAATAAATCTATACGTGACATCCTTCCCCTCTTGGAAGAGACATCGTCTTGATGTCTTATTGGTCATTCAATAAGCATAACATCATCATCAATAAAACATACTATCTCAATCAATAAACATACTATCTCAATAGGTAAAGCATAGTATCTCAATCAAGCATAATGAAATAGTAATTAATAACATAGTTCTCCAACATAAGCATAAACAATAACAGTAGCATCCACGCTATCAAAGTTCACAACATGTGAATAAAAAACCAGAGTATCAAGTATCTTCGCACAAAACAAATGCTAATCTATGAAAACAAATAAGGAAAATGACTGTCTATCATCTCAGAATCCTCCCATGTAGCACTATCCTTAGTATACTGGTCCCACTGGACCTTATACTAGGTACTATCTTTGTTACGCAACTTAATGCTACACCTGTCTAGGATTCGGATGGGCTCCACTAGCACCACCCTTGGATCCTGTACCTATAATGAACGTCAATCAAGAATATGAGTTGCATCACGATGATAAGGTTTCAACAAAGAAACATGGAAGACATTATGGAGTCGAGCAAGAGCAGGTGGTAACGCTAGTCTATAAGCAACTTGATTAATAACTTTCCAATACATCAAATGGTCCCACAAATCTCGGTGCCAACTTTGATGATTTCCCAAATGAGATAGAGTTTTTATGAGGCTTAACCCTCAAGAAAACTTTATCTCCTGCAGAAACCTGTCTGAAAGTCCTGGTCCTATCAGCATAGGTCTTCTGTCTATCGGTTGCTTCCTTCAACCTACCCTTGATCAACTTCATTTTCTCATCCATTTCCTTGAGCATATCTGGACCAATAATGATCATGTCTTCCATCTTGTCCCAACTAATGGGTGTACGATGTTTTCATCCATAAAGTGCCTCAAAAGGTGCCATACCCAATGATGCATGAAATGAGTTTTTGTAGGCAAACTCAACCAATGGTAAATATTCCTCCCACTTGTACTGCTGATCCATACAATACATCCTCAGTAAGTACTCCACAACCTGCTTGACCTTTTCAGTTTGGCCATCGGTTTGTGGCTGATATGCAGAACTAAAATTCAGTTTAGTTCCCAAAGCTGCATTTAGTGTAGTCCAAAACCTAGATGTCATCCTGGTATCTCTATCAGAAATAATGTTCTCTGGTACACCATGCAATCTAAATATCTCTTGCACAAATTTCCTTGCAAGAGTCAATGATCCATCCTTCAGATTTCTAGGTATGAAATGTGAAACCTTCGTTAGCTTATCAACAACTACTAAGATGGTATCATGCCTATTCCTGCTCAACGGTAATCCTTGGATGAAATCCATACTGGTTACTTGCCACTTATACTCAGGTATATCGTGGAGATACAAAATTCATGATGGATGCACATGCTCAGCCTTGACTTGCTTGCATTCCAAACATCTAGCCACGTACTCCATGACATCTTTCTTAAGCTTAGGCCAAAAATACAAATCCTTCAACTCAACTACCATCTTCGTAACTCATGGATGCCCTGAATAAGGTGCATCATGAACTTCCTCAAAAATAAAATTCCTCAAATCTCCACCCTTAGGGATATACATCCTTCCCTGATATCTAACAATACCATCCAACTCCATCACATATCCATCAAATCTATGATCTGAAGGATCCACCTCTAAGGCTTGTCTAACCCTGTCATAATGCTCATCTCTTGGAAGATACTGCAACACTTGTTGCCTCAAATTTGACCTTGTGGTCAACATAGTAGAGAGATGTCTTCTCCTGCTAAGAGCATCTACTACCCTATTTTCCTTACCTTTGATATACTCAATACCAAAATCATACTCACTTAGGAACTCAAGCCACCTCCTCTGTCTCGCATTGAGGTTCAGCTGTGTGAAGATGTACTTAAGTCCTAAATGATCGGTCTTAAGCTCAAATGGCTTCCCTAGGAGATAATTTCTCCACATCTGCAATGCATGCACTATCACTGTAAGCTCAAGATCATGTGGCACATAATTCAACTCATACTGTTTCAGTTTCCTGGACTCATATGCCACCACTTTTCCTTCCTGTATTAGCACAACTCCTACACCTTCACCTGATGCATCTGTAATCACTATAAAGTGACCATTAGGATCCGGTATAGTCAACACTGGTACTGATGTCAACTTCTGTTTAAGAATCTGAAATGCTTCCTCGCACTTCTCTGTCCACTCATATTTCTTTCCCTTCTTCTGAAGAGAAGTAATAGGTGCTGCAATTCTAGAAAACCCTTCAACATATTTCTTGTAGTATCTTGCAAGTCCCATGAAACTACGAACTTCTGTAACACTTCACGATGTTGGCCAATCTAAAATTGCCTCTATCTTCGCAGGATCATCTAAGATTCCCTCAGCAGATATGACATGCCCCAAATAGTGAACCTTCTTCTGAAAGAAAGTACACTTTGAAAACTCAACAAAAAGCTTTTGATCTCTAAGCCATTGCAAGACTATTCTCAAGTGCTTCTCATGTTCCCCTTTTGTTTTAGAGTAAATCAGAATGTCATCAATGAATATAAGCATGAAATCATCCAAATAGTCTCTAAAGATATTGTTCATAAGGTTCATGAATGGCGTTGGAGCATTCATTAGACCAAAAGGTACCACAGTGAACTTGTAGTGTCCATATCAAGTTTTGAAAGTTGTCTTCGGAATATCCTCATCCTTAATCCTCAACTGGTGGTAACCTGATCTAAGATCAATCTTAGAAAATATTGTGGCCCCTTTCATCTAATCAAACAACTCATCTATCCTGGGTAAAGGATACTTGTTCTTGATGGTAACCTTGTTAAGCATCCTGTAATCAATACACAGTCGCAAGGTTCCATCCTTCTTCTTAACAAAGATTACTGGTGTACCCCATGGCGATACACTCGATCTAATAAACCCTTGTTTCAGCAACTCCTCTAATTGAACCTTAAGTTCATACAACTTTGTGGTAGTCATTCTGTAAGGAGCTTTGGCTTGAGGCTCCGTTCCAGGTAACAGTTCAATCGAGAAATCAAATTCTCTCTTCGGTGGTAATTCAGTAAGTTCTTCTGGAAAGATATCCAGGAACTCTCTAAGAACTTGATAGCCCTTTGGACTATGTTGGGCATTATCCATGTCACTCACCAATCTAGCAATTAAGGAACATCCTTTCCGATATGCTTTCTTTAGTTGCATAGGTGAGATATGTCTCAACTCTAATGGCTCTCGAGATCCTAAAATCTCAACTGGATGTCCAAAATCATCCAAACAACTCACAACATTGTCCTCATAGTTCACTATGGCTTTATACTCAGTTAACCAATTGATCCCTAAGATCACATCATAAGAACCCAACGGTGCTACATAAAGGTTAACTTGGGTTTGGAAGTAGAGTAACTCTAAATCGTTGCATGATAAACATGAATCTACCCTCTTCTTTGCTTGATTTCCATACTGAACCATCCATGAATGTGACATAAAACAGGTCTAATAGGTAATTTAGCAACCACTTTAGGATCAATAAAGCATTCAGTAGCTCTTGTATCTATCAAAATAGAAATAGATTGTCCAAAAAGCTTACCCGACATCTGGATAGGTGTAGCATGAAAGTCTGCTTGACGGTTGTCAACCGCTACATGTATCTGATGTTGCGGTGCTCGCCGATCATCACCACCTCGCTGACCTCCTGTATGTTGAGTGCAATTGGAGGCATAGTGATATCCTCCACAAGTATAGCATCCGCCTCATGGCCTTGAATGACCACCTGTCATGTTCTTGAAATTGGAGAAGTTGGTGTTATTATTGTTCACCTTCTTGTTTCCGCCATAGCTACCTTCTCCTTTATCCTAGGTGTTTGTTCCCCTCTTTAGATTCATGATCTACTGATTATTATTGTTACCCTTCTGATTATTGTTGTTATTGTTTTGAAACTTCCTGTTTCCAAAACTAGATTTTGCATTAACACTTTTCTTGTAGTTAGCCACCTGTTGCAGCTTTTGTTCCTGTTTTATGGCCTTCTCAAAGACCTCATCCATCGTCAATGGATTATGAATGTCCACATCAGCTCCAATTTGTGGCCTCATCCCTAGGATGAATTTCCGAATACGGAACCATTCATCCATTTGATACTGTGGCCTACGTACTACAGGAGATTGGTGAACCTCTCCTAGTACTGGGTAACTGTCAGACCACCTTGTGCCAGATTCTAGAATTTTGTCATCTTCCTGTCAAAGAACAATTATGGAAGCCACCTCTTCCTGAACAGGTTCAAGAAATCTTCCCATGTAGTTCCACCTGGTAGTAACTTCTTCTCAGTCTTCTCGTTATCCCACCAAGTAGAAACTTCTCTAGTAAGTTGGTATGCAGCCAAAACTGCCTTGGTTTCATTGGACATATTCCTGAGCTCGAAGTATTTTTCCATCTCAATAACCCAAGCTTCAGCTCCATCACCTATTGTCTTACCATAAAACTTGGGCAGTGCTACCCTTTTCAAATCTATAGCCAATTCCCCTTCAATCCTTGCTTGGGGATTTGGTACTTCAACCCTTGGATTGTCATCATTAGGTTGCTCCTGATTTTGAGGAATTTCAACTTGGGGGTTTTGTCCCTCTCTGACACCTCGAACTTCCTGTTCTAGATTGTCCATTCTATAACCCTGTTGATTCAAGAGGCTGAGAATCTAGTCCAACCTATCATTCTCATTGCTTGCAGCAGCTCCTTTACCTCTTGTACCCATTATGTCTCACAATTCTTGCATCAAGGAATGTTCATTTAGCGTAATGGACAAAGGACCCTAGTGTTCAAACCTAGGGCTTTGATACCAAATGTAAAGAGTGAAAAACTCTTTAAATCAACATCGAAAAATAATTTAAATAAGCTCAATTATATTCAAAATATAGTCATCATCTCATTCATTTAGACATTAAATAAATTAGTCAATTTCAAAACAATGACATAAAAGTCGATAGATAAATTCTTAAAAATTCCAGTATAAAACATACATGTGTCATAATACATAATTTCAGTTATAAATACAATGGATGGTAATAATATCAATTACAATTTGAGACTTAGGTATTCACTCGCCATAAGCTCGTCATTACATATATCAAGAATAATTGAAGCATAAAAGAAGATGTCATTCGTTGATCTTCCATTCAAAAGAAAATCTTCATAAAGAAGACGAGAACAAGGATCGGGCACTTTTTCCGCCCAACCTCTAAGCTTACGCTTCCCCAGAATTCCTTAGTCAATCAAGAAATACCCGACCCTGCACGAATTGCTTAGCAAAAAGCAGTCTACGAGCAAGGTGGAATTTGGTGCATGCCTAGTATTACTAGTAAAACCACAAGAATTTTCATTTTTCTAATTCATTTAAGAAATAAACAAGTTTGATACTAGGATATGGTAGAGAGTTCAATAAATCCACCTGTTTCAATGGTCCTTAAATTACTTGGCCAAGTAAAATGTCATGCACGAAAAATAAAGCAATTTTGGAAAAGCAAAACTACACTCTCTATTAACCCATATTCGGCACCCATCTCGAAAGGTAACTTTCCCAAAAGCATAACATGCAGAATCATCTATCATTCATGCATGGTCTAAACAGTCAAGACAATATTTTTTGTAAACAGTAAATTGAAAACTTGCTTGAAGCGAAAACAATTTTAAAAAGTCGTTTCTCTTCATCGTTTAATTTCATAAAAGATATTAAATTAATAGTTTAAATTGAGTGAATTAAATAATTAAAATTAATGAAGGTGTAACTCCAATATGCAAGTTAAATACATATAAAAACAGAATTAAAAGAGTACACATTCATCCATTCATACTCATCTAATTAATGTTGTTCAAATTCATTTTGGATTCCTTTTTTTTTTAAAATAAATCATATTTTAGTTTAACATATTCTTAGAAAATAAATAATCGTTTATCAGATTTAAAATAACTCTTCTATTTGTTTCAGTTTTGACAGTTTCGTTGAAAGGTGAAAATTTCAAGTTTAAATAACCTCTGTTTCAAACTAGTGTTAAAATTTGAAGTTTATTCTGTCATTTATTTTCAGTCAACAAAGTATTATTTTTTGTCAGCAAAAATAATCCATTTTTTGTTCAAGATCGTTTTATTTTCTAAAATAGTAAAGATCATTTACAAATTTAATAGATTCTCCTAAATTCAATTTACTGTTAAATTCATGATTTCTATCAGAAATTCCTAAATTCTTCTATTTCTAATCTCATCTCATATTCTAGAAATAAATACAGTTTGATTTGTTTGAAGTTTCAATAAAATTGAAAGGAATAGTTTTGCAACAATTCTTTAAATCTCTCTTTCCTAAATTAAACAAACACGATTCTCTCTTAAATTTATACTAATTTCTAGAATTTAGAAAAGAATTGCAAGATCTATTGTAGAATTGATAATTAAATTTACAATTCCTACATGGTGAAATTCGTTTTCTGGAAATGTACTTATGAAATTTCTCTGTCTTTTATTTTTGAATTCCTTTGTTGTTTCCCTTAGCGCCTCTTCCTATCTCCTATCTTCTATTTTCTATCTCCCTGGTTGCACCTATTCTTCCTATGGCTTTAATCTCCCTTTCTGGTGCTCCTCTTATTCTTTATTGTTGCTAATTCTTGGCAGATCCCTGCCTAGGCGCATGAGGGGACTGCCCCTTTGTTGATGCATGTGTGAGAGGAGTTGAGGTGCTACGCACCTCTTGGCAGCCTCTACTCACCTACTGACAAGTCGTGCCTATCCTTGCTGGCCTTTGTGTGGGTGTGGGGAATAGAAGGTTGTGCATTCCTTTTCCTTGGCCACACCCTCCTCCTTCTTGCCTGTGTGTGGGAACTAGCTCTCCTCCTTCTACACCCTGTGCACTTCACCACAGGCCACACTTTTCTATTTCCTTAATGCGTGGCAATGAAGACTGGTGGCTGCGTGGTATGAAGATTGTGGCTGCGTGAAAAGGTGGAAGTACCTCTCCCTTCGGATGTGTGTGGTGAGTGGAATTTGATTTCCACTGTTCAAAACTAATTACTCCCTCCCCCTCTACGTCTGGGTCAGATCCAGAATAAAATAGACAATGCTCTTAAGATGAATTTTCCTATGTCTTTTCTAATTTCGGATTTCTTTTCATATATCTTTTTTTTTTCTTTCTTTCATGCATTGATAAAAACAAAGAAATCAGATCCACCATTATAGACTGATCTCTAGATCAATTCTCCCATCTCTCAGTTCTAGATTGTTGAATGTATCTCCTCTTTTTTTTGAAGATATTTATTCAACTTGTTAACTTGAGTTCTAAATTGAATACCAATTCCATTGTGTACGTAATTTTTTTCTAGTTGTTTTCAATTTCTCCATTTAGCCAATTTGAGATTTAATTCAATTTCTGTATTTAAAAATCTCCTCTTTTCATAATTTCAATCTAAAAATGCATTTAATTTATAAAACACTTTATTTATTTATATTTTAATCTAATTTCGAAATAAAAATCAATTGCATTTAAATTTCAAAATTTCAAACATATTATTTCCAAACAATAATAAAATATTTATTCAAGCAATCCAATTACTTATTTTAAATCAATTTCATCAAATTTAACCAAATCATTATTTAATTCAACATGCATTTTCACAATTTTGAAAATTTAAATTAAAACTTGATTTAAAATTTGTAAACATGATAAATGCAAAATACATTAAAATATTATCTACGTGAGTGTGTGAGATTCCATCTACTCATAAACGTCAATCGGCTAAACGACTCTACCTGATTGTTGTTCTCACCTTCCATCACGTTCACCTGTTCTTGCATTCACTTGCACTCGATTTATCATCAGTAATGACAAACCCTGAAATAAATATAAATACAATTCAAATCATAATAACTGCATTTCAATTTCAATTTCATTTCAATTTCAATTTGAATTTAACTTTCAATTAAATAATCATTTAACTTCAATTTAAATAGCAACATAATGATTAATCATTGCATTTAATAAATCAAAATAAATCTATATGTGACAATGTATAATCAACATTCTGACAATATGAAATCGAGCATAGTCTTGTTTACAAGAAAACCATCATAAACTGTAAAACCTCATGCTCCCCTTCTCAATTGACAACCGACACAATGATTTGTGTTTTTCACATGTTAACAAACCTTCTCCATCTAACCCTAGCTTGCTTGAAACCACGATTCTCATCAAAGCTTCATAAAATCTTTTTATTTGAACATAATGTATTTTCAAGTCCGGGTATTATGATGGGAAAAAATCCCATTCAACAAACAAAAATAATCTCCACTGAAAATGCAATGATCACATTATATTTTTTAGTCAATGCAAAACCATAAACTCATAAGTATGTCAATAATAATCACCATTTACATGTGGACAATAAACCATGCCTTGCAAGAACTTTAAATAATGCCAAATAACATGTGTCGGTCCACCTTAGATTAATCAACTTCCATGATGTGCAAATCACTTAATCAAGCACTTATAATGCCTGGTACTGATTTGAAAAAACATGTGCTTAGTAATACCAAAGTATCAAGGTAAACATGCTAAGATCAATCATTGATCAATATATTGATCAATGATGGGTGAATGTAATCTAAGTTCAAGCTCGAATATCACTATATAATCCAACACCAAAATTAATGTGCCATTGTCAATATAAATCATTGATCAATAATAGATAAAAATCCAAGTATGTTGTCCCCATATGCTACCTCAATAGACAATATCAAAATTTCCTTTGTGACCAAACAATAAAACTGAGCCTAAGAATATATGCCAAGCTAACTAAAACCAAACTGTGAAATATATCAATCAATGAAATATGCCAAATGCAAGTGATAATGCCAAGATAGATCAAAATAGATATATAAAATCATGCAAGAAGAACTGAATTAAAAGATCATCATGTGCACAACCTGATACCTCAACTTTGGTGTTGTGACATTAATGCCAAATAATACTGGGGTGCTGGCAAGAAGTTGAGTCCACTTTTTGGCCAAAAAGTGGGTGTTTTCTCTGATTTTCAGAGTTTGACACATTTGACCTTAAAATTTGAAGCACTTAGAGATGAAATCTTCAAACAAGTCAGTAATCATAAAATCTAGTACTCGGAGTCTAGTTTTCAAATATGTAATTTATTTCAATACCCACATTGTACAAATTGAGTTTCAATAGGCTTTTGTAAAAACCACTATTGAAAAGTCATTTTTTTTACCATACCATGCACATGTACGACATCGATATTTTGACTTAAATTATCATATTTTTCTAAATCCTTTTGGGAAAAGACTTGTAACTCACTGAAGCGTGCCCCGGATATTTTTTTGTAATTTTTTATTGAATTATTTTTTTTTTGTTAATTTTTTATCAGGCATATTTGACATTTAGAAAAATCGTCATGTACGACACACATAAGATGACCTAAAGTTATCATTTTTTGCATTTTTTTTTTTAAATTGAAAAGAATTGTCTGAAGTTTTCCCTTGTGCAATCCGTTCATCAAAATGTTATGTAGATCAAAAGTTATTAAAATAGTAAAAAACATTGATATTTAAAGTTTATGGACCAATTTCATCAGAAATTAATTGAAAAATAGAAAAAATAATTCAATTGTAAAAAAATTTACATATTTTAAATCTGCATTGTCTCATCTAAAATGGGTTTTAATTTCGTTAAAAAATTCTGCAAAAAAAGTCGTCAGCCATATGTCCAAACTCGATTTTTTTCCCTAACATTGTTAGAACCTTCAAGTTGCAGGTCAAACCAGCTTGAAGGCCTAGGTTTGGACTCCCAACATTTTTCCCGAACCAAAATCCAAAGCAAAAACCCGACCACAAGGCCAACAAAAATTCAAATTAAACAAAACGGGATCCCATTTGTAATCGGGATCCCGTATTTAAAGATACGGGATCCCATTTCCTATGATTAAATCCGGTGAGGGTTGACAGCGAAACGGGATCCCGAATTTAAATCGGGATCGGGATCCCGTAAATCTTTAAATTACCGGTGATCCCGATATAAATTTGGGATCCCGTTTTTAAAGATACGGGATCCCATTTTTCTCTGTCAACTGTGTTTTTTTAAATACTATCAATTTTTATTGTGAAGTCTGCAACTTCACATGTACGGCCGAGAACAGTAAAATTGCTCTATTTTTTTCATTGAGCATTCTTTTTACAGGTGGTGACTTGTTTTTTTGATAAAATTTTTCAAAGGAGGCATGAAGAAATTAGTTTTAAAGTAGAATTGTGCTAGTTTTCTACTTGTTTTGAGGAACACAAGAGGAAATATTTAGTCCTTTTAGGTCTTCAACTTCCAATTTGAATTGGATTTTTTGAAGAATTTCACTATTTACATTCATTTGTGCTTGAGAATTTTATAATCATGGGAAATAAATTTCATAATAAGAGGAGGAAGACATTGACTCCTGAAGAAATTGAAGCAAACAAAGAAAAGGAGAGATAGAGACAAAGAGAAAGAAGAATGAGAATTAAATCAATGAATGATGGGGGAGCATCCAATTCCACAACTATTGAAGATGCAAACATAGAGGAGACCATGGTTGTAGATGAAGTGAATTTGCAAGAAGTCAATTTGGAGAAGAATATGATTATACAATCAAGTCCTACTATGTCTTCAAATCCCTCTTTCAATGCTATGGATAATGTTTCAATATGCAGAAATCCAGGTACGTCTTCAAATCCACATGTTAGTGAATTTGTAAATTCGTATGTAGAAATTTTACAAGATGTTGGACTTAACGATGTTGACATTGATAATATTCAGAGAGATGAAACTTTTATAGAATTTGTTGAAAATGATAGTGAGAATGATCCTTTTGTTGAAAATGAAATTGAGAATAATCTTGTTTTTGAAAATGAAAACAAAAACCGTTTTGTTGATGTAAATGAAAATGAAAACCGTTTTGTTGATGAAAATGAAGATGAAAATGTAAATCGTTTTGAAGTTGAAAATGAAAATGAAATTGAAGATGAAAATGTAAATCGTTTTGAAGTTGAAAATGAAAATGAAATTGAAGATGAAAATGAAAATCTAGAATGTGATGTTGAATTTAATGAAAATACTTTTTTTAAAATTGAAAGTGGTGTTTTTGATAATCTTCTTGGTCAAATTTCTTGGAGGCAGATAAGAACACGTGCAAATAAAATATACAACGAATTCTTTTATCATAAAAAACTTACAATTCAATGTCAACTAATGATGCAATTGATGAGAATGCAAAAAATGAGGAAAATAATGAAAAGGTTAGGTTTTTTTGTTAAACCAAAAAGAAAAGATCAATCATTGAAACATGCTATGTGTACTATTGCTAGTGCCATTCAATCGATTGGAAAACATAGTCGATCTAAAGATAAAAATGTAGCAAGAAGAGCTATAACAACTGCTATAGTTAATAAAACAACTTTGAATAAAAGAATGGTAAGAAATATTAGTGAAGTTTTAAAAATACATCCTAAAACATTGCTAAGAGTGGCAAAAAGAAGAATAATTATAGAAAATGATCCTATCAACCAATGTTGGAGTTTCAGTGGTCGACTCCCGAGGTCTGATATGAAATTAAATGTTGAAATTAAATCTTTGATTGAAAAATATTGGCATGAAAATACTAGGGTTTCATCTAATGCTAGAGATGTTTTAAAATTAAGGGTGGGGTCCAAAGTTCGCGATCCTCACCCAAAACACTTATTAGATACAACACAAACTAAATTTTATAGAAAATTTTGTGGTGATTTAGTGTTACCCGGTAATATTAAAATAAGTCAAAGGTCTTTTGAAAAATGTAAATCGTGGTATGTAGAAATTAATAAGCAACGAATATCTTGTTGTTGTAAAACACATGTTCAATTTCATTATTTTTATGATGTTTTTTGATATATACGTTGTACCTTGCATACTAATGTGATTATACATGAATGTGGTATTAATATGCCACCTGAAGCAATAAGGGAATTTATTGCAAGTTTGTTTTGTGAAAGATCTAATGGTAAATTGTTTTATTTAAGTTCTTGTATTTCTAGACAATGCATTGACTGTGGAAACCTTTCATTCTTAGGAATTTGTATGCATGAAAGTGTTGATAATGATTTTGGACAACAATTAGTAGAAGTTAAAAGATTTAAGAATGTTCACTATTCTTTAAAAGATGGAAAAATAGGAAAGCGTTGTGATTTAGTTACAGAAAAAGTTAGTGTGCATGCATTCATGAGTGAATTTAAGAATAAGATAGTACCAAAATATATCATGCACTCTCAACATGCTCGATGGCTTGATGGCCAATTTCGCGCATGTAGAAACACATTTCCAATTGGTACTCTACTATCAGTGGTTGATTTTACAAAAAATTATACTCTAGCTCCACAAGAGGAAATTCAATCACAGTATTATAATTTAGTGCAAGTAGCTATGTTTGTCCATATTGTTTATAGACATGTAAATAATAGCACTAAGGATGATAGAAAATTTCTGAGGGAGTATCATTTTTATTTGAGTGACAACCGATTACACTCATCAGAGTTTGTTCAATATTGTTTCAGTATATTTTACAAAAATTTAAGAGAAAGAGGAATCCATATGAAAGAACACCTCATATGGTCAAATAATTGTACGAGGTAGTTCAAAAATGCTCAAATGTTCTATTGGTTAAGTAGGATTCACAAATAACTTAATTTCCAACATATATGGAGTTTTTTTTAAGCTGGGCATGGTAAAGGAGAACATGATGGAGCTGGTGCATGTGTCAAAAGAATTCTTGCTAGAGAACAATTAAAATTTGAAGATGCAGTAAAATTTAAAGATGCACATGATATTTTCGATTGGTGTAATACAATATTATCTACACCTAGTTTGAGTGAGTACTCTAGAGTTCATCGATTCTTTTGGTTGGTTGAAGAAGATAACATTGTACCTAGAGTTGACTGTGAGACAATTAGTGGATCTACTAAATGGAATTCATTTAGGAGTTCGACAGCAAGCACATGGACTATCTAGACAAGGGAGCTTGCATGTTTTTGCCAGTTTTGCATCTCAGGAGATTGGGAAGAATGTGAAAATACAGAATGGGTTGAAAAGTGGGAACAAAGATCGTTGACACCTTCACAAGCACATGATCAATATGAAAGAACTATTGAAGAAAATGATCAAGTGTTTGCATCTGAAGACTATGACCGTGTTTTAGACCTTGTACAAGAAGGTAATTTAAGTCAATTTATTTCATTTAATTTCTCTTTATTAAGTTATTTTGTAATACTAATTTTTTTATATTGTTATGCGCAAGTTATTAAATCAATTTTTGTTTGCAGGACATGTGTATGTTGTTGTTGCACTTGAGGGGAATGAAGAGCAAACAGAATATTGGTTGGCTCGTTGTGTGGAGAGTAAACATAAGTTAATATCACCTCGAGAAGATGATGATGGCTATCATTATCCAACAGGTACCATGATCCCCTTAAGACATCCCCTTAAGCAAATTTTGATAACAATTTTTTTGATCCCCTTAAACAATATTTTAGAACAAGTTTTTCATCTCATTAAGAAATATTTGAGAACTTATATGATGATTGTTTTCATATTTTCCAATAGGATCGGTTGTGGTTGTTGGCACTTGGCTACGAAAATACCTAGCAAGGAAGAATGGTCTACCTGCATTCGAAGATTATGAACCGCATAAAAAAATTATACATTATTCACATTTGGTGGTGGCAACAAATATAAAACTAGATTGGTATCCCGGAAGACCTACAAATAAAGTGTTATGGACAATTTCTATGGAAGAGCATGAGACAATCATAGATGCATTGCAAAAGAGAGAGGATGCATATGGTACAATAGAATAAGTAAATACATGTAAATATAGTTTAAGTTTTATATTGTCTTTTTAAATAGAGGTAATTATTAGTAAAAATATATTTAAATACATGTTTTGATTACATATTGATATTGCTTGTACATTAATAGTTTAAATTGATTTATTATCCTTTTTTTCTCTGCTTAAGCCATCATTGCATTGATCTCATACTTTGAAACAAAAAGGAGAGGATGCATGGATTCAACCTACACATGTGTGGAATACTTTTAAATGTAGGTACTTGAGTTGTGTACATATAGTTAGTTTTATATAAATTAAATTATGTATGTTTTGATGATTTCATTGATATTGCTTGTACCTTTTTGATATTAGGTGGTGTGAAGACCTAGTACATTCTGGGCATGAGTTTGAGATGTTCTTGAGATGGCATATCCAAATTTTGTAAACATTGTTTTGAGATGACATATATGTACATATATGTCCTTGTATGTCTTCAAATTACTAAATTTCATGCATACATTATTGTTAAATCAATTATATCTTTAAGATGTTGTATTATGACCCCTTAAGACATTCCCTTAAGACATTGTATTGTGACCCCTTAAGACATTGTATTATGACCCCTTAAGACATTGTATTATGACCCCTTAAGGCATCCCCTTGAGACATTATATTTTGAACCATTAATACATTGTATTATGAACCCTTTATACATTCTACTATTAACCCTTAAGACATCCCCTTAAGACGTTCTACTATGAACCCTTAAGACATCCTTTTAAGGCGTTCTATTATTAACCCTTAAGACATCCTTTTAAGGCGTTCTATTATTAACCCTTAAGACATCCCCTAAAGACATCATAAATTATGATTTATTGACTAATTATTGATTGACATGAATTGAATAAGTTCATTGACTAATTATAGCTAATTATTGTATGTACATATCATGTATGAGATCACTAAATTTGTAAACTATAAATATTAAAATGTCCTATTAATTTCAACTTTAATTTCATATTTATATTTAATTTCACATTAATGTCCTATATTAATATCTTGACTATGAACATAAAATGCATAAATGTATATGTGTAAATTAAAATTTCAAACAATAATAAAGTCCATAATTTATGTAAATATATTAAGTGCATGAAAAAAAGTCCATCATAGTACAACCCATGAACTAAAGTCCAACTAAATACTCAAGAACCATGAATTATAAAGTCCAATAGAGTACGTGACAAACCAAAAATATAGTCCACAAAATAAACAAATATAACCTACAAAATCATGTTTCTAGGTCATGTATTGTCTCCATAATCAAGAGACCTCTTCGTGCCATGCGAACTATGCAGATGACTTGAAACACTATGTACAAGAGAAAGATGAAATCATATGTAAGACAATGAAAAACAATTTAATGATAATTTAATTTATAATTCATTATATTAAAATTAAATTACCGTCATATCTGGGTTTGGATGCTCTACTGCACCTGAAGCAACCTCTACATTCTCTGAATCAATCTACACAAACAAAACAAAAAAAGTTGAAATTAGATGCACAAGTCTACAATTAAAAATGATTTAATTGAAATTTATTTATAATTTATCATATTTTAATTGTACCATATCCGTAGGTTGTGCACCCTCTTCTACAGGACATGTTTGTACATTCTCAACTACTAGATGTGTCACATGCTATAAAAGAAAAAGAATTTAAAACATGTATTAGCTCAAATTATATTAATATTCAATTTGAAATTTAAAATTATTTAGTTATATATTCACAATATATAATTTATAATTGAATTTAAATATAATAAAAAATTTAAATTACCATTTGATCTGGAGCCTGCTCCACATGCCCTCCTGGAGGTGTAACTATGTCTAGGTCAGGGCTGAAAGTCGCACTAACAAAGTCCTACAAGATCAAAGTTAAAGCATGTACATACTTGAATTAGGTAAATATATATATATATATATATATATATACTCAAGTTTGCACATTTTGTGTAGAAATTTATTTAAACAACCTAAAAATTAGAGGCCTCACGAGTAACCGCAGAATCTAATGTTTGCCCGATGCCCATTCTGATTGTGGTATCAACCTAGATAGACATGTGTACATGCATATTTCATATATATAGTGAATTAAAAATTCATAATTATAACTATACTAATGTAAGTTAAACAATTTACAATATAAATGTACCTGCCCCTGGTCTATGAAGGTCGATAGTGGAGGAGTGCTCGACAACCCCTTGGGTGGAATTAACGTGGAAGCTGATTGACTCGCCTAAACCAACATTAATATTTCAAACATATATGTTATTCTATTATAAATTTAAAACTCAAGTTAAAAATCATTTCATTTATAATTTAAAAAATTGAAATCAAAATACCCCATAAGGGTTGCCGATTACGACTGGTGTCGATGTATGTACTCATGGAACGAATGATTGCCCCATCGTTACTATAGTCTATACACCAAATAGTTTGATTGTTAAAATGTATTGCAAACTTTACTTTGATATATACATTCATCAAAATTCTTATAAAATGAACGTGTAGATGCATATTTATACCTGTGTACCGGTGTCCTCAGGATGTTCGCCTCTTGTAAGAAACTCTACAAATGAACTAATGTGACCAAATGAACCACCAGAATCTCCATGTCCACCCGAACTAGGTGTGGCCTGATCAGGTCCATAGCATAGTTGATGGCAACTGGTACATACATGTGGGACGGGCCTCGACACTCTTGGAGTGGTACTCGGACCAGCTCCATAGAACACTCCGCCATCATCATCTCTATGCTCCCCACCCGCTATCGCAAAAGCATGTTGTTCAAGGTCTCCTGCAAGTGTACTAAGGGAACCTAATGTCAAGACCATAGATTGATGATGCATAGGTGCAGGAATAGGAGGACCGGGAGCAACAACAAGGGGTTGTGCATGCACAGGGCATTGGGGATCAACCCTTGCCCCTAACCTCTGTTGTGGCATGCCGCCACCAACACCTTGAAATGATTTAAAATCAAAATAATTGGGCTTGTGCCCCATAACAAAATCTACATATAATTTCCTCAAAAAATACAATGGGCACTCCCAATTAGCATATGGGGGACTATCAAAAACCATATACCATCGATCCCAAAAATGTGCACTCATCTGTGGATGTATGCAGCACCTCATGGATATTCTAGATTTGTTGGCAGGAATGGGTTGTCGAGTAACGGGGTCGAGAAAGTAGGGGGCTAGGTGGGCTTTCATTATTTTAAGGTCTAATATTTCTTTATAAGAGAGACCATCAGCATAAAATTGTCTCATTTGTTCTATGTCTCATCTATGCCTATCTAGATCAGAATCAATGGTCCTGATGGCATCCATAATGTTTTGCATTGCAGATGCAAAACGTCTAACATGGGGTGGAATCAATGCTTGACTCTGAATAGCATTGATTTGATTCTGTATTGATCCAACCTGATCATTTATGCATGCTCGTAAGCGAGCCTGATCAGATGCAATAGGTTGTGGAGGTGGAGGTGGAGGTGGAGGTGAAGATGGCTGAGTTGGTGGATTGATGATATCATCAATATTAATATCATCCATGATATGAGATATAAGTGTGCACCTAATTAAATTATACTAAATTAACATACAAACTTAAAAAATTACAAGAAATGGTTAAATTTGAAACACACATGCAAATTTGTTTAAATATGATACATGCATACATATATTAAGATCATATAAAATTGAAACACACATATACATTGATTGAACTTGATCAAGTAAACTATGTACATACATTTAAAATAAAAAAATACCATGCATTTAACATACATACATTTAAAATAAAAAATACCATGCATAATTTGCATGCATACATCATTAAAGTAAACTATGTACATACAAATTTCAAAATTTAACAACTATATGTGCAATTTTAATACATGTGTACATAGTAAACAATAAAATTGAAACATTCACAAAAATCTCATTTTATGTCTAACGCATGTATATATATCCATCTAGAACCATCCATCTAAAAATATCCATCTAGAACCAAAATCATAAATTCACATCACACAAAATATCCATCATCACCAAATTCATAGATTCATAACTATTTAAGATCATTGTCTTAATTTAAAAACTATTGTGGCTTTCTACTGCATCTCTTCATTTATTTGCGTTTTTCCTTTTTAGAATCAGAAGTTGTCCTCTCCTCTAGCCATTGTCGATGCTCATCTAAGATCCCATCCATAGCCCTAACAACATCAACAATGGTTTGCATCCTAGATGCAATCATCCTCACAAGTGGTGCGACAAATTCTTCATTTTGAATAATGTTAATTTGATCTTGGATGGTTCTAACATTGGAATTGATTCGTGCTTGCAAACGAGCAGCATCGATTTCAGGTGGTGGAGGTGGGGGGTTATGAGGTGGAGTGGGTGGAGGTGGAGGTGAAGGTGGTGGAGATGTAGGGCATGGAGGTTGATTGCAGATATTATTGAATCGATCCATGTGATATCTAGAAGATATGAGTGAACCTACATTAGATTTGTAATTTCAAAATGTAAGATACATATTTAGGATTTATACCCTTAAATCATTCAATATAAGTGGCCTAATTGAATACATATGATAAAATAAACTTTTAAGCCTCATTTATGTCTAAGGCAAGTTACTTGAATTAAAATACAATTAACTATTAATATTAGATAATTTATGAATGTTATAGGGTTTACGGTTTAGAGTTTAACATAGATCCCCTTAAGCCATCCTACCACCCTAAATTGTAAATTAATCAACCTAGATCATGACAAAATAACATGGCTTAAGGGAATCAAATTTGGTGGAGTTGCCTAAGGCAACCAAATTTGATTTTAAGGTCCTAAGACAAAATTCAAATGCTTTAATGAAGAAAATTTTCTTGTGGAACAATTGATTGAGATAGGTCTTGTTTCAAATATCATTCATATTATAATCTTGCACAATCTTGTTATTGTTAAATTTGGTTGCCTAGTTTATGAATATATTTTTATTTTATGAATAGATTGACTATTTCCATAATAGAAACACATAATTATGTGTGATTAAGATTGAGTTTGATGTATATTTTAACTGGATGTTTTTTTAATTGAATATAAGATTATTTTATTTAATATTTTTTTCATTAATATTGAACTCACTTAAATGAATTTTATGATATAAAACATGTATAATATAAAATTAGTTAATGTTGAATTGAAAGTATTTTATTTTAGATTGTTTTTAATTGAAAGAACCTAAAAGAACTTAGACAAAATGAAGGCTTTAGTGAAGAACATTTTCTTGTGGAACAGTTGATTGAGATAGGTCTTGTTTCAACTCACCAACCTAGATCATGAAATATCATTCATATTATAATCTTGCACAATCTTGTTATTGTTAAATTTGGTTGCCTTGGGCAACTTCACCAAATTTTAAGAAATTATTTGATCCCATTAAGAAATGTCATATTAGGACCCCTTAAGACATCGATTTACGATCTAGGGTGATAGGATGGCTTAAGGGGATCTATGTCTAGTGAGGTCCTAGGACAAAATATCATGGCTTAAGGGAATCAAATTTGGTGGAGTTGCCTAAGGCAACCAAATTTGATTTTAAGGTCCTAAGACAAAATGAATGCTTTAGTGAAGAACATTTTCTTGTGGAACAATTGATTGAGATAGGTCTTGTTTCAAATATCATCCATATTATAATCTTGCACAATCTTGTTATTGTTAAATTTGGTTGCCTTGGGCAACTTCACCAAATTTTAAAAACTTCTTTCATCCCATTAAGAAATGTCATATTAGGACCCCTTAAGACATTGATTTACGATTTAGGGTGATAGGATGGCTTAAAGAGATCTATGTCTAGTGAGGTCCTAAGACAAAATGAAATGGCTCAAGTGAATAAAATTTGGTGAAAAAATGATGTCTTTAGCCTATTTAGGGTTTATAGTTTTGAGTTTAGGGTTTACGGTAATACGATGGCTTAAGGGGATCTTTGTAGTAAGGTTCTACTACAAAATGACATGGCTTAAGGGAATCAAATTTGGCTTAAGGGGATCTTTGTACTAAGGTTCTACGACAAAATGACATGGCTTAAGGGAATCTAATTTGGTGGATTTGCCTAAGGCAACCAAATTTGATTATAAGGTCCTAAGACAAAATGGATGCTTTAGTGTTGAGGGTTTAGATTTTAGAGTTTAGGGCTTAGGGTTTAACGAACTTAGGGTGAAGTTTGGGTGGCCCTTGGAATAATGGACTTGCAAGTTAGTGCCTAGTTTATGAATATATTTTTATTTTATGAATAGATTGACTATTTCCGTAATAGAAACACATAATTATGTGTGATTAAGATTTAGTTTTCAATGTATATTTTAAATGGATTTTTTTTAATTGAATATAAGATTATTTTATTTAATATTTTTTTCATCAATATTGAACTCAAATGAATTTTATGATATAAAACATGTATAATATAAAATTAGTTAATGTTGAATTGAAAGTATTTTATTTTAGATTGTTTGTAATTGAAAGAACCTAAAAGAACTTAGAAAACAAAAATATTTATATTATTTAGTGTCTAGATTTCTAGTGCAAAAATTTAAATCCTAGACCAATACTCTAAGTACATATGGTAAATCCTAAACCATGGATTTAATCATTAAAATTTTAAAATTTAAATTCAAAATTTTCCATCCCTTACACATTTACTAAAACATTATGAGCCAACTGAACTTGCTTAGTATTCAAAGGCATTCAATTGTCTTTATTTTATCATTTAATTACACTTGATCATTATTCACAAAAGGTTTCATTGAAATACTACATTTCTTCTTAAGTAGTTCAACTTCAATTCAAGAATCCTAGATCCCTAGATGAAGCTATATTTTCAATTTAATCCTCACTTAAGGTTTTGAATAGACCCTAGATGAAGTTAGATTTAGAATAGACTGATTATTTGACCTAAAATTAATTATCAAAATTCATATAAAAGAAGGTTCTAAATGAAAATTCATATAGCAATAATTAACTCATTTCACAAAAAATGGAAAGTTTTTCTAATCTAATTATAATTTGACATTGAAACTAAAATTTAACATATCATTTTATCCATACAATGTAAATCAAATTTAAAACATTTAAGCAATGCAAAAGAATTAAAATAGTTGATGGCAAATTTTCAGTTTATTTCAATTTCTAGGGTTTTGAAATGTAATTTTTTTGTTTCGTTTCAATTTCTAGGGTTTTGAAATGCAATTTTTTTTGTTTCGTTTCAATTAGGGTTTTGAAATGCAATTTTTTTGTTTCGTTTCAATTTCTAGGGTTTTGAAATGCAATTTTTTTGTTTCGTTTCAATTAGGGTTTTGAAATTTTATTTTATTTTGTTTCATCAAATAATTCAAGTTTAAAAAGTAAAATTTTGTTTCTAAACTACAATTCAAGTTTTTTCTTTTGTTTCTATTGAAATTTTTCACAATTTGACGTATTTACTAATCTATTTCTAAAATTTCTTATTTCAAAAATAACATGAAATAAAATGCATAAAATTGAAATAAAATTTGAAATAAACATGCTAGAAACAGTAAATTTAACAACCATTTCAATTTGGAATATAAAAATGCAAAAAAAAATGGAAGAATGCGGGTACCTGGAGGTCTTCTGGTAGTCACTGTCGCTCATAAACTGGGATCCTATGCGCGCAGACGAAAATGAAGTTTTCTTCATTTAAAAAAAAATAAATAGTGCGAGGAAACGAGATCTCGATTTGTTAGAATCGGGATCCCATTTCTGATCCGCTGGTTTGGGACCTTCTAGCAAATGGGATCCTATTTTTTAGAGGGTCTGGAACTGGCGGATCAGAAACAGGATCCCGGTTTGTAAATAACGGGATCCCGATTCTTACAAATCGGGATCCCGTTATGTACAAACCGGGATCCCATCTCCGATCCTCCGGTTCGGGACCCTCTAGAAAACGGGATCTTGCTTTTTTAAAAAGCGGGATCCCATTTTTGATTTAGGCTCGGGATCCCGAACCATAACAAGATCCTGATTTTTATAACTCGGGATCTCGTTTTTGCTTAGCCGATTTCATTTTTTTGGCTAAGGCAAAAACTTCCACATTTCGTGGACCCAACTTCATGCTTTCACCCACTGAGGGACAACATATTCTAGGCCAATCATCAAATAATTCATACATATTTCATTTAACAAAATTAAATAAGACAAATTCATCAATATTTATCTTAATTATTTATACATGCATACATGCAATTAAAATAAAGCTTCATAGTTGAGAAATTTCCAACTTGGTCCAAATTACAACAAAACAATGAATATATATAATAAATTAATTTTATAGGATGTGACATAGACCTTGGTCATTTTTTTTTAATGAAATTGGAAACTAAACAAGGAAATTCATACAAAGACAAACATTTACCAATATAAGAAAATAGCACAATATACAAACATTGCATTTTTCTTGACTTACATAAAACTCTTCTTTCGTAATTGTTGTAAAAATTATGATAATTAATGGGCATAAAAAATTTATTGTATACATGTCCAATGAAATCTATAAAAAAAAAATTGTAAGAATTTTTTTATAACAATTATCCAAAAAGGAGAATAATAAAATATTGATCTATTGATAGGAAATTAATAGATGCCAAAAAAAAAAAGACCTATACCAAGAAAGGACAATTGAAGAAAACTTTTAGAATAAAATAGGAAATAAATTTTGGCAAACTATGGATTAAACATGTTTTTTTTAATATTGAGGAAAATGCATAATACAAAGGAGAAACGCAGTAAAACTGCAAGATTAGAAGGTACAAATATACACCATAAGGAACAAATTACAAAAGTACATCAGCATAACAATCTGAAACAACAAACTGCCATTGCTGGAGCAACAACAGAGAAGTCCTTGGAGCAGCCATAATAGCACCTCCAAAAGAATTATAGCAGCAAAAAAGGCCTTAACCCTTGAGAAATCTTCTGTTTTCTAAGCAAGAGATCCACTTGACGTTTGATGCTTTGGATTTGAGTGTCCATCTTTACATTCTTCTTGGAAGATGCATGTAAAAGACAAAAAAGAGAAGCAAGACAATACAGTATGTCAGAGTAAAGCTTTAAAAACACAAAATCCTGGTGATCATTACTGTTGAACACTGCTTTGCATCTGTTTCTCCAAATATGCAACAAGATAACATGGCGAACTCCATCAGCAATAATATTATTATGCAACCCAACTCCAAGCAAAGCCTCTTTCCAATTAAGTTTACATTCGAAAATAGCATGCAGGGCATTAAAAACACAATTCCATTGCTTTTTCACAAACTGACATCCCCAAAAGATGTGCCTCATATCCTCATGTTTCTTACAAAAAAGACAATTAAGGGGTTGAACTATAATACACTTCAGCCTATCCCCAATGGGCAGTTTGAAATGTAGAATCTTCTGTTAGAGTAAAGGTTTTAACTTAATTATGTTGATTAAGTTACCTTTATTCCCTTCGTAAGATTTCACTTTAGTTTGCATAAAGTGACATTTAATAATTATATTAAATATTTTCCTTTTAGGGCTTTTTTTAGGGTTTTTCCTATTAGGGTTCCTTTAGGGTTTCTAGATCTCCTTTTATAAGGATCGATCTCATTGTATTATCATATCAATTCATTCTCTCATTCTCTCTTATATATACATTTTCAATTTTCAGATAACCCTTGCTTGTTTGTCTCCATCTCTTCTTTTGTGACAGGTTATCTGCATGTAGGTGATCTTCGGGGTTTTGTGAATTTGTATTTTCTCAACTTCTACATGGTATCAGAGCTCTAGACCTGCTGCTTCCTGTTTTTGTTTTGAAGATTTTTGGAGCTTCAAGGGTTTGGGGTTTGTTTTTTTGATCCAGGGCATACCTACAATTTCAAAGCATTTTCAGCTCAAACAGACCTTGCCATTGTGTCCGCAATGGTCCAAAACCCCTAAATTGACTGTTCATTCATCCATTTTGGACAAAGTTGACTTTTGGGGCAAAAATGTTTTTGCTGGTACAGCCGTCTGCTTGCCTGGTAAGAAAAATTTCGGAATTTATTTTTTCCGTCCTTTTTTTTCGTCAAAAAAAAATCCTGTTAAAAAAAAAAATCACTGTTTTTTTATTGTAATTTTTTTTTTTTTATTATTAGAAAAAAGCAATTAAAAAAAGCCTTTTTAAGGCATGCTTAGGCATGCCGCCCTTGCGCAGGCGGGTACACTCCCTGCACAGGCTCTGTGCAGGTTTGTACCTACGTAGGGTACTGCGCAGGTCCGTACCTGTGTAGGCCTCTGCAGGGGACCCGCGCCCACATAGGGTGCAATGGGGGTGGGCCCACGTGCCTCCCCCACCACATGAATTTTTTTTATTAAAAAAATTGTTAAAATTTTTTATGTAATTGTTTTTTTATTGTTTTTCTTTTAAAAACATTTTTTTCTAAAATAAGCCCTATTGTGCATTTACAGTGACGGTCATTTGGCCGTCAAATTTAAGCCAGCATTTTTTATGCGACAGTCGTATGACCGTCAAATTTAATGCAGCACTGACTTTTTTCATCTTTGGAGCTGTTTTCTTCCAGAGGTCGTAACTTGGGCATACGATATCATTTTTTGGCACACAAGATATCATCGGAAAGCCGGTTTTCTCATCTCTCCAGTGGTGTGGGTCTCATCACTTCTTTTTTCTGTTGGTACATTCTACAGTCAGTGTTTTGGCTATCCTTCATGTATTTCCAGCTTTGTCCTTTGAGGGCATTTTGAGCATTATTTGTAAGCAATCTTTTATGTACACACATTGAGATAAAGTGCCACACTATTGTACATGCATTTTTTGGGGATTTTTCACATAAGTTTGTGCCATATTTTGTACTCGCACTATTATTATAAAGTGTCATGGGGAGTTGTGTAGTTTGCCTTTGTTTTGCCATCACACCCTTGTCTGGTGAGTGTCCCTCCACGACGATAGTGGATCATATGATTTCAACCTCATGCATGTGTGCTTTGTTTTGCACACCACTTTTTCAGTTGCAGGTGCTATCTTGTGCACTTTCAAATGTTTCTTCTCCTTCATGCACTATAGGGTGTTTCACACCATTTCAGTGGATCTGTCAGGCTCTCCCAATTCAGCATTTTGGGGTATTATACTATTCGTGCTAATTCTTCCTTGGTTTCGCCTTGGAAGGGATCTTCCATTTCTTCAGCGGAGGTTCTTCAGCACCATAGCAGTCATCTTTCGACAGTTGTTTGCAGCTTCTTCTGCTTCAGTGATGTTCTTCTTGGCTTTCTGCATCTCTTTTTGGAGTAGAGTTTTTCCCATGAGGTTTCCTCTATTTCTCCTCTTTACAGAGATTTGGTTGTATTTGGGTACCTGATCTGGCCTAGTTGTCAGGACCTGTGTTTGCCTTCTTGCATTGTAGTTACCTTTGCTTTTTTGCATATGTTTGTAGTTGCACCTTTGCTCATCTTAAGGGGGGGTGTTAGAATAAAGGTTTTAACTTAATTATGTTGATTAAGTTACCTTTATTCCCTTCTTAAGATTTCACTTTAGTTTGCATAAAGTGACATTTAATAATTATATTAATTATTAAATGTTTTTCTTTTAGGGCTTCTTTTAAGGTTTTTCCTTTTAGGGTTTCTCGATCTCCTTTTATAAGGATTGATCTCATTGTATTATCATATCAATTCATTCTCTCATTCTCTCTGATATTTACATTTTCAGTTTTCAGAGAACCCTTTCTTGTTTGTCTCCATCTCTTCTTTTGTGACAGGTTATTTGCATGCAGGTGATCTTCGGGGTTTTATGAAGTTGTATTTTCTCAACTTCTACATCTTTCAGGCCAATAATTGAGCTTCAGAACTACCTTTTGATTTCCAAATTTGAGCAGAAAGTTTGGCCCAAAAATTTTCACTAAATCTGTTGTTCCATTTCAAGTTTAAGCGAGACTTCGTGGGCATATGAGGGAGCAACTGCAAGTATATCTTTTTCAAGGGAAAAACTAAGAATGGGTAAGACGATAACCATGACCAGTCTTTGAAAAAACTGCATTGGATGGGGGTGCATAGCTTCATGGAGAGTTCCAGCGGAGTCAATGACTGCACAAAGATCACAAATGACTTGTAGTTATTGCTCAACTTAAAATGAGATTGAATTATATGCCAAGGTAACCAATTCAGGGTAGTGAAATCCCAAAGGTCTCCCACATTATTGATGCCTTTTTTGTATAGGAAATAAGACTGTTTCGAAAAACTTAAGGCTAAAGGCTGCCCATGATACATAATATGTTTGTTCCACCAAATAGACGAAGTGGAAAAACTAAACCCATGCTGAAGAGAAGAATCTCTCCACTTTAAAAGATGACTAGTATATTGCCACACCTTCCAAATAGATTGAAAGGGAAAAGAAGTTTTAACAAAGAAAAAAGATGCATGAAGAATTTTGTCTAACCAACCCATAGCCAGCCATTTGCCCTTAGCTAAAGCAAGGAAAATTTTGTTTCAAATAAGAAGTTTCCAAGGTTCATCACCTTTGACAGCTCTTATAATCCATTTGGCTGCTAAACAAATCCCTTGTGTTTTAGGGTCTATTAAGCCCAAGCCTCCTTTATATTTAGGTTGAATGCAATGATCCCAAGAAGTGGCAATAAAGCCAGTAATGCCATCCCACTTCGACCATAAAAACCTCCGGATAATTTTAACCAAATCCTCATAACCTTTATTGGAAGGCATCCAACAAGATGAGTAGTAAACATGAGTGGCCAAAAATATTTTGTTGGCCACTTGAATTCTGCCAGCTAGAGAAAGAAATTTGTTTCTCCAATTAAACATGTTTATGTGCACCCAAGTGAGGCAAAGTTTATTTTTCCAATCGATAAAAATGTACTAGATGTGCAAAGGAAAGTTTTCTATTAGTATTAGTACAAAAGGAAATCAAGGATAATGAATGCTTGAGAAGAAGTGGAAACTACTTGTGAATTTTAATTTTAAATAATTACACATGTTGGGTCTCATCATCAAGGAGTCACTTCAAAGGACTTCACCTTAGTAAAGTAAGATCCTAAAAATTTAAAAAATAAAACAAAGACAACAGTAATGCATCCATCAATTGAAAAATGTAGAAAAGAGCTCATAATCCCAAGGGGAGAAGACTAGGGTTTCAATATTTATAAAGGATAACCAAGAGAAGGCTTAGCGAGATCTCTATTTTGTATTGTTGTCAAAGTGTAAGAATCTTAATTCATGCACTTTTTATCCTAATATGTAAAAAATAGCACATAGGCATTTACTAGATGGATCACCCCTTTAATAACACATTAATTTAGCATGAAGCATCTAGACTAAAGAGATATGATAGTAAGATGTCAAATAATCTTTATAGTAAAAATATTTATCAATCATAATTGTTGTATCATAAATTCATCTATATAAATTATTGATACTAACATGTTTAAAAAAAATAAGATTGTAAGGACAACCTCCTAAACAATTATTATTTTAAACCCTCCCAAACTTATATATGCATTTTTGTGTGTTTATTACAGGTAAAATTTAAAAAATTATATTATTATTAACAAATTTCTATCACCAAGAGTTGAAGTTTTACACTTTTTTATGTGTAATTGGATATTTGTATTAATATTATAAGTTAATCATCTTACATGAAAAAATTGAATGGAATAATTGAAAAAATATTATTAATTAATTTTTTTTTAGACTGCAAGAATTGGTCGGGTATTCGCCCCCCTATAAACTGCAGTGCACCTGGTAAACTTTTTTCATGTGACCGGTGATGTTGGCATGACACGCCCTTCGGTACCACGGGTTTGGGGGGAGACTAGACCTTGTGACCTCTTGCCTACAACAGGATTTTTTAGCCAATCAAGCTAGGCCCCACACTTTGATTATTAATTAAAATTTAAAATTGATTAAAATTATCTTTTATTGAAATAAAGGAGGGGTCAAAATTTATTCAAACAAGAAGAAATACAAAGAAAGGGCATCAAACAACCCTGTCAAGTTCCACTAAGTGATCTAACCATTGAGACAAACCTAGAGGTAATTGACCCTTATCCACAATATTCCAATTTTTCATTTGATCAGAACCACAATTGGCCAGAAAATATGCTACACCATTCCACTCCCTAGGGATATGAGTGAAAGTAAAAGACTCCAAAGAATTACACAAATTAATAATTTGGTCAACCACCAAGACTAACTTCCAACTAATAGCCTCAAAATGTTGTCAAGTCAACAAATGTACCACTACCTATGAATCTGATTCACAAATGAGCCTGCTCCATCCAAGAGCACAAGCACGCTCCATAACATATAAAATAGCAAGAGCCTCCATCAAATTATTAGTATGATAACCCTTATAAATAGAAAAAATAAACTCAACAATCCCCGAGCTATCTCTACCAACTCCACCAATGCCAGCAGGACCAGGGTTGCCCCGTCCATGTTGATTTTCAAACTGCCTTGCGGAGGAGGACTCCACCTCCCCACCCTATTTATCTTTTGAAGAGGGTTTTGTGTCTATTTCTCCTGAGCTGGCCTTATGGAGGAGGAAGATGGATATGGTTGTAGAAAATAACATCACTAGGATCCACAGCCTCCATCAGGTCACACTTAGCCAAAATAGTTTCTCCCAAAGAGTGGAGAATTTTCCACCACAAGTGGTGGGCCCCCAACAACACATCTTGAAAGATCTGACGATTCCTCTCCAACCAGATATGCCAAAGAATAAAAGAAGGTCCAAGAGTCCAAGCAACCTGAAGAAAAGAGGTTTTGACTAGGGTCTTGCACCATCGAATAAAAAACTTAGCCAAAGAAGAGACATGCCAAAAATCTCGATTCCACACAATCCACCAAAAATGTCAAATATGTATAGTGAAGGAACATTGGAAAAAGAGATGAGAGACACTCTCTTCACTATCGAGACACAACATACACATCGAGGGGCCCTGAAAAGCATACTTGCATAAATTATCCCAAGTAAGACACCGATTGTGGACCACCAACCATAAAAAAAAAATGTACTTGGGCCATAAGAACTTGTACCAAACTTGTTTCCACCAAGAAACCTGATTGTCCCTAAAAGTCTGTCACACCAACTCAACATAACCTGCAAAAACAAAAAAAAATCTAGACAAATCACTACTAGTCCATGCCAAAATACCATTCCTAGCCAAGGTAGTGCACTCACGAGACTCCAAAATCTGAGCCAGCTCTGTCCTATCTTCTGCAATTCCTCTTGGAGGCCATTTAGAAGAAATTTTCCAGCAAAAATAAACAACCAACCCACAATTATGGGAAATCTTATAATGATCTATAGTGTCCCGGCCAACAGTGGTAAAAGTATCACAAAGGGACTGAAGATGACGATGAGTAGAAAGGATAGAAGGATGACCATCCCATGAGTCCAACCAAAAAAGATCTTGTGATCCTGAATGATAGATCCAAAAGAGACCATTCTTAACCAAATGAGCCCCCATTTTCAAAGTATTCCAGATCATAGAACCACTTCCAACCAAAGGAAAGCAGGGAACATCAAGCACATTAACATCTTTAAGATACTTATGGGTGAGAATACGATCCCAAAGCTGATTTTGGCTAGAACACTAATGCCAATATACCTTAGCAACAAGAACTTGTCCATTCAAAATAACAGATCATAAGCTAAGGATGCCCTCTTCCTTAGGTCTGCACACAGTTTCCCACTTAACAAGGCTCCCTTTAGCAGTTGATAAATTACCATTCCAAAGAAATTATCAAGAGAGAGCATCAAATTCCTGAAGAAAGTACATTGGAGCAGCCTGAAAAAAACACCTATAGATAGGAAGAGCTTGAATAATAGACTTTATAAGAGTCAAATGAGCAATAGTAGATAACCAACGGTGAGTCCAATGGTTAACCTTTTGATGCAAATTGTCAAGCAAAATCAGCCAAGAGGACCTAGGATGTCTACCAACAGTAAGAGGAATGCCCAAATAAAAAAAGGGAAGAGACCCAATCTGAAACTATAAAATTTCAGCAATATGTCCCTGAATAGCTGAACGAGTGTTAAAGAATAAAATAGAGGATTTATGCTCATTAAATTTCTGACCTGAAGTAGCAAGGTAAATATCCAAGGCATGCCTAAAATATTCACCTTCCCGAAGCTGAGCCAATCCCATAAGAGTAGTGGCATCCACAAATTGTAGGTGTGAGAGTTGTGGAAAACCATTGCCCCATTGCCACCCATGAAGCAATCCCTACGAAGCTCAAAAATTTAGAAAACAACCTAGACCCTTAGCCATAATAATAACAGGTAAGGGGAGAGAGGATCCCCTTGGCTAAGGCCCTTGGAAGCACCAAAAGGCTCTAACGGTTCTCCATTCACAATAACTAAGAAAGATGAAGAAGTAACACAATTCATGGTCCAACTCACCCATTTTGGACTAAAACCAAAAGCTAAGAGAATTTTCTGAAGAAAAATCCATTTGACTCTATCATAAGCCTTGGCCATGTCTAATTTCATGAATATAGATCTCTCCTTAGAATTTTCCATAGAGTGAATAACCTCAGAAGCCACCACCACCCCATCCAGAATTTGTTTGCCAACTACAAAACCTCCTTGCTCTTCAGAGATCACAACAAGAAGACAAGTTTTGAGCCTCACTGCAATCAATTTAGTGATAATCTTATACACCACATTACAAAGAGCAATAGGTCAAAAAAATTCAAGCTTATCAGCACCTTCCTTTTTAGGAATGAGAACCAAGAAAGTAGAATTCAAGGCTCAAAGCATCTTCTTACTATGAAGAGATTCTCGAACAACCTCCAACAGATCTAGATTAATAATATCCCAAAAATGCCTGAAAAAACTCAACAGGGAAGCCATCAAGGCCTAGAGCTTTGCCTTTGTTCATCCCAAATATGACCTCTTCTAACTTAGGCATCAAAATCGAACGAATGAGAGAATCATTCATCACATTGTTGATCAAAGAGGGAATGCAAGAAAGGATCAAATTCTCCTCCTTAGCAATAGGAGGGGAAACTTTAGCAAAAATAACAGAGTAAAACTAACGAGCCTCACAAGACATAGTCAGCAAAGAATAAATTTTAAGACCTCCAGAAGTAACCAAAGAAGAAATGTACCCCTTGTTACGATGAGCTTGGAAAAAATGATGAAAAAAATAGTATTCCTATCCCCTTCATGGAGTCAATCAATGTGAGCCTTCTCTTTCTAATAAATTTCCTCACAAAGCTCCCACTCTTCCACATTTCACATTGCTTGGGACTCAGCTCTTCCAAGACCATCCGAGAAACTATTATCCTGAATTTGGAAAGTAATCACAACAAGATAGTCCAGAGCATCCCTCTTCTTGGATTGAATGTTACTAAAACAGAACGTGTTCCATCTCTTAAGGTGATATTTGACATATTGAAGTTTCTTAACAAAGAAGTACATAGTTGTGCCATAAGCAGGGCCTCCCTCTCTCCACCACTTAGCCACTAAGTCATATAATGAAGAATCCTAAAGCCACATAAGCTAAAATTTAAAGGGAGGATTCTTAGGAACAACAAAAGAAGAAGCAAAAAATTTCATGGGCCAATGATCAAAACCTCTCCAATCAAGAATTTCAGAACTAGTAACCAAGCCCCTGCCAATCCAAAAATAGGAGACAAGAAACCTATCCAACCGCTCATAGATCTCTTCCTCTCCACTCCATCTATTATTCCAAGTGAAAATTCTAGTAGAGGGCTTAACATCCACTAAAGCAAGAGAATCCACCTGAGCTCGAAAGATCAGAAGCAGGACCTAGCCTAAGAAAACCCCCTCTTTTCTCGTCCAAACTCAACACAAAATTAAAATCACCACCTAAGATCCAAGGAAGATAAGGAGCACAAGAATAGACATACCTAATATGTGCCCAAAGCTTGATTTTACCACAGATGTCAATTGGAGCATAAACATTAGAAATTAGAATAGTCTCACCAGAATCCAAAGAAGCAGAAGCAACCATGGAGATAGAAGAATGACTAGAAATCCACCAAAGGGGAGAAATCTTGCATGGATCCCAAAAAATAGCCAAACCTCCATAAATTTCCTTGAGATCCAATGCATTGACATTGACCAAAGTTCCAAATATGAGAAGCATGCTGAAGCATAACATCAACATAAACCTTAGTCTCTTGAACACAAAAGATGTCTGATGAATGAACTACAACCAAATCATGAATAGATTTTTGATGAGAGGTGTTATTCAACCCCCTCACATTACAGGAGAGAATAATCATGGAGGGGATTGAGAAAAGTGAACATTAATGGGTTTAACAGACCTTGATTCCATGAATAAATCTCCAGTAACCTTAATCTTCTCTAAATCCATCTTATGCCCTTTTGAAGAGTTTTCAGGAGGACCTTTCTTAAGGAGGAATTATTGCAGCCCCAAGCCCTGAGAAT
Source organism: Sequoiadendron giganteum (assembly GCA_007115665.2). NCBI lineage: Eukaryota > Viridiplantae > Streptophyta > Pinopsida > Cupressales > Cupressaceae > Sequoiadendron > Sequoiadendron giganteum. The sequence continues at coordinate 175,503,721 of CM021100.1, read as the reverse complement.
ACCCATTACCTATATTAGAATCTAAAACCTCCTTAGCCAAATCAGCCAACACAATATCATGTCTTGCATATGATCATTCAAGGTCTCCTATCGAGCCTGCACTCCATGTAAATCATGACCTGAACCTAGAACTAACACAACCTCCATACCCACACTAGTAGCCATAGGAGTGATATCCCATCCCTTAGCCTTATATTGAACTGGTACAAAACCATCCTTATCCTTACCCGCATCACTCTCCCTCATGGGAGCTTTCCCCTTGTCCTCTTTACCCACAAGTAGATCCGAAGAAGAGGGGGAGTTAGTGGAACGAGATTCTTTATGAACATTAGGGCATTGTCGCTGAAGATGGCCATACTCATGACAGAGCTGACATCGAAAAGAAAGAGATTCATAATCTAACTGTTGAATCCATGATGAAGAGCCAAGACAAATCTCCAATGAATCTGGAGTAGGGGATTACTTAGATCAACCTCCACACAGATTCGAGCGAAATAAATCACCTTTTTGTCAAGGGTTTGTTGGGAAACCACAATAGGCTTCCCCAATAGAGCAACAATTCATTGCAAAATATCTTCTCTCCAAAACTCCAGAGGGAGCCATGGCAGTCGAACCCAAACAGGAACCCGAGAAGGCAACTCTTTAGCCAAATTAAAACCCATATGCCAGGGTTTAATAAGTTCAACCCAACATGATTGTAGAAGTATGGACCTCCTTCAAAAACCCAATTTCGATCAGCCATATTGGATAAAACAACCATAAAATAACTGTTAGCGGCAAGCATAATCTCCATATCTCCTTCAATCTGCCACAAACGCCTGATCCAAGCTTCCAAAGCAGACAAAGGAATACGAATCCCAAGAAACTTGCAAATGAGAGCATTTCGGCTCCAATATGAAACATCTTCAATAACTAAATTAGGAGAAAGGACCAAAACCGATCGATCCTGGCTCGGAGGCCAACAACCATTTATTTTCTTCAATTTCAAACCCTCGCTCGCATAGTACATCTATGTCTGTTGTGCATACAAACCCAAAGAAGAGCCATTATGAACCTCATCACCTCCAACCACCACCAGACTAGAAGAAATTGAAATCCCCGCCATGCAAAAACCTCCCCACAAAAGACCAAACCCAAACACCCTCGAGCACCCACCCAAAAAAATCCCCCGAACACCCACCAAACACCCACCAGCCAGCAAAAACAAATGCAACCAAGGCAGGGGATAGCATGGCCGGGGTATCCCCTTGAAATTATCTACTATCATAAATAATAATTATTTTAATTATTTTTCAATTTGTTTTTATTTTTATTTTTAAATAATTATGTAGAAAAATATATATCTATCTTTAAATAATCGATCTTCATTATGTAGGATTAAAGACCTCTATTTCACAAAAGAAAAATATAAATAAAAAATAAAACAATGAAAAAAGATAAAATAGAAATAATTTTCATCTGTACAATACTAAATTGATTACATAGAATTTGAAATTTTTACATACGTATTCATAGTTATTAATTAAAATCTTGAATATCAATATGGTTGCGATGCTTCCTTGTATTCATTCAGACCACCTTCCTTTGGTTTTGTTATTGGGGAATTCCCTTTCACAAAAGAAAAATATAAATGACATATATTATGTAATATTGGGTTCATTCCTTTGGCCTTCACATATTCCTATATACACACATTTGCATAGATTTATTTTTATTTTATCTATTTCTGCGCATCCATCGATATAGACCACATTATTGGATCGTCCATGATTAGGCATTCATTCCTTACACAATCTTTACTATTTCATCATCTTGGGCCATATCTATGAATGCAAGATTGATCACACATCTACAAATCTAACCCTAATCTTCAAAAATTCAAATTTAAAATTTTACTTTTTCCCATTGCACTAGTCCTTATGAGTTGACTAAACCAATATTCTCGTAAATTATTTTTTATGTACTTGTATTTAAAGACATTCATTAGCATTCATTACATCATCAGAAGAATGATTTAGTTAGGTACACTAAATTAATTCAAAGCCTAAATATTAATTATAGGTCATTGTGTGTTTTCGATAACCCACTAAAGCTATTCATAAATACTATCAATGTAGATAGTAGAAAAAAATTATATGAATTCGATGAATTAAAGAGAAAGAGTGTAAAATTAACAAAATTAGATCTACACAATAAATAATACATTTATAGATGTACACTTTATCTACTTTACATTGAATTTCTTAGATTAACATCTAATTTAGAATTATAAATCCCCACAAATATTTTAATTATTAATGTAAGTTAATTTATACTTATATATGTATTCTATTAAATTAGCCCATATTAAAATTAAGATTTTTCTTTGTATAGTATGAATACACAACTAGACACTAGATGATATAGACAATAAATTTATCACCATGTGATCAATCTATAAAATACTTCGTCATAATTGCATAATAAAGATAACCAAAATGCATATTAAAAATGAAAATACTAACTGTAAAGAAAAAATATAAAGATATAAACACATATTGTGTCATCTACAACTATTTTATCATAATTGCATGATAAAATCTCATTGAAAAAGTGCACAAAAGAGAAATGAGACAATGACTACAACCCCTAACCTATAGATTGACTAAATACACATAGAAGGAAGGCAACATGAATAAGGTAGTGTTCTCAATTTTCTTATTGCACTCTTCATATCTAACATCTCAATTCTTTTATACAAACACTATACATTGCATTATAAGACAAGTATAAGATTCCACATGAAGAATAAAATCTTATAATATTCTAACCAACAATTAATTAAGGTTTACTCAAATAAAAACCTATCATTTTCAACCTATTAATTTCTTTCTTTCCATTTGTGTGCATGTGGGTTTCAAATTAAATCTCATTTTTTAGAGAAAATTGTTGTTCTTTTATAGTATAGTAATGGATGTTGTTGAACTTTTCCTTTTTTACATGGTCTAACTCTTTGTGTGAAATGTATGTTTCTCCAATCCTTCTATAAATATATTCTATCACCCACTAAACTTATTTCACATCATTTTTTATTTTTTATAAATGTGTTCACTACAACTTGCATTAAGGATGTAACAATAAAAAATACAAAAAAATTAAGGTCTTGAAATTAAATTTTAATAATTTTTGGCATTATCCTTGCCAAAATTTGTTTCAATAGATTAAAAAATATATATAAATATAAACTTACACATATAGAAAAATGACACAACAGATAAATATTTGCAATGTCGGTGACCCTCTTTACTTCAATGTTGTAATAATAATGATTAGACATAACCATTGTATTCTAAAATGTTTAATCAAATTTAGAATTTAGTTTTAGCAAGGATTTTAACTAGCATAATAATTATTATTATTAGTAATAGCCATTGTATTCAATAATTGTTGTGCAAAGTGTAAGTGCCTTATGTTGGCAAAACAAGGATAGACAGCTGAGAGGGGGGCATGAATCAGTTGCCACAAAATTTAAAACTTATTTAACTTTATCAACCTCTAATCTTAGATCTGATAAATAACAGTGAAAGCATGAATCAACAACACATCAGAAACACACATAACACCAAGATTTTTGCGTGGAAACCCTGTTAGGGAAAAAACCACGGTGGAGGTTAATCCACAAGTTATACCCTGTTAAAAGTATAAGAGAAATGAATAAGGAATGCACATGCATTCAGGCACACTGCCTAGAAATCACTGATCAAAAGGAAAGGCTCACTGCCTTACATAAAACTTTCAGATTAAATCGATCTAAAGAGATTGAACTAAGAAATTAACTTCTTCAAAAGCCTGATGACAGTTTCGATTAGACACAAAAACATTTCTTCACACTTCAATCAAACTCCTTCATACTCTACTCTACAATCGAATGATCTGATATTTATTTGCACATAACACTTACACACTTCACATACATACTTCACAAATGAGTAAAACAATCGCTCTTATATATCCGCTTCATGAAATTACATCAACAACTTTGTCGGCCAAAATAAAGAATAGATGAATACAAACTATCAACCTAATTCATGAAAAAATCTTAATGCGCGCCAATTGAAGTCGGTCACAACATAATGAAGACCTAAAACAACATCCTCGAATGTGCCAAGCATTCAAAAATTAATCCACAAGGATCCGCAACATGCTACAACCACCACGTCGGCCAAGAACATGAAAATTTGAACACAAAAAAATATTCGATCACGAACACATCGATCAATGTGGACGTACAACAAAGATAGATCACGATCTAGAAACATCAACGAACACCGTAGGAGCATACACAACAATTAAAATTTCAAGAATTGCATTCTCTTCTTCCAAAACCATCAGCTACAGTAAGAGAATAACTGTAGTAACACATAAACTCATAACTTGCTCCAATCTTGATGCACACCTCTGAAATTTCTGGAGGTTAAACTAGATAGGCTCATAAACAAACCCTTTAATGCATGAATTTTGAATACCAACGTACTGAACTTTCCACCACTCTGAACTTCATAGCTTCACAAACATCCTCCAACATATCTATTATAATTTTCTCAATATCCTCGAAATATACAGCCTTCAAGACATCAATGCTAATAGTGTTGGCATCAATGACAACCACATATCAACAACACAACCACACCATCCAACAATCTCCCCCTTTGGAATTGATGGAAAAACATGATGTGAAAAATACCATCAACACAACTAGCTCTTCTCCAATAGTCTCCTCCTTGGATATTACACTCTTCTCCCCTTTTCTTTCACAACTCTACTCCCCCTTTCTTCCTCAAAGGTTTTTCACATTACTCTTCTCCCCTTTTGACAAAGGTACACAAGCTCTAAACCACATATCTAAATCATCTGACTACTCCCCCTGAGTAGCATCCACTACAGCATCAATCTGAAACAAGATCTGACTGTAAGTGAATGGATTGATGCAAAGACTTGCATCTTAGTTCAGGTTAGGAGGGGAAATCACCCCTAACTTGCCTCTGAGATACTCAAAAGTATCCTTAGGCAACGACTTGGTAAAGATGTCTGCAATTTTTTCCTTAGTAGGCACATACTCCAGTCTGACTTCTTTATCACTCACCTTGTCTCAAAAAGTGATATTTGATAGATATATGTTTTGTCTTTGAATGTAGCACCAGATTCTTGGAAATGTTTATGGCACTTGAATTATCACAAAATATAGTAATAGGCTCATCATACTCAATTCTGATATCTCTCAGCACCCGCTTCATACATATTACTTGAGTAAAATTGTTTGCAGTAGCAATATACTCTACCTCAACAGTAGATAGGGAAATGGAATTCTATTTTTTACTTAGCCAAGACATCAACTTCTTCCCCAAGAAGAATGCATCACCACTAGTACTCTTCCTATCATCCACCTCTCCTGCCCAATCTGCATCAGTAAAGGCATTCAAAGTAAGATCATCATCCTTAGGATACCATAGGCCAAAATCAACTGTCCCTTTCAAGTATCTAAAAATTCTCTTTACAATAGTCACATGTGATTCCTTCAAATCAGCTTGATATCTAACAACCATGCATACAAAATTCATGATGTCTGGTCTGGTTTGATTCAAATAAAGCAATCCACCAATCATTGATATGTACCTTGTTTGATTAGCCTTAGGGGAATCATCTGTAATGTCCCCTTCTCAAACCTGATCGTGCATATGACCGTTGGCCTTTTTTCTGGAAACCCGAAGGCTAGTCGGAAGGTTAAATTAGGGTTTCCTATTTTTGAGGAGGTCTTGGCTCTGAGATGGTGGATTCAATGGCGGATTCCTTCTGGGTTTTCAGAGGGCTTCGCAGCAGTATGTTCATTTCGGCATTCAGAGCATTTTCTGGAATTTACTATTTTTAGTAAATTCTATTTTTGGCAGTACACAGGTTGGTCTCAGGTAGTTGACTTTCCCCTTCAGTTGTCTCAAGTGGCGTATTCAGTTTCGGGCTTCAGAATGCAGTTTTGGAGAGTTGAACTCATTTCACTTAAAAATAACATTATAATTTAAATGTTATTTTATCACCTTGGCCTAATCAAATAACTTAATGTTATTTTAAAAGGTGGACTTGAAGGGTGGTGCCATCATTGAGGTTATATTAAAATTATATTGAATTTATCAAGTCAAAACTAAGCCTTAAGGAGGACGCATTTATTTAAGTGAGAAATTTAATGAAGTCAAAATTAAAGATGCTTGGAAAAGGACTCCATTTCTTGGGATTAGGGTTTTGACTTTGGAAAAGAAGTTAGGGTTTCCAGGAAGGTCCACAGAAGCTTATAAAAGACAGCCTTGGGTTCTCATTTGAGGATCTTATGTTTTATAATATTGTTATGCTGCCGGAATGGCTTTGGGATTGCTTCGAGGAATGAATGCCTCCTAGCTTGGCTCTTCTTCTTGCTTGAAAGATAGCAACTAGTTGAGAGATAGTTTGTAATAGGTTTATCTTGCATTTCAGTTGAGTATCTTGCATTTTTGGAGTTCTAGATTTGCATTTTGGTCTCATTTTGAAGTTGCTGAAGTCAAGCTGAATCTGTAGTTTCACTCATAAATCTGAAAATAAAAATACAGTCGTTCTGGGTATTGATTCATTGAGTTTCCTTGATAGGGGCGACCCTTCTTGCAAAGATTCAGATTTTAATATTGAGTGTTTATTTTTTAAAAGCAAAATCGCTTCTCTCTATTGGCCGCACCATTCTGGTCTGCCTGGCAAATGTTTAGAAAAAAGAATACTTCGATTTGTTAGTTGTTTCTTGGTCTAGTCCTCATTGCCATCATTATAGCTTTCGTTTGCATCAGGTCTCATGTCATTCTGGCAAGTATTGAGTGAGTTGTGAGCATTTTAGTGGATTCTAGGGTTGCTGGTTATGCATATTAAGTTGTTGTTCTATCATATCAGCTTGCGTAAAGTCTATCTTTTGAGTTGGGTTTGGGTTGAAAGTCTTTGTGATCATTGAGGAGACATTATACTATATTGCAGCATTGTTAGACTTTCTTATGCTATGTATTTGGCAGGCAAATCTCTAATTATTGTAAGCTGAATAGTAGTACTGTCAGCAATCTTACTTTTTCTCTGTTATTTCATTGTAATACCCGTTGGATAAGTGGAAGAGGTTGGCTTGCCGCCTATTTACTTTGATTTGCATTGTAATATCTTACATCTCCGCCCTATGGTAGCTCCATTCCCACTCCGGGTTTGAAAGCACATTCTGGGTGTTGAGTTTACTTTCAGCATAATAGAAGATAGGGATCCTCTGACCATATGCTCGTCGTCATCCGGCGCATTCTTGGTTAGAGTTATTTATTCAGCATTGCTTTGAGATCCTCTGACCATATGCTCGTCGTCATCCGGCGCATTCTTGGTTAGAGTTGAATTCCGCATCGTTTTGGTTTTAAGTGCTAACCCTAACAAATGTGTGTTGCTTTGCTTACTGTTATTGAAAATTTGAAAAATTTGGCTCGGTATATTTCATCATCATTCTATGTTAACTTGCATTCGGTTACCATGGGTGTACCAACAGGCTTTGAGTCTTCCATGCCAAACTTTTTCAGTAACTCTCTTACATATCTGGACTGAGACATAAAGATTTTATCATCTAACTGAGCAATTTGAAATCCCAAAAATAATTTCAGCTCTCCAATCATTGACATCTCAAACTCACTTTTCATTTCATTAACAAAATTCATACATAAGTCATCATCACCTTCAAAAATGATGTCATCAACAAAGACTTCAATAATCGATTCTCTATCCTAATCCATCTTGAAATACAGATTACTGTCAACAGTACCTTTATTGAATCCAAGCTTCAACAAGTATTTATCTAGTCTAGCATACCTGGCTCTAGGGGCTTGCTTGAGTCCATACAATGCTTTCTTCAATCGACAACCATATCTCCTTCATTGAAGTCAGTTGAAATCCATCTGGTTGCTCAACATATACTTTTTCTTCTAACTCACCATTTAGAAATGTTGACTTTACATCCATTTGATAGACTTTATAGTTCTTAAAAGCAGCATAAGCAAGAAACAATCTTACAGCTTTAATTCTAGCAACAGGGGCAAAGGTTTCTTCAAAATCAATACCTTCCATAGATGTGAGTACACTTTACATACTAGTCTTGCTTTATTCCTGACTACTTCACCTTGTTCATTCAACTTATTCTGAAAGACCCATTTGGTTCCAATCACATTTTTATCCTGAGGTCTGAGAACAAGAATCCATGTATCATTTTTATCTATCTGCATCAGTTCCTCCTTCATTGTTTCCATCCAATATTCATCTTTACATGTTTTATTGACATTGTTGTGATCAGTCTTGGAAATCAAATAATACTCTTCTGTAATTCTTCTTCTAGTCTGCACACCTTTGTTCTTGTCTCCTATAATCTGATCTTCAGAATGATTTAGCTTTACATACCTTGGGACTTTGGGATACTCTCAAACTTTTGTTTCTTCTATTATTTCTTCTGCACTTCCACTAGCTTCTCCTTCTAGACTCTCTTGATTCATTGGAACAATTTGAGCTTGATTTTGTGTCTGAGCAGTCTTTCCTTTCTCAGTACTATCATGTTGGTCATCTGAATCATATCCACAGTATCTGGATGATCTAGCAGTATCCTCATCAACTCTGATATTTATAGTTTTAACCATTTTCTTCAATATTCTATTATAGCACCAGTAGGCCTTGCTCTTAGTCATGTAACCCAAAAAGATTCCTTCATCACTCCTAACATCAAACTTGCCTATATATTCATCTCTTTTGATATAACATCTACTTTCAAATATTTTGAAATATTTAACAGTAGACTTATGACCAAACCATAGCTCAAAAGGAGTCTTACCAGAATTACCATTGACATTTACCTAGTTAATAGTATATACAGCAGTGCTTACAACTTCTCTCTAGTAGATATGAGGTATATTACTTCCATTGTTATATGTTTATCAAAATTTAAAGACTTTTCTATAGTAAATACCATTTGAAGTGGATAATCCGCTTTAGACTGCAATTGTTTTAAGCCCTTCGAAACTTATATATCATTGTTGTATGTTTATCGAAGGACAAAATAAAAAAATTATATTATTACTTCTTTCTTTATTTTCTTAACAGCGATGGAATGCAATCAAAAGTTGAGGCTTTAAATTTTTTCTACGTAATCTTTAACAATCTTAATTTTTTTACCATGACTACTTCTGATTTGGCTCTATTACATTGAAATTAGATATTTCTTTATGGACCCTATATGGAAAGGTGATGAATTTATTGTAAATTATTTATAATTTGATTTATCAAGAAAAAAATTGTGAACTGTGACATTTTTTTTTATTTGTCTTACCATTTAAGTGATAACTTTCAATTAATAATTGAAATTTTAATATTTAAAATTCACTAAAATTGTTTTAATTAATTTTCAATAAAATATTTTTGTAACTGTACATTTTGATTTCTTTTCATTTATAACTTTTTTCTTCAAAACTATATAAACCTTTTGAACAATCAATTTTTATTATATAGGACTTTTTTTTTAAAAAACATATATAAATCAAATAGAAATCGATTTCATTGTACAATAACAAGGAATAAAAGTCTTCACATCTTAATATGAATTTGTACTTATAATCATTAACTAAAATCTTGAATATGAACCTGCCTGAGATGTCTTAATCTACATGGAACTGCCAGTGCGTCCATTCTTCTGTACTCCTCTTCTCACCAAACCAACAAGCATTCCCATCTTCATCTGTGGCTATGGATCCCCATTTCCTCATTTTTCTAATTGTTCACACAATCCCCTTCATATTCACTATCACTGCTCAGATCTGGAATGTGAGTAAAACTGCAGACTTTTCTCTCGGGTCCTCTTACTTCATGCTACGTCTCTTTAGGAATAGTGAGCCTTCCTCTTCATATTACACTATTTTCACAATAAAATAATCCGTTTAAACACTTACTACTGCACACTGAGCCTTGTCCATGCACATTTGTTCTAAGTCAAGTTTTGCATTTGTGCATAGACTTAAACATGCTGGCAAGTTGAAATCTATCTTCATGATATATTTCATCATTGCTATGATTTTACAGGAGAGATTGAAAGAGATAAGTTTTTCATCACCGCCCTCTCAGCAAAGAAATCAAACACAATACATTCATTGCTCACCTTCATTGTGAGGTTTCTGAAATCTACATCCTGTAAATTTTTCATTGTATTTCCTCCATGTAACTGATTTTTAAACTCATTAGAAACAACTCGTGGGCAATTTTCTTTCTTCATGGAGAAGCACATACCCATGACTAATACAGTGGAGAATAATGCCTTCAATATCAGATAATATGCAAACATAGATCGAATAACTGAATGTAAGAAAACCTCGAGATCAAGGTAGTATATTTATATTCAGAAACCATACAAGTTTATTCCATTGAGGAATTGAATTCACTGCGTATGTTTGATTTGAGTTTCTAAAATTATAAGATTTGATAATTGATGTGTTGCAGGAAATTTTTGCAGACGCTAACTAAAAGGAAACAACACTACCTGTACGCTGTCAAATTAGAATAAACTCCTGAATATCAGGCAATATCTGGAGATTAGTAATTATTTTGCTAAAAAGTGTCACAAGCCTATATCTCGGCTTGCATTCGATTTACTCTTTCGTATTGAAGGGGAAATTGGTGAAAATTCACTTAATGGTAAAATTATGTGTAAAGAAGATTGATTTTTTATTTCTCCCGTTTCTTAAATTTATTGAGGTGAATGCTACCATTGCTGATATTTTCCGTCGACCTCAACTCTCGTAGTCTTTTCTTGCACAGAAGATAAAAGAAAAATGAACTTGTAATACTGCAAATTTTAAAATCAATAGGGTTTTTGAAAAAATGGAATTTTATGGGCCTTACAAAGACATCAAGCTATTGGTTACATGATACATTTGGAAAAATATATGTATATTAGCGATTATTACTAAAATATTTTAAATTAAAAGGTTAGTTGTATTTTCATATTATTAATTTAAAAATTTATAATTTTTTTATTTTATTTCATGTTTATTTTGATTTATTTATTTTTTAGTGAATGATGGTGTATAAGTAATACTATTTTGTATAATAAACATCAACACAATCAAATTCAGAAGCATACTGAAATCAGCACTATTTTGTATAAAAATTATCAGATAATATAATTCTTATTTTTTAATTTACATTTATTCTTAGTAAATATTTATTTATTGCTTAGGATCAAATTTTTAGTCATGAAATTCATTCAGTACAGTTTTACAATTTGTTAAAAAAAAATCTATACTTTTCTAATTCAAATTCAAATTTGAGGTTAAGTCAACCTCTTTTTAGTGGACACACATGAAATGCAAAAAGAAATTCATGCACCATGTGTGATATTTAATGACTAACACTATTTCACTTTTAGAACATTTGAAAGTTATCCTAGAGCTATCACTACAACTCACATAGTCATTCGACAAGTGTCAATAAATCATCTATACTACATCATCTACTTACATCAATACATAGGTGAGTGCACATAACTACTTTTTTTATCATTTGTAAAGATTTGATATATTAGCACCAAAAGTTTCACCAAGAAAGAATTGTCCTAGCCTAGAAAACTCTAAAACATTTTTTTTAATATATTATTCTTCTGTAAATGCATACAAAGATATAAAGGTGAGCCAAATCTAGGTATTTGAAGTAATAAAATTTAAGTCCACATGGAGGCTTCGTATCACAAGCCTAGTTTACATTTTCATTCACAAAGATCCAATCCATGTTCATGAATGTGAACAAAAGATATCAATAAAGATCACAAGTCAGCAAAGAAAAATAATAATCAATAGAGGATATTTTCACATGATATATGCATCAAACTTTAAAGCTAAGTAATTTTATTTTATAATTTAAAATTTTGAGTGTTTATCATTTAATTTATTTTGTGATGCTTTTAGTTCTAACTTATTTTCATATGATTGATTTTTTTTTATTATTTGAATTATAATATTTTTATTTATGGCATCTTTTCCCAATTAAAAATATAGAAATATCTTCACAAAAGCATAAACTATCAATAGTAAATATAACATGCATATAAAATTTGTTTATTTTGCTATGCAATTGAAGAACCATATGTCCAAAATTGCCAATATTTGATACTTTACAATATTTCTTATGACCATTAATTTTTTGCTAGCCTTTAGTTTCCTCTTTGTCCTTACTAGCTTTTTGAGTAAATGAGAAATATATATTGAAGAATATAATCACCTATTATTAAATGGGAGTTAGAACATCTTTCCTTGCTACATTATAAAACTATATGGAGTATCAACTTATATTTTCTTCATTGTATTTGAGTTCTCCTTTAGAATTTGAAAAAAAATACTGATCTCTTTTTTTAAATAGATTCTAAATTTAACTAAATAGGAGAGATTTTCAATGCAAGGAGGCACAAAAGTGTTTGCAAATAGGATGAGGGTTTTCTGGAATTTTGAGCGGCATATGAGTCTAACCTAGGTTTTTGGGTCCTAATCCTGGTTTTGCACCTTTCTAAGCATTTTTGAATTTGGTCCCATAAATTATGCCTAATCGGACTCATTCGCCACCTCGGGCGCGTATGAGTCTTGTGTGGCCCAAAATCAAAATTAATTCAAATTTTTGGTGGGATTCTATCCTCCTAGATCTGATGTTGGTTTGTAATGTTGTAATTTTAGGAAAAATTGCATAATTAAGTATAAATACAAGGTTCTTTCACCCATTTTACACCTAGCAAGTTGAATAAGCACCCTTATAGAAAATTTGAGTTCACAAGAGCATTCAAGTGTTTACAAGAGCATTCAAGAGAATTCAAGGGTAGATTATCAAGCATTTTAAAGCATTCTTCAAGCATCAAGCATCATGTCAAAGTCTTCATGCATCATATTTGTTTTTGTTCTAACAATTGTGATGTAGGGTTTTATGATTCAAGCAAGCATTCAATTCAAGATCCACATCATTCAAGCAAGAGTCAAGATCTACATCCATTGGAGCCATTGCATACATGTTTCAAGCCTCTTATTGCTAGGGTTTGGTGAGTTGCAACATTATATTTTGTTCATTCATCATTACCCATTCCTATTTCATTTCATTTCAAGGTTTGATTACCAAAACAAGGTTTGACCAAGGCAAACCCCTATCCACTAACAAAACAACATTTTTCCCTCTCTTTAGTGTGTTTTTTGTAGGTTTAGGTTGAAGATACATTGAATAGCATGATTGGAGAAAGTTGTCAAAGTTGTCATCTTGCATTGGAGATACTTGGAGGACTTCTACAGGTTGCAAATCAGGGTTTCAGATCCAAAAATCAATTTGGAAGCACAGAGTAGACCTTGAAGACCAAATTCAGACTTTAAAGCTTTAAAAACCCTACCTATATTGATATGCAATTTTTGGCATATGAGTCCTAGTTTAGGTCAAAATTTAGGTTTTTATAGATTTGGATACCCATTTTCTAGAATCCTGTTTTTGCATAGAAACTTAGATCTGGGACTGATTCGCCTAGCCTAGCGTATGAGTCCTAGTTAGCATTAAAGTCATTTTTTTCAACATTTCAGAACTCCATTTAGTCATCTTTAGATTCCAAGTGCACACATTCCATACTGCAACTTTCTATTTTGTTTTACATACTTTTGTAGGTCATTTACTTAAAGATTACATCATATTAGGGTTAAGCATCTTGATTTGCATTGCATTTGTCTTTCAAAGTCTTAGCTTGGAGGTGAACCCCTCATTAGTTTACAATCATATCCTAGGACAACCCTATTGCAAGATCTCTTTCTCCTATGCATTGAGATCTCTAGGGTTATCTTTGAATGAAATAATTGGAAAGTGGGTGTGCTCTATGTCCTAAACCATACGAAAGCATCCTACCCCATTTTCAATTATTTCATTTTGTTGAATTTGTATTTAGAACATCATAATTCTGATTTGGAGTGCATTATCATCCTAGATCTTGCTTGCATTAACATTACATTAGGGTTTGCACTAATTAATTGGCATTCTAGGGTTTCAAATTTTGCATTAGTGAAAGTGAATATAGGTTGCATTTTTGCATCCTAAATCATTGAAAATCATACAAAATTTGCATTTGAATTTAGTTTACAAATCATACAACATAAAAAGCATAAAAATCAATTGAAAATTTCTAAAAAAATTGAAAAAAAACTCACTGGGACTCATACGCCCCTCTGGATGAATCAGTCCTAATATAGATTTTGTACTGCATTTTTCAAAATTCAAAACTCAATTTGTGTGCTCCTATTTTCTATTGATACCTTTTTGTTTCAATTTACAAATTTTTTGTTATAGTCATTTCATTGTTCTTACCTTATATTGCATTTGCATTCACTTTTCATTAAGCATCCCTTGCATGAGTATTTAGTGTCCTATTACTAATACTATAGTGAGGTGAAGTTTGAGACTCATGTCATCTCGCAATAACACAATCATCATGGATCCTGGGTTGTCTAGCTCTTTCACTCCTAGTATTAACACTAGTACACTAGGTATGGAGCTTACCATTAACAACTCCTTGCCTTCAAGTAGTGTGATGCATGTTGAAACAAGGATTGATAGTGTTTCGCAAGAAAACATAATTCAAATTCATGAAGATTTAGCAAACCTACAACATCAAGTACAAAATGACAAAATTTCAACTACTGCCATCCCTACTATAGATAACATTCATCGCATGCTTGAAAGTGAAGATCGACTTGACCTTGTGAAAAATGGCCCACTTACATATTATGTCAAAAGCAACCGATTATCCTTGGAGATATTGCGAACACCGATGCCACAAGGTGTAGAGGTGCCTAGATTCAAGAAATATGGGGAAAAGGGAGATCGTTCTAACCATTTTAATGCTTATACTACCTTATGTAATGACTTTGTATTTGATGATAAACTCTTGGCTAAGATTTTCCCTAGATCCTTGAAGGATACTACCTTAGAATGGTTTTCTTCTTTACGGAACAACTCAATTCGTTCATTTAATGAAATTGTTGAGGAATTTTTCAACCATTTCCAAGTTCATATGACTCCCAAGATGACCTTGGCTGATTTGATGAGATGCAAGAAAAAAAAAAAAAAAAGATAATTGACTTTATCTCATGCTACCAATTGCTTTATTCCCAAATTGACAACAAGGTTCTTGACCCTCACCTTCAAAAGATGTTCATAGAAAATTTTCAAAGTAAGATACAGGATAAGCTTACCATGATGAAATTTCCCTCCTTCATGCACTTCTGTACTGCCCTCCATGATTATCAAAATTTGATTAGTAGTTAAGATATAAAATCCACTTCTAGCCAAACTGAGAAATCTGAGTCCTCAAACCAAAATAGTTCCCAACCTTTTAGAAAAAAAAAAGGTTTCCTTCAATTCAATCCCCCTCAACAAACAACTCAAAATATCAATAACCAAGTAGCTATTGTTAAGGCCCCGATACCCTTTAGCTATGGGGACCCGAAAAGACAATTCACTACCTTACCTGATACCCTTCACGATACAATGACACAACTCTTAGAACAGAAAATGATTACCTTGCCTCTCATTAAAACACCTGATCCTAATAAACCATTTCCCGTAAACTATAGACCAAATTCTTACTACCATCATCACCGAAAAAATAGACATGATATGAAACATTGTAAGTGTCTTAAACATCTTGTGCAAGACCTCATTGATTCTAGTTGTCTTTCCATTGGAGGTGTTAGTGATTAAGGAAATAAATCTATTGCCCCTCCTAACCAAAACTTGCAAATATTTACCAATCCTATGCCTAATTATAACATTTCATTTGTCAAAGCTAGCGAAAATACAAAGAATGATGTGATGAATGTTGATATAGATGATGATAACAATGATATTGTCCAACATGATACTATAGATAATGATCTTATGGATGATATGGTAGGAGTGATAGACATCATTCCTCATAAGGGCTAAACTAAAAAAACCTCTTGAGATTTCTTTCTCCTCACAAGATATACTTAAACATGCACCTGATGGTCCTCTTTACATAGTCGGTTGAATCTATTCAACAAGCTCACTAATGGGATATTAATAGATCTTGTTTGTGGTGAGAATGTGATCACTGAGCGATTCTTACTTCTACATGAGATTTATCAATATATATATGATAAGCCGAAAGAATGGATCAAGATGCATAACGGTTCCACCTGCCCTATGATGGAATCAATCACACTTCCTCTACAAATAGGACTAAAAACATTGGATATCTCATTCTCCGTCATCCCGCAGTCGGACCAATTTCGTTTGAAGCTAGGTTATCCTTGGCTTCACTCCATGAATGCAATCCCTTCGGTTGTACATAAACGCTTAAATTTTCCCTTTGAAAATGAAATTTTCACCGTCCTTCATAGTGGCTTTAACCCGTTGTCCTCCCGTGGAAAATTTTCCTTAGATTTATTTTGGCCCAAACTTATAGAACCTATAAAACCATGAGAAGACTTCTTTTTCATGTCCTATCAAAAGTTCAAGGCAAAGAAAATTTAAAAAAAATCATCCCTCTGAAACATGCCTCAACCTATAGCTGAGCCTAACATCCTTGATGAAACCATGATTGAACCTAAAGAAACTCCAAATAACCAAGACCAACCTAAGACATAACCTTCACCTACTTCCTACAAAATACCAAGAGATAACAAAAACAATCATGTCACACCTCCTAGAATAAAAAAATTTACAAAGTCAAAGAGAAAGTGGTTGAACAACCTTCCATGATTTCTTTCATTCATTTCCTTAGGGAAGAAAAGAAACCTATGGTTGATCAACCTGCTCCTACACAAATGCAACTTGAAAATAGATCTAAAATAAATAGAGGTGCTAGAGAGCATAGGTGTAGACATCGTGCCCTTGCTCGTAGGTTAAAGGAAGAAATAAACAAATAAAATCCAAATCCAAACTTGACTGAACCAATGCATGACAAGTCTCCCCCTTCACCAAAAACAAAAGATCCCATAATGCAACCACAACAAGAGTTGAACCCTTTTTTAGACATTATCATTCAACCTCCTATTGTGATTAACTTAGATGATGATGAGGAGATTACTAAAATTTATGAGGAAGTGCATAATGAATTGAATACAATGTTTTCTTCTGCAATGAGCTTAAACGGAAATTCTCCTAAGAAGAGTGTTGAACCTAGTGATGGCCCTAGTTCGGCACTTTTCATTGTCCCTTTGGCTAGTTTTCTTCCTTCAATATACATTGAACATGATTGGGATGTGGATGACCTACTTTAGGTTGACTCGCACATGCCTTACTAGTTTATTTTCCTTATTTATTTTTCTTTTGAGTGATTGCATGTGTGTATTGTGATCCCCAATGCTATTTTGTTTGATGTATCTCTCTCTCTTTGTGACATTCCTCTATTTGTACCTTCATTCCTCTATATGTCATAATTCTTTTTATCTTTTTCCTTTATTTCTTTTTTATTTGTCTTGTGTTTTCCTTTTGGGGATGATGCAAGGCATCAAGACATCCATGTCTCTTCCATGTTGACCCAAAAGAATTTATTTTATCTTTTCTTTGTCTTGTATTTTCCTTTTGGGGATGATGCAATACATCGAGACATTCATGTCTCTTCCATGTTGACCCAAAATACTTTTCTTTGTTTTGGCTCTCTTTGTGTCATTCTTCCAGTTCTATGAGTATTTGGGGAATGATGACAATTCTAAGCTCTCTCAAAACATTGTAGCAATAACATACTAATCCCAAATCCATAGATCCCTTATGTGTTTGGAGTTTCATTTTGGGAGCAACCCCTCTCTTTTCATTTCTTTTGCATGACATAGCTTTATTTGGAAACATATGACTTGTCATAGGGCTTTCCAAGTTGTCTCTCATGTCTTATTTATTGTTAGCATTTATCATTTGCTACTTTAAAGTAATTGCTCATAGTATGGTTTTAAAAAAATCTTTAAAGTGGGGGCATGTTCCTCAAGAGCGTGATCTCTCTTAGAATATTGAATTCCTCTTAGTGGCTTGATGTGACACACTACATCCCCTAAGTTGTGAATCTTCTATTCTTTGATTGGTCCTCTCTTGGAGACATTAGGCACAATGTGAACCCTAAGTTAAGACCTCGTATGAACTAAGCAGGACTCCTTTGAATGTTATTTATTGTTGCATTTTCATTTTGTAGTTATATGTCCACCTCCAATAACACACCTTACATGCTTGTGGAGCCATGTTGTTTATTCATGAGTTCCAAGCATATGAATTTTTTCTTGTCTCATGAAGCTTGAAGTTCATTTTTGCATGGTGCCTTATTTAAATTTTTCAAGAGGTATAACTTTGGTATGGTTTGACGAGAAGCTAAATGAGGGCATGGATTTCCCTTAGCTACTCGCGTGTGTGTCTATGTGAGTGCATACCAGCCATGATTGTATGTGTCTCACCTTCTTGAATTATTCACCTAGTAGATAGCCTAGAGTTTTGTTGCCTCAAAGTGAGCATTCATTTTGTTTTGAACAAATAGCCTAATTTTGATCCACATCACAATGGAAAAACGGTCAAAGCTTGATCCACCCCTTCTTTTTCTTTTTTCTTCTCTCCTTGTCTTTGGTGGTTTATGTTTGTGCCTTATTTTCTCTCTTTATTCATTTTCATGTTTTTTCTCTTGTGCCTATGTTGGTTTGTTATAGGACCTTGGTCCTAGGGGCTTGTGTAACCCTCTTGATCATGGTTGTCTTGTCTTACTAGCATTGGTGCATTTGGACCCCCCTTGATGTGCATTGGTCTACTTTAGTGTGAGTTGGAATTAAGTTCCTCCTCTCACTAAAGTGGGGTATAGATGTAATTTGATGGAAAAAGTACCCCCATAACACTGCCTTGATTTAGTGTTGCAATATGTCTAGCATATTCACATTAGGTCTTGGGCCCTTGTGAATTAAATGAGCTTATTGGTGCCTTATTTGGAGTGTTGTAAAGTGTTTTAACACACTTTCACACTTTTTGATGGTTTTATTAAATAATTGGGCTCATTTATGCTTTAATTGGCCTTATTTTGCATCCACAAGCCTCATCTAATGCATCTTTTCGAGGATAATCCTAACACAAATCAAAATCCAATCATAATTCAGGTATTTTCAAGTTGTGTGGCCCAGATTTAGTGATCTAGGACTCATACACCACCTTGGGCGTATGAGTCTCACTTAGTTTTTTGGGTCATGATCCTGGTTTTGCACCTTTTTAAGCATTTTTTAATTTGGTCCCATAAATTATGCCTAACGGGAATCATTTGCCACCTTGGGTGTATAAGTCCCGTGTAGACCAAAATCAAAATTAATTCAATTTTTCGGCAAGATTTTATCCTCCTAGATCTAATGTCGGCTTGTAGTGTTGTAATTTTGAGAAAATTTGCATACTTAAGTATAAATACAAGTTTTTTTCACTCATTTTACACCTAGCAAGTTGAATGAGCATCCTTATAGAAACTTTGAGTTCACAAGAGCATTCAAGAGAATTCAAGGGTAGATTATCAAGCATTTTAGAGAATTCTTCAAGCATCAAGCATCAAGCATCATGTCAAAGTCTTCACGCATCATGTTTGTTTTTGTGCTAACAATTATGATGTATGGTTTTATGACTCAAGCAAGCATTCAATTCAAGATCCACATCATTCAAGAAAGATTCAAGATCTACATCAATTAGATACATGTTTGCAGCCTCTTATTGCTAGGGTTTGATGAGTTGCAACATTAAATTTTGTTCATTCATCATTCTCCATTCCCATTTCATTTCATTTCAAGGTTTGATTACCAAAACGAGGTTTGACCAAGGAAAACCCCTATCTAGTAACAAAACAACATTTTTCCCTCTCTTTAGTGTGTGTTTTGTAGGTTTAGGTTAAAGATACATTGAAGAGAAAGATTGGAGAAATTTGTCAAAGTGTCTAAAGTTGTCACCTTGCATTGGAGATACTTGGAGGACTTCTACAGGTTACAAATCAGGGTTTCAGATCCAGAAATAAATTGGGAAGCACAAAGCAGACCTTGAAGACCAAATTTAGACTTTGAAGCTTCAAAAAACCCCAACTAGACTGATACGCCAACTCTACCATATGAGTCCTATTTTAGGTAAAAATTCAAGCTTTTATAGATTCAGATACCCATTTGCCAGATTCATGTTTCTACATAGAAACTCAGATTTGAGACTGATTCACCCAGCCTAGTGTATGAGTCCCACTCAGCATTAAAGTCATAGTTTTCAACATTTCAAAACTATGTTCATTCATCTTCATATAGTTCCAGGTGCACACATTCCATCCTGTAACTTTCTATTTTGTTTTACACGTACTTTTGTAGGTCATTTACTTAAATATTACATCATATTAGGGTTAAGCATCTTGATTTTCATTGCATTTTTCTTTCCAAGTCTTAGCTTGGTGGTGACCCCCTCATTAGTTTACAATAATCTTAGGACAGCCCTATTGCAAGATCTCTTTCTCCTTTGCATTGAGATCTCTAGGGTTATCCTTGAATGAAATAATTAGAAAGTGGGTGTGCTCTATCTCCTAAACCATACAAAATCATCCTACCCCATTTTTTGTCATTTTAGTAACAATGATGAAGGGCAAAGACAAACCTTAAAATTTATTATGGTGAGTTTTGATCACCTTCAAATTATAGAGAATGTAAAATTTATCTAAATTTGTGATGGCAGGGAATTTGAACTCTAGGGTTCTGAAGATAGAAATAGTAATTTCCCCTTTCCTACCACCAAAAAATTATTCCTCGCTCCTAATTTAGAAATGAAATAAGTCATTGTGAAAGAAGAAACTAGGTTAAGAAAGGAGGATTTGTTCTATGAGGCCTTAGACTGTAATAAAATTCTTGCAAGGAAGTACCTTTTATGAATTGTTTAATAATGTTTGGCACAAAAAAATGGTATTCAATTATCATTCTACAGAATGGTGTAGAAAGGATTGTTTATAATATTTCTCAAAGATCATGAAATGCAAACCAAAAGAAAACCAAAATTATAGATAAACAATATTTAAAAGTTGGGAATTTTTTGTTTAGGGTAGTGACTTGGTCACTAAAAATCCTAAATGATGAATTTCTTGTGCTATCCTACCCAAGGTGGGTAATAGCCAAGATATTCCCCCTCAAATGTAGGTTTTTTCACCCAAGCTTTCGATGTAGGAGAATCCAAGTAGATTGAGAATCAACATCAACCAAGAAAAAGCATTTTCTTTTCATCTTTAATTTTGCATTTTTGTGTGGGTTGGAGCTTCAAGAGCATATTTTGAATTTTTTGAAGGATAATCATTTACCAATACTTGCATTTTCATTTTAAAAATCAAAGGCAAACAATAGGTTTAATGTGATTTTAAAATTATTGTATTTTTAAGACTTGAAGGGTAAGGGGTTCATTGGCCTATTAGAGGGAACTTGAAAATAAGAATTAATATTAATTTTATCAATTTTTCTGCCTATAGAGAATTTTTCATAGGTCAAGTGACCTTTGACATCCCATTATTGTCTTATTGGGTGCTTAAAATGCAAGTGCAAAGATAGTATGTTTTTGGAAAAATAATGAATGACTATTCAATTACCAAAGGATCATGACTTGGTTTTTTATTTTATTTATTTTACAAAGGATTATACAAGAAAAAGATGTTTGATATGGAAAAGAAACATTAACAACACATTTTGGAAGCAAAACATGTCTTTATTTCATTCTTTGTGAAGGAATTTTAGAGGTCAAGTTGAGGGAAATGAAAGAGAAGATTCAGGTGCCACTTTCTAGTTCCTTGTAAGGGTGTATGAAGATATAAAATAAAACCTTTAATGGTGTAAAAAGGTATAAATCAACAACATCAATGTTGGAGAAAGAACTTTTAGGTTTCTCTTGAGAGTTGTACAAGAAAGAGTGAAAAACTCATCTTGAGAAGAGAAGAGGAATAGAAGAAGAGAAAACAAATTTTGCAGGTGTTCAAGGCAACCACAAGAGTTACATAATGAAGAGAAAAATCAGGTTTTAGAATATAACTGAAGCCAAGAAGGTTTGAAGACATGAGGCTTTGAAGACTCGTAGACAAGATATGTTTAGAAAAGCTTGTAAAAATTTCATAATTTTATTCAATGTTGAATCCTCCATATATGTAATTAATCTTGAGGAATTTTCATGTATGAATGTTTATGTTTGTAAGTTTTTGTTGTGTAGTATAGATCCTCTTCATCAAATGGTATCATAGTCATTGGTCTTGAGCATGTTGACAAAATATCTAATGTGAGGCAATCTACACTAGGACCTACAGGTGAAGATTAAAGTGGCCAGTATTGTCTAAGGAGCTCAAAAGGATTATTGCAAGTGTATAAAGAGTTATAAATAATTGAAAGCTAAATACATTGAGGTGGTTGCTGATTGAGAGAGCATGGAAAGTGTTTGATGAAATTTTGAAGAAGAAGAGTGTAATTTTGGCATTAGGTAAGGTGTTAAAAATGTCTTTTATTGAGAGGAGAGAGAATGTTGAAGGAAGAATATTCGGTCAGAATCCA
The DNA here is from genome assembly GCA_007115665.2 of Sequoiadendron giganteum. NCBI lineage: Eukaryota > Viridiplantae > Streptophyta > Pinopsida > Cupressales > Cupressaceae > Sequoiadendron > Sequoiadendron giganteum. The sequence goes on along the minus strand of CM021100.1, from coordinate 175,481,105 downwards.
TAACAAATGTGGAAATATATCAAAGAGATTGGATATCTTGGAAGAGAATAGAAGTAAAGAAAAAAGCAAAGAAAAGAAGACGGGAAAAAGTGAATCACAAAATTTTCCTAATTTTATTTTATGTGTAAGAAAGAAAGATGAAAATGAAGATGTGAGTATAGTGGCTGAAAATGAAGATGCAGAAGACATTGCAACAGTAATTGAGGAAGTGAAAGAAGTAAGAAGAGAAGAGAAGAGTGTAGAAGAGGTTCCCAAAAATGAGAACAATGAAGATATAGTTGTGGAACTTGAAGTTGCAGCAATGGAGTGCAAAGATGCTACGATGAATGGTAAAGATGGAGATGATTTGTTGGAAAAAGAAGAAGAATGGATGGAAAATATTGTTGTTTTAGCAAAGGACAAAGAAAAATATGCGAGGGAAGCAAAAGAGAATGAGGTAAATATAGAAAATTTTGAGTTTAGTTTACCTTTATTTGCAAACATGAAAGTAGAGAATGTAATTTCAAATTGGTGTATGGATAGTATATATTTGCATGTAGAAATTGTAGATGATATTGTAGATTAAACTTGGTGGAGGTGGTTGGTTTGTGGTCAGTCAAAACATGTGAAAAAGGAGAAGAATTGAGAGTCTATTTGGTGGAAGAGGATGGTTCATGGTGGACATGAGTCCACAAGAGGAAGAAATAAGAGGTTGAAAATTTGTTGTAGGAGAATTACAAATGTTCTAATAAGATGTCGGAAGAGAAGAAGGAAGAAATACTTTCATGTGCACCTATCATAGAGATGTAGTTTGTTGTAGATTTCTTACAATCTGAAAGGATGGTTCTACCATTTAAATCCACTTTTGTGAGCCTATGCTTGCAAAACTCCCTACCTAGTGTGTTTGATGCAGGAGCAACCAAGTAGATTGGAAATCAACATCAACAAAAAAAGTACCTTTTTCATGTTTAATTTTTCATTTTTGTGTGGGTTGGAGCTTAAGTAGCATCTTGTGGAGTGTTTGAAATATAATCATTTACCAATAATTGTATTTTCATTTTAGAAATCAGAGGAAAACAATGTGTTTAATGTGATTTTAAAATAATTGTATTTTCAAGGCTTGAAGGGTTTAAGGGGTCCATTGACATGTCAGAGGGAACTTGAAAATAAGAACTAATATTAATTTTATCAATTTGAATTTTTCATAAGGAAAGTGACCTTTGACAGCTCATTCTTGACTTATTGAGTGCTTAAAATGGAGGGAAACAATAGTAAATTTTTGGAAAAATAATTAATTACTCTTTAATTACAAAAGGAGAATGAATTTTCTTTTGTATTTTATTTATTTTAAAAATTCATCTACAATAGCAAGATGTTTTATATAGTGAAAAAACATTAACAATACATTTTGGAAGCAAAACTATGTCTTTATTTCATTCATTGTAAAGGAATTTTAGAGGTCAAGTTGAGGGAAATAATAGAGCAGATTCAGGTGCCACTTTTAGTGCCTCATAAGGGTGTATGAACATATAAAATACAACCTTTAGTGGTGTAAACAAACATCAATCAATAGAAGCAAGGTTGGAGAAAGAACTTGCAAGTTGATCTTGAGAGTTGCACAAGAAAGAGTGCAAAAAATAAGCTTGTGAAGAGAAGAATAGAAGAAGAGAAAAGGGATTTTATAGGTGCACAAGGCAGCCATGAGAGTTACATAATGAAGATAAAAATCAGTTTTTAGAAGATGATTCAATCCAAGAAGGTTTGAAGACATGAGCATTTGAAGACTCATAGACAAGATATGTCTAGAAAAGCTTGTAAATATTTCATAATTGTGTTCAATATTGAATCCTCCATATATGCAATTAATCTTGAGGAATTTTCATGTATTAATGTGTATGTTCAAGTAAGTTTTTATTGTGTAGTAGAGAGCCTCTTCATTAGCTTTTAACTTCAATAGGAAAAGTTTTGAGTCTGGAAGAAACCAATGTGATCGTAATGAGCATGGTTGCAAGGCTTCTTATAGCCCTAATTCTTAGTGTAATATATGGGTATGTGCAGGATCATGATGGGCCAAAAAGTGGCGATATGTAAGTGATATGATGGCCCATGTGGTTGACAACTTTTTTTTTACCCAAAATTGATGAAACGAAAAGGGTGTTTAAAGGAGATTCTCAGCTTTCCACCCATATAAATTATGCTTTACTTTTAATTTAATAAATTTTATTATTATTCATTTTCTATTTGAATTATGACTGAAGTCTCAATTGATAGGCTGATTGAAAAACATCTATAGCTTTCAAACGGTATCATATTTTTTGAATCTAAAACATATGTCACATTCTATGCCTCGCATACTATAGGATTAAAAAAAAATGAATTTCATGAAGTTTTGACCAAGTTAAGGTGGTTAGACATGTTGGTTTTTTTTCCCACAAAGAGATTGTAGTTCTCTAAGAGGTAGCCAACCCCTATTATAGATGACTACAAAGGCTAGTGGCCAACTAACGAGAGTCAATTATGGACTGAACTCTCCTACACTTTTGGCTCTGTAGGACCAAGGTGGGTAAACCTAAATATGTTCATAAGAATGCCCCATGACTGGTAAGAACACTTGCTGTATATAGGTTACAATTCCTACACACTCAAGGGAATAGGCATTATTCTTGGTAGTGGAAGACCGAAGAATAATGACAGGCACCAAAGAGTAACGGAACTGACCAATTTAATGAAAGAATTACTTCCCGTAGGAAGACAAGGTTTAATATGTGGTTATGTTCAGCACTTGGATCGCCATGCTTAGAACTACAGTCTTATACCAAAGAGAAAGGTTGCAAAAATGATTCAGTGTCTCATCCATTGGGTGACAGAGTCATACAAAGCATAATTCTGATATTGTGAACTTATCTTCATATAGCCTTACTACCATGAGATATTTTAGTACATTAAAACAACACTTCTTAGCTAATCTTGAGTACATACAACCATGAACATATAATTTAACTATTCAAGTATTTGATTAACTCATTAAGTTAAAGCAAGAATACTAATTACACTTTCAATTAACCATTGAAACTGAAGGGAGAAACCATTGATAAATCTCTTCATAATCCATGGCACACACATAGGAGAGAAAACTATCTTAATTTTGTAGATTTGTTTTGATATCAGTAATTAAAAGCATAGCATACTAACTTTATAAAAATCCCCACCCGGGATGACTTCCTGAACAATGTTCACAAAATTTCAACATTAAAACTGACTGTACAGACTTCAAAGCTTCGGACCCAAAATTCTGACCCTCAATGAGCTGTGAAATCTCCTTTATATAATAGGAGAGCAACAAGAATTAGGCTACATTGTAAGCATCAAAATTGAATTTCAACCCAAAGTGAAATTCAAATTCACATTCCTAATCATTTGATAACATCGTGTATGATCATAAGAATCAAAAACAGTTACACAGTAACTAGTCAGAGAAAAAAATTTCATGCAAAGCACGCGCACATCCACATCCACATGATGAAACTATAGGAAAAGAGAAGTTTAATGCACCCACCACTGGTAACCATCAAGACAACACACGGCCCCAGTACAGGTGATCGCTTCAAGTCTACGCCTGAGATAGCAATGCAGCCACCTTCCCACCACCAGCCTTGTTAGCACAACCCCGAATAACCGAACCTGGTGCCAATGTAGTTATAGGCTCAATTATCAGGACCTCCTCATCAACTCCCATAAGCTCCATCAAGGAGGCCAAGTAACACCGGTAGTCCCAATCGGTGTCAGACCCGCTATCATCAGAATCAAAAATGAGCACAGGGGAAGAGCAGCGTACTGGCTTCTTACCAGTACTCCCAGTAGTATCCCTGGGAGCCATGGGAGTAACTAGCTTCTTCATGACCAGCGATCTTCGGGCTCCCAGCCTTGCACTTCTGCATCCAATCGATTTATCCATAGAGAAAGAAAGGCCTTGCAACACACCGGAGAAGAAAATTTCTTGCACCAAAACACAAGAAAATACAATGCTAATCACAAGTAACTTGGTCAGCATTTATAGAATGGCCTAGTGCATAGGATGTAATTGCTTGAAAGCAATTCAAGCGCTCGAACAATTAGTTGCCAATATAGCCATGAATGCTTTCAACAGGATGGCACTGTTCGCATGCCGGAGAAAATTAGGAGGAGATCCTCTATACAAACCGTGCCATTAATGACACTAGCAATAGCAAGGCAAGGTCTGCCACATAGACAAATTGCACACCTCTCCATTGAATTTGAACCAACGGATGTGGAATACATCTGGCGACCTAGAGGGTTGAGATCAAGTCAATGAGTTGACAATCCACCTTAGTGCCTAGGAAAAGACATCCAATCAAAACCCACGAAGACAGGAGGCTCGAACCAGATGGCGAGACCCACACGGCCCCAATGACCAAAGAAGAAAAACCATGTGTCATCAACTCGCAGACCTTGTAGTACCTTAGGAGTATTTACTCTGATCATTTGAGGCGTGCGAGAGGTCATAATTAACCCCATTATTAAAAAAGGATCGCCAATGAAGAGATGACCATATGTCACCGCCAATACCTTGGGAAGAACCCCCACACATCCGATCACGCCAGGTGGCAACATCTCGCAAACCTCGCACCACTTTGGTGATGTCAGCAGCAAAACCTGCGAGGTTGGCGAGAAATGGCCCTGATCAGAACCTGTGATCGGGTGGCTAGCTGGACTTCAGATGAAGCATTCAGGTGGGACCAACCAATGAAATCCTCGGTGATATAAAACACTTAAGTCATCATGGCAGAAAGACCAGCCAGTTAGGTGAAAGGGGTCGGTAAAGACGTAACCCAAGGGGGATAAAGCCCCGCTTAAACAATCGGTTACCCTCGGTAGCAAGTCACCGTTGAAACATAACAAGAGGGTTTCATTGTTCGGTAATAAAAATCACCATGGGTAACTTTGAAACCCAAAAACCCCAGCTCGCATCACTTATAAAATTGAGAGTCCCATCAGTGGCTCCGATTGGGGATGTATGCCCCTTGTGGGCATAGCAAGAATCCAGAATCTCTGGTTTCACAGACCAGATTACTGAATTGCACAAGCCCTCCAATAGATATATTACCTTATTCTATCAACTGGACTTGTGTGTACAAACTTGGTAGCTCCTGGCCACCAAAAAAGAGAAATCAAGGTCTACCTCTATCAAAAACAAAATTCTTCATTTTTTGATGCAAAAACAGCTTGCCGCATTCACTATTTGATGTTTCGAAATTCATAGGGTAGCCAATACCTTTGAGAATGCTATGATGGCTACCTATATTATGCCCTTGTACTGATTTAATCAATGCTTTGCCCCACCATTTTAAGAGCAATATATGACCATGATAATACTTCACCTTATCCTGCTCCTAGTCATATTTTATAGGGTGCTGGCTCAATTGTACCAAGAAATGAAAACTCTCATAACTTACCTGGTTCATAACATCATTCATTTTGTTATCATTAGTTTGCACATTGAACTGAAATTTGTCATAAAGAACAGTGTGCATGGTACCCTTACTTCCATTACCTAACAAAGATGATACATAGCTCCATGGATTCCCCTCCTGGAATTGCCCACCCCAATTTGGTTGTCGCCTTGTGAAATTTGTCAATTGGGAATAAGCCAGGGTATTATAAAAGTTAGCAGTATTGGCTACATCATTCTTTAGGGAATGCACAAACACATTCATCTCCGACCAGTCAATATACATTCTTTCTTGTACCTCTTCATTCATTTCTATATGAAAACTCTCAGAGACAGATTTAAAAACATCAATTTCACCTTGATCAGAAAAGACAAAACAATATGCATTGGCTTCCCTGTACTCAGTACCACCTGCTGAATACGTTGATTTATATGTGAATGTTTCAGCATAGTCTGAAAACCCTTTACTGACCACATCAATGCCAAAATAAAATAACACATCCATCTCCATTTCACTTAGATAATCAGGAAAGACCATAGCACCAATGTGTTCATCAATATAATGGCTACCTCCAATTGTATTCTTCTAATCACACACCTCATGGTCCTTAGATTGCTCAACATTTATGCATCTTCCCTGTTCCATTGCTAATATACCTAGGGCACCTTCCAGATATACATCATCTGAAAATTGTTCCTTCACTTGGAAACACATATGGGATTCTTCGTTCCCACACAACTGAAATAGAAACTCAGCTGCATTCTCAGTACCGCAATTACTATCCTTAAAATCACAATCACTAGCTTGCAATAGAGTCTCAGTGACATGAGCATCACAATCAAGATTAGGAAACACAATAGGTGTCTCATACAATCCTACATTATTTTTCCCCTCAATCTCTTCAATATTCATGCAAAAAATTTGCAATGAATGAGCATTATCTTTATTATGTGTAGATGTATTCTTGGCCAATTCTTCAATCTCTATCCACTAAATCATTTGAGCCAAATTAGCAGGTTTCAATTCTTCTGGTAAAGAACTCAGTCCTGGTTCATATAGCTCACAAAATTAATCAATGCATTCATAATCATTAGGTCTTTGAGCTACAAGAATTTGTATTAAGATTCCCATAAATCTTAAGAAAACTCATATGGTGATTCCTTCTCCTACCTTTTTATATCATAAAGTTCTGATACAAAATAAACTTGATCATCATCACATAAATTGGACCGTGTTTCAATTTGGGTCTCATTATCATCAAACTGCATTGATGGATTTATAACAATCCTAGCAAGAATTTTGTCATCATCAATTTTTTGAATAGTCGGTTCTGACATTCTATTAGTACCGGTTAAACTAGGGCAATCAATACTTGCAGCTAGATACCCCTTCATCATTGAATATTTCATATTATTTTCAATTTCCATATCTAGTTGGTATGCTTGGTGTAGAGTAATAGGCTCTTTATCCCTTAATAAAAAACCTATCCTCTTGTCAAATGCTCCTAGGTATATGACCAAGCATTTTGCATCATTTGGCCTTATGCTCTCCGGGATTGCCCTTAAAGCTCTTGAAAATTGAGATTAAAATACGGGACCAATTCCTCCTCCTATATATGAATTCCCATAAATCCTTTTCTCAATGTGTTGGGATTGATTCTTTCACCAAATTGTTCCATAAAAGCCATCACCAATTGATTCCATGAGTTAATAGAAAAGGCAGGCAGATAAGAGAACCAATCCCTAGCCTCACCTTTTAAGGATTGCACAAATAGTTTCATACAACATCCTCATGACTAATTTCATAATCACCCATTACATCTACAAAATGTTGTAAATGCTTAGAAGTGGATTCTGCAACTTGCCCTATATATTTAGGCAAATACTTCCTAATTTTCTTAGGAATTGAATTAGGGTAACCATTGATACCATTAAATATAAAAGGCATATACCTTTGAGTTACAAAACACCCCAAAGGGCTTAATACAACGTGCTCTTTCTGCATATTTATGTATGACTTTGCACATGGGAGACTACTCAACAGTATATAATTATCAGGCACATCACTTATTATCTCAATCAGGAGTTTATTAATGACTGACAATAGTATTCTTTCCTTTCCAAGATCTTATGCAATACAAACATGTTTCATAAATTCTCACATATTGCACTATTAGAAGTATGGTAAGACCAATCATAGTTCCCCTTTTTGATGCTCGACATCTAATTTGGAACCATCTTTATCCTTAATTACAAACACCCATTATTCTTGGAAATAGTGAACTGTTTAGTTTTGATGAAATACCTAGTAGTTGCTTGCAACGTGTATCAATCTCTTTTTTAGACTATAAATAGCACAGATCTGGGACTATTCCTTATTTCATTCATTGGTTCTTCAGACAGAGTCACCACCTCATCAACAGAGGATAGTATTTAAAAGAACTTAGACATTATGTTCTTTGAGTTCTGCTAGATTATGGGTTTCACTACCCATTACAAAGTCGCACCATACCACCAATAATATCTTTCACAATCATAATCCATTACCATCAAAGTTTAACACTTATCTTTACTTTGAACAATAAGTTCTGGATAAGCACCTCCAACCCCTATGGTTCCTTTATCTTCTTTCTCTCTCTTTTTTTTTAAAGAAAAATTCTCAGAAGCTCTCCCCAATAAAATCATCTTTCAATGAATAACTCTAGAACTCCTAAATCCTTTCCTTAAATAGGAAACCATAGGCCAAAAGCTTGTCAAGATTATTTTGAAACATCCTCCCTCCTCTAGGGTTGAAAACATTCACTATGTAGATTCAGAACAACATATTATTTAATATGACTCTATAACAGCACCGTCTGCAACCAAAACTTATGAGTTCATCCCTAGTAGAGTCGCCATTCTATTGGTGTTTTTTCCCACATAGAGAATGCAGTTCTCTAAGAGGTAGCCAACCCCTATTATAGATGACTACAAAGGCTAGTGGCCAACTAACGAGAGTCAGTTATGGACTGAACTCTCCTACACTTTTGGCTCTGTAGGACCAAGGTGGGTAAACCTAAATGTGTTCATAAGAATGCCCCATGACTGGTAAGAACACTTCTTGTATACAGATTACAATTCCTACACACTCAAGGGAATAGGCATTATTCTTGGTAGTGGCAGACCAAAGAATAATGACAGACACCAAAGAGTAACGGAACTGACCAATTTAATGAAAGAATTACTTCCTGTAGGAAGACAAGGTTTAATATGTGGTTATGTTCAGCACTTGGATCACTATGCTTAGAACTACAGTCTTATACCAAAGAGAAAGGTTGCAAACATTATTCAGTGTCTCATCCATTGGGTGATGGAGTCATACAAAGCATAATTCTGATATTGTGAACTTATCGTCATATAGCCTTACTACCATGAGATATTTCAGTACATTAAAACATCACTTCTTAGCTAATCCTGAGTACATACAACCATGAACATGTAATTTAACTATTCAAGCATTTGATTAACTCATTAAGCTAAAGCAAGAATACTAATTACACTTTCAATTAACCATTAAAACTGAAGGGAGAAACCATTGATAAATCTCTTCATAATCCATGGCACACACACAAGAGAGAAAACTATCTTAATTTTGTAGATTTTTTTTTATATTAGTAATTAAAAGCATAGCATACTAACTTTATACAAATCCCCACCCAGGATGACTTCCTGAACAATGTTCACAAAATTTCAACATTAAAACTGACTATACAGACTTCAAAGCTTCGGACCCAAAATTATGACCCTCAATGAGCTGTGAAATCTCCTTTATATAACAGGAGAGCAACAAGCTTTAGGCTACATTGTAAGCATCAAAATTGAATTTCAACCCAAAGTGAAATTCTAATTCACATTCCTAATCATTCGATAACATCGTGTATGATCATAGGAATCAAAAATGGTTACACAGTAACCAGTCGGAGAACAAAATTTCATGCAAAGAATGCCCACATCCACATCCACATGATGAAACTATAGGAAAAGAGAAGTTTAACACACCCACCATCGGTAACCATCAAGACAACACACGGCCTCGGTACAAGCGACCGCTTCGAGTCCGCGCTTGAGACAGCGATGGAGCCACCTTCCCACCACCAGCCTTGTCAGCACAACCCCGAATAACGGAACTCGGTGCCAATGTAGTCATAGGCTCAATTGTCAAGACCTCCTCATCAACTCCCTTAAGCTCCATCAAGGAGGCCAAGTAACATCGGTAGTCTGAATCGGTGTCAGACTGGCTATCATTAGAATCAGAAATGAGCATAGGGGAAGAGCAGCATACTGGCTTCTTACCAGTACTCCCAGTAGTATCCCTGGGAGCCATGGGAGTAACTGGCTTCTTCACGACCGGCGATCTTCACGCTCCCAGCCTCACACTCCTGCGTCCAGTCGATTTATCCATAGAGAAAGAAAGGCCTTGCAACACACCGGAGAAGAAAATTTCCTACACCAAAACACAAGAAAATGCAATGCTAATCACAAGTAACTTGGTCAGCATTTATAGAATGGCCTAGTGCGCAGGATGTAATTGCTTGAAAGCAATTCAAGCACTCGAACAATCAGTTACCAATACAACCATGAATGGTTTCGGCAGGATGGCACTGTTCGCACATTGGAGAAAATCAGGAGGAGATCCTCTATAGAAACTGTGCCATTAATGACACTAGCAACAACAAGGTAGGGCCTGCCACACAAATGAATCGCACACCCCTCCATTGGATTTGAACCAATGGATGTGGAATACATCTGGTGACCCAGAGGCTTGAGATCAAGTCAATGAGTATTGACAATCCACCTCAGCGTCTAAGAAAAGACATCCAATCAAAACCCACGAAGACAGGAGGCTCGAACCAAATGGCGGGACCCACACGGCCCCAATGACCAAAGAAGAAAAACCATGTGTCATCACCTTGTAGACCTTGCAGTACCTTAGGAGTATTTACTCTGATCATGCGAGGCGTGTGAGAGGTCATAATTAACCCCATTATTAAAGAGGATCGCCAGTGAAGAGATAGCCATACATCACCGCCAATACCTCAAGAAGAACCCCCACACATCCGATCATGCCAGGTGGCAACATCTCGCAAACCTCGCACCACTTTGGTGACGTTAGCAGGAAAACTGCGAGGTTGGCAAGAAATGGCCCAGATCAAAACCTGTGATTGGGCGGCTAGCTGGACTTTAGATGAAGCATTCAGGTGGGACCAACCAATGAAACCCTTGGCAGTATAAAACACATAAGTCGTCTTGGCAGAAAGATCGGCCAGTTAGGTGAAAGGGGCCGGTAAAGACATAACCCAAGGGGGATAAAGCCTCACTTAAACAACCGGTTACCCTCGGTAGCAGGTCATCGTTGAAACATAACAAGAGGGTTTCATTGTTCAGTAATCAAAATCACCATGGGTAACTTTGAAACCCCAAAACCCCAGCTCGCATCACCTAGAAAATTGAGAGTCCCATCAAGACATATGAGTTTTTATATTTTTTTTAAGTTGTAATAAAAAAATCATAATTAATTATTTACTTGGAAAAAAATTAAAAAAAAATATGCATCATAGCGGGACATGAGTCCTCTACTTATATCTAAAATATTATTAAAAAATATTATCATTTTATCGTGGTTAGGGTGGTCAGACAGACACCTACTTCCTATTTTTTACCTGAAATTTAAGTACTACTACATTGAAATTTCAGATTTTCACCAAATAGATTTTTTTTTAAATAAATAGACCTAGTAGTTTAGAAACTAAATTCATTTTTTTACAAATTCTATTCTTACATATTTTTAAAATAATATAGATAACTTATTCAAATTTTTACATCAATTTGCCTAACTCTGATTTTTCTAAATTTTATCGCCACTTAAGGGCCTATTTTTTCCATGATGATCCTGTACATACCCCTATTTTAGGTGGATTAAACACATACTTCCTTGATAAAAAGGAAGGGTGTATTAGGAGAAACTATCCCTTCCTTAAAAAGAGAATCCCTAAAAATAGTCTTAAACCTCCAAACTATAGGGAGAATAGGAATATACCAAATGTAAACAATCTTGATATCAAACCTTGTACGATAAAAAATAATAATAAAAATAGCCTAACTCTAATATTAACAAAGGCATTAATTTCAATTTCTTTGAGCCTTTCGAATTAGGTCTCGAGCAATCTCAATAAAATAAGGTGTGGAGGTTATGAATAGCTCAAATTTAAAGCCCTCCTCCTACATCTCAAGGAAGATGATTCCTTACTCAACCCCAAAAGCCTCTAGCTTAGTAGAAGATCAGAGAGGCCATGGTCACCTAGGTCATAAGAAAAATGCTCCATAATTGATATTGGACAAAATCAAACAAAGAATTTTGGAAAACAAGAACTTGCAAAAATTAAATCAAGTTGTCATGTTAGAGGGGGATATTTCTTACAATAAAAGCTTAAAATATAATGTGGAGAGGGGCTCTAATCTCTAAAATACCTTTAAGATAGATCCTTTCTCATTGTTTAAAACTGATAGCATCAGTCAGATGCAAATGATGATTGTACTTATTCATTATCATCATTTACATCCAATCGCTTTATTCAAGTATAGTTTTCAATCTACAAATTGAGGATATAAATTATATTTATTTAGATCTAACTTTTGTTTGATAAGTTTAAATGTGGGTGTCTTAAAGAGACTTAGGGATGGTAACTAAAGACACGTCCACTCATGAGACATGTCTCTCATGATACGTGTCTCACTTGAGACACGTCCCTCATGAGACATGTCTCTCATGAGATGCGCCTCCCTAATGACGTGTCCCTCTAAGTCTTAAGATGAAACTCCCCCTCTCCATATTTATGGGAGTTCCAAAACAACCAAGCAGACAATAGAAATTGAAAAATTTAATCTACTCTTTGAAAGTCGAATATCTACATAGAAAATTCAGACTTAGTATTTTAGTGACATAAAGAATATCTTGACATCAACCTCCTTATTTCTGGTTTAGATTTAGAAGACATAATTTTATAGATTTGATCAAACATTTACATGGTATTAGAGCCATGTTGAGAAAATCCGAATCAAATCAAAATATCATATTTTTCTAGAAATCAATACACATTACATTCTTCATAATGTCTAGTGTAATCAGATTTGAGGATCGTCTTGAAGGCACAAACAAATTTACTTCATGGAAGTTTAGAATCATGATGATTCTGAAAGAAAATAAGTTAGAATCATTTGTGAAAGAAAATAAGAGAGAACCTGAGGATGATCCAGAGAAAACTCAATGGATTGAGAACAATGAGAAAGCTATGAAAAATTTAGTAGATGCAGTTAGGGACCATATAGTACCTATTCTATCAAAACATGAGACTACATACCTAATGTTTAAATCCCTTGAGAGTACCTTTGAAATAAACAACACCAGTAGGACCCTTGCTTTAAAAAGGCAACGTAATCATGTTCAAATAAACAAAGGAGAGTCTATCAATGCATACTTCATGAGAATCACTTAACTAAGAGATCAACTGTCAACAATTGGATATCAAATTGATAGCAAGGAGTTAACACTAATAGCTCTAAGAGGCCTTCCAAACTCATGGGAGTCATTTGTTCAAGGAATAAGTGCGAGATCTAAACTCCCTAAATTTGATAGGCTAAGAACTAACTGCTTACAAGAAGAAACAAGACTCTCAACTAAAGGAAACAATCAAAAACCCATAGATGAGAATATTCATGTGCTAAACATAAATTCTCATAAAAGGGGTAAGAAGAATTCTTATGGGAAAGGGTCATTCAAAAGAAAGAGGAATTCTTATGGAAAAGGATCATTCAAGAAGAAGAAAGACATCTCTCAAGTACAATATTTTAGATGTGATCAGTACAGAAACTATGCAATGAAGTGTCCTGATAGAACAAAACAACAATCATCATTTGCAAAAGTTGGAAAATCAAATACAGAATATGACTCTGAGAAATTTATCTTCTACTCATCACTATCATGTCAAGTATCAAACCAAGACAACAATTGGTAATTGATAGTGGTTCATCTAGGCACATAATAGGGTTCAGAGAATACCTAGATACTATGAAAGAAGAATTTGATGAAGAAGTGACTATTAGGGATGATTATGCACATCCATTAAGAGGGGTTGGAACTTGCACCATAAATTTGAAATTTGGCCTCTCTCTACAGCTCACTGGAGTATTGTTTGTACCAGGAATAAAAAGGAACCTAATATCCATTTTTGCTCTTGAATACAACAAATATAGGGTTACATTTATGGATGGAAAAGTTCTAGCATGGTCAAAGAACTCCAATATGAAGAAAGCACAAACTATAGGAGTGAGACAAGGATATCTCTACAAATTGTGCATAGATCCTAAACAAGCTCTTCTTCATGAGACCTCTTATTCAAATGAAATTTGGCATCGAAGATTAGGACATCTCCACTTCCGTGCCCTACCTTCTATAGAAAAATTAGTAATAGGATTTCCCAAACTAAAACAAATCCATGAAGGACAATGCAGAGGGTGTGCCCTAGGAAATAATACAAAGGGATCCTTCCAAAATGGTTTGAGTAAAACCAAAATTGTATTAGAATTAGTACACTATGACTTATGTGGACCCATGTTTGTACCCTCCATGGTGGGATTCTTATATTATGTAATATTTGTAGATGACTTCTCTAGGAAGACCTAGATATATTTTATTAAGTGTAAAGAGTCAATAGAAATCCTTAAAAGGTTTAAGGAGTTCAAAGAACTTATAGAAAACTTCTCCAGGCAGAAAATCAAAATCCTAAGAACAAATAATGGGAAGGAATACACCTCACAAGTCTTTAAGGAATTTTGTGTAAATGTTGGGATTAAGAGGGAGTTTACTGTAGCCTACAACCCTCAACAAAATGGTGTTGTTGAGAGGAAAAATAGAACAATTGTAGAAGCTGGTAGAGCAATGTTGTTTGACCAAAACATGGAAACCTCATTTTGGGTAGAAGCCTCTAGGACAGTTGTCTACATTCAAAATAGATTTCCCCACTCACATCTAGATAACAAAACTTTTGAAGAAGCATTTACTGGTATAAAACCTGACATAAGTCACTTAAGGATCTTTGGTTGCCCTGTCTACATTCATGTACCTAAAGAAAAGAGATCCAAAATAGAACCTTCTGGAAAGAAAGGGGTATTTGTGGGATATAGTGAAACCTCAAAAGCCTACAAAATATACATATTTGGGCAGAAACAAATTGAGCTAAGTAGAGATTTCATATTTGAGGAAGAAATTGCCTTCAAAAGGGAAAAGAGTTCAAGTGAGATAGAAATTCAAGATCCTCCTAAAGACTTAGAAGAGGAGCTTGCTCCTGAGATTCAGAGGGAGTATCCTGAAGAAATCATTAGTGAAAACCAAATTGCTCCAGAAGAGGATCCAAATGACAATAGCAAGAAGAGACCTCTTTGGGCTAGAAAGATGATTAAATAAGTTGAGAATCATACAACACCCAAAGGAACTTTTAGAGAAAGTAAGAAACCCAAAAGATTCTCAAGCTATGTTGCCTTAATGAATGAGATCATTAATTCAGAACCTACTAGTGTTGTGGAAGCCTTCAAACATCAAGTATGGAAAGATGCAATGATAGAAGAGTATCAGTCCATTTTGAAAAATGATGTATGGAATATAGTACCAAGGCCAAAAGAGAAATTTGTTGCCTCTTCCAAATGGCTCTTCAAAATCAAACATGTTGTTGATGGCAGTATAGAAAAACACAAGGCACGTTTTGTGGCCAGAGGTTTCTCACAAAAGGAAGGTATTGATTATGAAGAGACATTTGCACTTGTTGCTCGGTACACCTCTGTGAGAATAGTAATAGCCATTGCGGCAGCTAAAGGCTAGAAGATCCATCAAATGGATGTGAAAATTGCCTTCCTAAATGGGACCATTGAAGAAGAAGTATATCTAGAGCAACTTGAAGGTTTTGTGATACATAAAACTAACTCACATGTATGCAGATTGAAGAAAGTGTTATATGGACTTAAACAGGCTCCCAGGGCCTGGTATGAAAGAATTGACAGCTATCTCTTGGGACTAGGATTCTCCAAGAATGATGCAGATTCAAATCTCTATTTTAAGGTAATTAAAGGTGATATGCTAATAATAATTTTATATGTTGATGACTTGTTGATTACAAGAGAAGATCACCTTATTGCTCAAGGTAAAAAGGACCTGAATTCAGAATTTGACATGAAAGACTTGGGAATTTTACATTACTTTATGGGGTTAGAAGTCTGGCAGAAGTTAGATAGCATCATCCTAAATCAAGGAAAGTACACTGTAGATATTCTGAAGAGATTTTGGATGTTGGACTATAGACCCATGTCTACACCTATGGAAACCAATTTGCACAAATTGAAAGAAGCAGTAGCAGAATCAAAAAATTTAGATCCTACTCTCTATAGATAGATGATTGGATCATTAATGTACTTGGTTAACACCATACCTGATATTTTCTATTCAGTGAATGCTCTAATCTATTTCATGTTTGAACCAAAGGAAATTCACCTTGTTGTTGTGAAACACATATTGAGATACCTTCAAGGTACTATCAGATATGGTCTCAAATACAGAAATGTCCAACTAGACTTACATGGATACTTTGATTTAGATTGGGCTAGAAGTGTAACCAATCAGAAAAGCACATTAGGATGTTGCTTTAGTTTAGGATCAAGTATGATCTCTTGGATCTGCAGGAAACAGTCTTCAATAGCACAAAGCTCTATAGAAGCTTAATATATTACAGCCTCTATGGGGGCAAGAGAAGCAGTATGGCTCCGGAAATTGCTTGTGGGATTATTTGGTGAGCCCTTGAATCCTATTATTATCCATTGTGATAATCAGAGTTGCATTAATCTTTCAATAAATCATGTATTCCATGATAGAAAGGAATGTGATCCAATTTGAGTATATTAGTACAAATTATCAAACAATGGACATTCTCACCAAGCCTCTCTCCAAAGTTAAGGTTGAACACTTCAGGAAGAAACTTGGTATGGTTGAAATGTAATTTTTTATTGAAATTGAGATTCAAATTGTTTATTTTGTACTAATTTATTTAAAGATGTTTAATGTGTAAACTCTTTTGTCATGTGTGTGACTCCATCACTTTATGGGCCCTCTCTACCCCTGTGTACATTATTGAAAGGTGACAATCTTTCTAATAATGAACACTTATCTTTGACATTGTAAAGTGATGACTCTACAATGATTAGTTGAACTATCATGATAGATATCATGTGACTTGATATCTGTGGATATGTCATGATAGTATCTCTTGGAAATTTTTGATAGATATCATGAGACTTGATATCAGTTAAAGATCATTATGATCCTTATGAGATAATCATGGTGGATAAATGTATCCGTGGATATGCCATGAATTTTATGGTAGACATCATGTGACTTGATGTTAGTGCACATACCATAATGAAGATGTGTTATGAAGAATTTCATGTGACTTGACACATTCAGAAGCATTTCATATCTTCTGATATCACGTGTAAGTTGATATCACTATATACTTTATTAGAGTTATCTTCCCTAGCTAAGAGGGAGTGTTAAAAATTGATAGCATCGGTCAGATGCAAATGATGATTTCATTTATTCATTATCATCATTTACATCCAATCACTTTATTCAAGTATATTTTTCGATCTACAAATTGAGGACATAAATTATATTTATTTAGATCGAACTTATGTTTGATAAGTTTAAATGTGGGTGTCTTAAAGAGACTTAGGGACGGTAACTAAAGACACATTCGCTCATGAGACATGTCTCTCATGATACGTGTCTCACTTGAGATGCGTCCCTCATGAGACACGCCTCACCAATGACGTGTCCCTCTAAGTCTTAAGATGCAACTCCCCCTCTCCATATTTATGGGAGTTTCAAAACAACCAAGTAGACAATAGAAATCAAAAATTTAATCTACTCTTTGAAAGTCGAAAATCTGCACAAAAAATTCAGACTTAGTAGTTTAGTGACATAAAGAATATCTTGATATCAACCTCCTTATTTTTGGTTTAGATTTAGAAGACATAATCCGATAGATTTGATCAAACATTTACACTCATCCCTTGTGGATAGGAAGGCTAAGAATTATTTAATATAAAAAGGAAACTCTCCTTTAGATTCTATCAAGGAGACACTTGAGGAATAAGGCCTTGGAGGTAAAAAAAGAAGTAACCAAAATAAAGTGGAAATCTACTTTGATAGCATTTCCAATAATTAAATTGTTGTTGAAAATTTCTAACACTAATGTCTTCAAGCCATGTGACAACTCAAGATATGAGGTTGTACATAGCATAAGTGTAGACTTGGCACTATTTCAACAAATAAATTGTTGTCTTCCAAATATTGATACCTATAGTGATTCAAATACATAAAATAGTTTTTTGGACATCCCCTTTGATACCCTTTCTAAATAACAAGATAATATTTTTAGGAGTAAAGCTCCTATCCACAATGTTAAAAATGATTTAAAAGGATTAGATAAAGTTGAAGAACTCTCTAAGAAACCAACTAAAGATGTGAAAAGGAAGAGGAAGTATAGAAAAAGAGAAAGGGATCCCTACAATAAAAGTGGTAAAAAATTTAAAGAAGAGGAATTACCTAAATGCTTTCATACTTTTAAGAGTAGCCCAAATGAGCCTCAAAACTTGGATGATCATGCATCTTAATTGCACATGCCGAAATATGAGGGGACATGAATCCCCTAATAGGAAATATATAATAAGAAGATATTTAAATCTTGAGATTACTGTCCTCTTACAATAAGTAAAAGCTATTAAATTCACATTATAAAACAACCTAAAATTCTTGTTGAAAGATGCTACCTATTTCTTCTCCTATTATGATAAAGGAAAGGGTGATGTGGCTATTCTATTAGCCAATAGGTGGGCTAATTATGTGATTGATTTTGGTGTCTCTTCCTGTAATAGGGGAGTGTGGATTATCATGGAGAAAGATAATCAAAATTTTAGTATATTTTCTATCTATGCTACCAATGATTATAGGGAAAGAATTAACAAGTGGAAATGGCTCAATGAGCTGCCTAATGTTCCCTGGATTATAGGGGAGACTTTAACATGATAGAAAATACCTAAGATAAAATTGGGGAGCTAGACATAGATTGGAAGGGGAATGTAGAGCACTTTTGGGAAAATTTGGAATCTAGGTTAAAGCTTTATGACCCTCTAAAAGGAGGAAAGAAGACTTCTAAGTAAATTTAGTTTGCATGGTGCAATACACAAAAAATAAAAAATAAAAGGATTTTATTTTAAATAGTTAGATATATTCTATGCAAATAGGGATTTCTTCTTCATTGACAAAATAGAGGAAGAAACAAAAATAAATGTTTATCCTAGAACACTCTTAGATTAGTTTAAAATTTCTATTAGCCAAGCAAAGCAATGGGGAGAATAGAAGGGGATAAAAAATCATCTTGATCACTAATATTTTGAAAGATGGAGATTGTAATGATGTTATCTTTAATTTAAGAGAAATTAATAAATGGCTATTTATTAATAACTCTGAAATCAAAAAATAGAATAAAAATAATAAAACCTAGACTAACTTCTTGAAAATTGTGGGAAAACAAAACATATGGATCACATAAAGGAGGAAATTTTCCTCAAGAAAATATTAAAAACCTATAAAATAGCCTTCAAGACAACAACTTTGGCACTCTCAAGGTCTCTTGTCTTCTTGGCTTCCTCAAGTCCTCTTAGGTGATATATTTATTTTTATTATCATTGTTATTATCCTTTTATTGTTATTTTATCTCTCTTATTGTTGTTCACAAACACCTACGGTTCTTTACACCCCTTTTATTTTTTATTCTAGTTTTCTTTATTACACAATCATAAGAAACTTGAGATAGGAGAACTTTCATATATTATTTTATATCCATCTATCTTGGTTGTTGTGGAAGTGAAGAACTTAAGCAAGGGTTTGATCTAAAGGGGAACCTCCAAAATAGCCTCAATATTTTTATAGATTTACTTACATTTATAGATAGATCTTCAAAATACTCAACTACACAAAGATTCAAAATTAATTTTGTGTTTATTCTTCAATTCAATTATTTGATTATAAATAATGTGAATCCCATTTATTTATTGTATTTCATAATCATTTTAATCATGTAGTATTTTCTAGTATCTTCATTACCTATTTGAATAGGTTGAATGAACCATTCTTAAGTATTTTGGTACTCATATAGATGAGTAGCACTAAGTTTTATTTTATTGTTTAAAAAATAATAATTTATTAATTTCTTCTTCATTATAACTCATTGAAATCCTTCATTTAAAATATTTTTAAGGTTGTAAATTTAATTTTTTAAATAGTAGAAAATTAATCTCAATCCTAATATAAAAGAACTAAATTTTCTTTGACTAATTTAATTAGTAGAAATCCTATTTTTTATCTTATACATAAAGAATACAAAGAAATCATTTTACTAATAGAAATTTAAGAAATGTCAAAAAAAAAAAAAAATACTTAGATTAAGAAAGGACAAGGTATAAGAGGAATATGATTGAGGAAAGTAAAAAATTGAAATATCAAAACAAAGTCGAAAGACATCAATATAATTTTATTAAACATTGAAAAGCTTAGGTAAATTATAGATTGAAAAAACACATTCAAACGAGAAAAGTTTATTTGTCTATGAAAATCAAAATAAGTATGATGAAAACCATAAGATAAAGTGGAAATTAGTTGCAAAGTTGCACTATTAGAAAATGGCCCTACCGTCAACGAATCACTTCAAAGGATATGCCCATAATAAAGTAAGAACCTTAACACGTTTGAAAAATCAAATAAGAAGAGAAATAATACATCCCTCATTTGAAAAATTAGAGAGGAGCAATATTGAAGTGAAGAGTCTTTATTTTTTAATCTTGATAGTTGAAGGATTATGAGGTATTTACAACATCACTTTAACAAAGGTCCATCACTTTAACAACATACACATTTAACATGAAACATCCATAACAAAAAATATGAGAAAAAATTACAAAACAATCTCTATAACAAAATATAATTATCAATCATGATATTATACCATAAATTCAACCATATAAATTATTGATAGTAATATATTTTATAAAAAAATTGACTTCTCCAGAGTAAATACTAGTTTAAGTGGAGGATAGTCCCTCTAAATTGTAATTGTTTTAAGTCTTTTGAAACTTATATATCATTGTTGTATGTTTACAAGGGGAATAATTAAAAACTTATATTATTATTGAAAAAATTTAACACCATTTGAATGCAATCGAGAGTTGAGGTTTTAATTTTTTTTTTTGTTTAATAAAATATTTTATTATATTTTAATTCAAATGTATTTTAAAGATCTTTACACTAAAAGAGGGGTAAAACTTTATCCAATCAAAAAAGAGCAATACAAAGAAAGTGCATTACATATCCCTGTCTATCTCCACTAATTGGTCCAGCTTTTGTGACAAATCCAAAGGTAAATGATCCCTTTCCACAATATTCCAATCTTGTAAATAATCAAAAGCACATTTAGCCAAACAATCTGCAACCCCATTCTATTTTCGAGGAATATGACAGAAAGAAATAGAATCCAAGGAAGCACACATATTAAGAATTTGTTTTATAATAATAGACAAATGCCAACTGACATCCTCTAACTGTTGCCTCTTCAACAAAGTCACCACCACCTGAGAATCATATTCACAAATTATCCTTCTCCACCCAAGAGCACAACCATGCTCCACAACACATAAAATGGAAAGATCCTCCATCACATCACTAGTATACCAACCCTTATAAATAGAAAAGATAAACTCGACAATCCTAGAACTAGTCCACCCAACACCGTCAATACCAGCATAACCAGGATTCCCATGAGAAGAACCATTAGTATTCATTTTCAACACACCCTGAGGAGGAGGACATCGACGCCCCTCCCTATCTATCTTCTAAAGAGGATGTCGACATCTATTTCTCATAGTTTGTCCAGCTCTCTGAGCAGCACCCCTCTAAAGAGAAAGATTGAGATGAGTGCAATAGGCAACCTCTCTTGGATCCACACCCTCAACCAAGTCACACTTAACCTAAATATTTTCTCCCAAAGAATGAAGAATCTTCCACCACAAATGTTGGACAAATAGCTTTGCATCTTGAAAAATCATGTGATTCCTCTCTAGACAAATATGCCAGATAATAAAAGTCATCCCAAGATTCCAAGTAACTTGAAGGAAATAGGTCTTAACAAGGGCCTTCCCCCACCGGGCAAAGAACTCTGCCAAAGAAGAGACATGCCAGCAAGCCTGGTTCCACACAGCCCACCAAAGGTGTCAAAGCCTCCTAGAAATGGAACATTGGAAGAAGAGATGAGAGACACTCTCTTCACTTTTATAGCACAAAACCCACATCGAGGGGCCCTATAACCCTCCCTTGCACAAATTATCCCAAGTAAGACACCGGTTCTGGACCACCAACCACATAAAAAAATTTCACTTAGGCCAAGAAAATTTGTTCCACACTTGCTTCCACCAAAAAACCTCAATGTCCCCAAACACCTGTCAAACCAACTCACCATAACCTGCTGAAATAGAGTACTTACTCGATAAATCACTGTTACTCCAAGCCAAGATATCATGCCTTGCCATTGAATTGCATTCACATGATGCAAGAATCTGAGCCAACTCTTGCCTATCCTCCTTTGACCCTCCTAGCAGCCAATCTGAGGAGTGCTTCCATCTAAGGCTAGCGGCCAGACCAATATTCCAAACAGAATTATAATGCTCAATTGTATTCCAACCTACAACCATAAAATGATCACAAAGAGACTGGAGGTGAGGGTAAGCAGAAAGAATAGGAGGATGACCATCCCAAGAATCCCACCAAAAAAGAGTCTGAGAACCCATATGACATATCCAAAAAATCCCTTTCTTAACCAACTGAGCCCCCGATTTGAGGGTATTCCAAATCATAGATCCCATTCCTTCCAAAGGGAAAAAAGGAACATCAAAAGTGTTAACATCCTTCAGATACTTTTGGGTAAGAATACGGGCCCAAAGCTGATGTTGATTAGTACACCAACGCTAATATAACTTGGCAGCAAGAGGTTGCCCTTTCAAAATAGCAAAACGCAATCCAAGACCCCTCTCTTTCTGCAGCCTACACACTATATCCCACTTAACAATACTCCACTTATCCAACTAAAAGTTACCACTCACAAGAAATTGTTGTGAGAGAGCATCAAATTGCCTCAAGAAATACAAAGGAGTCGCCTGAACAAAACACTTGTAAATAGGGAGAGCCTGGATAACAAACTTCAGAAGAGTCACTCTTGCAACAATAGAAAGCCAACGATGAGTCCAATGATAGACTTTACTGTGCAACTTATCAAGCAAATTTTTCCAAGAAGACCCGGGTTGCCTACCAACAGCAAGAGGGATTCCCAGATAGACAAAGGGAAGAGACCCAATCTGAAACCTCAAAATATTAGCAATCCGATGTTGAATAGCTTGAGGAGTATTAAAAAAGAAGATTGAAGACTTGTGCTCATTGACTTTCTGACCCAAAGCAGCAAGGTAAATATCTAAAGCCCGCCTAAAAGAAACAGCCTCCTAAAGGCAAGGCCTCCCCATAAGAGAAGTTTTCATCCACAAACTGAAGATGAGAGAGTTGTGGTAGCCCATTGTCTCAAGACCAACCTTGAATCTTGCCCTGGGAAACCCACGACTTAAGAAATCTGCCCAGACCCTCAGCCATAATAATAAACAGATAAGGGGAGAGAGGACCTCCTTGAAAAATGCCCCTAGAAGCCTAAAAAATCTCAAAAGGTTCCGCATTCAAAATAATGGAAAAAGAGGAAGAGTTGACAAAACTCATAGTCCAATTGACCCAATCTGGACTAAAAATAAAACCTAAGAGAATTTTCTTAAAAAAAATACCACTTAACTCTATCATAAGCTTTTCATATCCAACTTAATGAGTGTAGACTTCTCCTTAGAAGTCGCCTAGAGTGAATGACCTTAGAGGAAACCACCACCACATCTAGGATCTAACTACCAGCCACAAAGCCTCCTTGCTCCTTAGAGATGATAGAAGGAAGACAAACTTTGAGCCTCTTTTCAATCAATTTAGAAATAATTTTGTACACCACATTACAAAGAGCAATAGGCCAAAAGAATTCAAGCTGATCAACACCTTCCTTTTTAGGAATGAGAACCAAAAAGCTAGAGTTTAAGGCACGAAGCATCTACTTACTATGAAGAGATTCCTGGACAACCTCCGAAAAACCCAAACTTATAATATCCCAAAATTCTTGAAAAAAATCAACAGGAAAACCATCTGAACTAGGAGCTTTACCTTTATTCATCCCAAAAACAACCTCTTCCAATTTAGGCAAAGAAATTGGGTGGATGAGGAAATCATTCATCTCCTTGGAGATCAGGGAGGGAATGCAAGCAAGGATCAAATTCTCCTCATCTTCTGCAAGGGGTGAATCCTAAAAAAAAAAAGCAAAATAAAACTATCTAGCCTCCCGAAATAAAGCCTGTTAGAGTAATAAGTTATTATGCTTAATTAATTATATCATACTGGTTAATTAATTAAGTCACTTATTCCTTTAGTTGCTTAAGCTAAACTTAGGCACATTAATAATTATTTATTAATTATTAAGTGTGCACACTAGGGTTTCATTTAGGGTTTCCCTTTTAGGGTTTCTTGATCTCCTTCATAAGGATTGATCTCTTTTTAATAACTGAGATTCTCAATAATGCATTTTACACTTTGAGGTTTACAGAACTTCTTGTTTATTCTGAATGTCTTTTGCACGTGACAAGTATCCATTTGCATGCAGGTGATCTTGGTTTATAACATGGTATCAGAGCTCCAGACCTGTCGTTGTCTGTTCGTGATCTGAAGATATGGCATCTCAGTGAGTTTCAAGTGCAAGGGTTTCCACAAGCATCTTTTTTGCAAGATTTGGGGGTACCCAATTTTTCAAGACACTAAGGCCTCAAACGGATGTCGCCATCACATTCACAGCGCCTCAAAACCCTAGGAATGCCTGTCGTTTGGTTGATTTTGGTGAAGTTGATCTGGAAGGCAAAAAAAAATGTCAAGAAGGTCGTACAGCCTCCCAGCACGCGATCTAAGGCACGAAAATCCAAAAATGCTCCTTTTTGGGTTTTGTGCTGGCGCCCCCAGTTTAGTCGGCTCCCGCCACCAGGCGGCCACCGGTTCGCCGCCATCAGTCCGCCGCTACCGGTGGCGGCCCCATGTAGCGCCGCCGGCCATTGCAGCCCCTAAGGGCTTCCTCCCGTGAGCCAAGGTCCTATGAGGGACCAGGATCTCCGTGCCTAGCCCCCGGCCATCTCCAGCAACCAGGCTCTGTTAATTTTTATGCAGGGGGGCTGAATTTTTGTGGCGAAGGTTAGATGGCCGTCAAATTATTTCTCGTGAAGTGCTGATATCAGCATGACATCATCAGTCGTACGGCCTCTTTGCCCCCTCCTAACCCTGATTTGCCCTAAAAGAGCAGTTTTTTTGTTTTTGGCATAACTTGGGCATACGGTATCGAAATCGGGCAAATGAGATATCCAGAAATCTGGTTCCGAACACTATCCTGTGGTGCAATTTATTTTACAGTATTTTCCTATTTTACTGCATTTATTCTGTTTGAAGTGAGATATTTATTTTATGCTTCCGAGCTCATAACTTTTTGCCACGATCTTCGATTTTTGCTATCTTTGCGACGTTGGAAAGGTATTGAGGAGCTCTATGTTGTTGCCATGCACTTTTTTATGTATCTATCCCAAGTTTATCGTTAATCTAGATTTGGCCCGATGGGTGTTTTGGAGATTACTTGGATGTTTTGGCAGTTGGGAAGTGCACCTTGCATCTTTGCACTTCGTTTTTTAGTAATACATCATTCAATAATCGACTGCTGCTTCATAGATTCCAGGGTTGTTCCCGTTTGGAGTTTTCAAGTGTTTTGAGGCATCGGGTCTGCTATTGCTTTTTTCATGATTCCTTGAGTCAATCAGTGACTCTCATCTGGTTTCAGTAGTAGACAGAAGTATCTTTCCTTACTTGCCAGATTTCAGTTCCAGTGTTACTCTACAGTGTTTTTCCAGTGCTTCTTTGCAGCATGTCATCTCATTATAGGGGGGTTTTTCCCACTGGGTTTTCCTTCTCCACCTCTTTTTTGCATTTGTAAGTGGGTACCTGATCAGGCCTAGTTGTCGGGACACATCTTTGCTTGCATGCATCTTCTTCTAGTGTTTTAGCTTCTTCCTAAGTTCATCTTAAGGGGGGGTGTTAGAGTAATAAGTTAGTATGCTTAATTAATTATATCATACTGGTTAATTAATTAAGTTACTTATTCCTTTAGTTGCTTAAGCTAAACTTAGGCGCATTAATAATTATTAAGTGTGCACACTAGGGTTTCATTTAGGGTTTCTTCATCTCCTTCAGAAGGATTGATCTCTTTGTAATAACTAAGATTCTCAATAATGCATTTTACACTTTGAGGTTTACAGAACTTCTTGTTTGTTTTGAATGTCTTTTGCATGTGACAGGTATCCATTTACATGCAGGTGATCTTGGTTTCTAACAAAGCCTACAAAGAAAAAATGTGGATCCCATCCACATTGACTAGAGAGGAGATACAACTTCTATTGCAACGAGCCTGCACAAAATGATGGAAGAAAGCAATATTCCTATCCCCTTCCTAAAGCCAATCAATCTGATCCTTTTGCTTCCAAAAAATATCCTCCCTAAGCTCCCACTCCCCCACTACTCTCGTAGCCTGGGATTCTGCTTGACCTAAAGCATTTAAGAAACCAAAATCTTGAATTTGGTAAGTAATCGCATCAAGGCACGCCTAGGCATTCCTCTTCATAACCTTAAAATTGCCAAAACTCATCCTATTCCATTTCTTAAGGTGAAATTTAACATACTAAAGTTTCTTAACAAAGGTGTACATAATTGTACCATAAGTAGGGCTCCCATCATGCAACGAAGACTCCCTAAGACACATAAGCTGAAGCTTAAAGGGAGGATTCTTGGGAGCTGTAAAATAAGTTACAAAATTTTAATTGGCCAATTATCAGAACCCCTCCAATCAAGAATCTCAGAACTCGTAACCAATCTACCTCCCACCCAAAAATAGGGAACAAGAAATCTATCCAACCTTTCAGAGATCACTTCCTCTCCACTCCATCTATTATTCCAAGTGAAAACCCCATTGGAAGGCTTAACATCAATTAAAGAAAGCAAATCCACATTCTCCCGAAAAGATCAGAAGCAGGCCCAAGCCGAGGCAACCCACCTCTTTTCTCCTCCAAGCTCAACACAAAATTAAAATCACCTGCTAAGATCCAAGGAAGATATGGAGCACATGATCTAACATACCTTATATGAGCCCAAAGCCAGATTTTTCCACAAATATCAATCGGGGCATAAACATTAGTAACCAGAATGGTCTCACCTATGTCCAAAGAAGAGGAAACCATGGAAACAGTAGAATGACTGTAAATCCACCAAAGTGGAGCAATCTTTCCTGGATCCCAAAAAATATTCAAACACCCAGAACTCACCTGAGAACCAATGCACCGACACTGACCAAAATACCAGATACGAGAAGCCCACTGAAGCATGAAATGAACTAAAATTTTAGTATCCTAAACAAAAAAATGTCTAGAGAATGGACAGTAGCTAGATCATGAATAGCCTTTTGACAAGGGGTTCTATTCAACCCCCTTACATTCCATTTGAGAACAATCAAGGGGGGATGGAGAAAAGTGAGCATCAATGGGTTTAACAGACCCAGATTCCACCAACAACTCTCTAATACACTTAATCTTTTCAAGATCCTTCTTGTGGCCACTTTTAGAAGAGTGCTCAGAAAATCCCTCCATAATCGTGTGTTGTTTCACCCCCAAGGCTAGAGAAGACCCCTTGCTCTTTCCAGAAACTAGCCCCTCCTTTGCCAAATTTTCCAAAACAATATCATCATCATCTTGCATAGGACCATTCACACCCTGATGATCCTGCATACCCTATGATAAATGAATATCCTAACTGGATCGATGTCCCTTCCCCATAGCACAACCCATACCAACAACATCAAAAGGCACATCCGACAAGATTCCTTCCTCCAAGGTTGAAGTGTCCAACACCTCAAACCGATTAAAGTCCTCTTCATTTTGACTGTCCTTGAACGATCTCTTTTGACCATGACCCTTATCCTCCTTAACAAATTTTGGAGCTGAAGACAAAGGGGAGTGATTAGATAGAGGAGCCTTATTAATCCTAAGACATTTCTTCTGAAGATGTCCATACTCATGATAAATCCGACAACAAAAAGGAAGGGATTCATAATCAAGTTGTTGAATCCAAGACAAAGAATCGAGACAAATTTCTAGAGAATCGGGCAAGGGATTATTCAAATCAATCTCCACACAACTCCGAGCAAAATAAATAACCTTTCTTTCAAGGTTTTATTGAGCAATTGCAGCAGGCTTACCAAGAAGAGCATAAATTCATTGTAAAATATCTTCTCTCCAAAACTCCAGGCAAAGTCGCGGCAGACGGACCCAAACAGGAACCCTCGATGGCAATTCTTCAGTTGAATTAAAACCCATATGCAATCCAACATGATTATTAAAGTAGGGTCCTCCCTCAAACACCTAATTCCTATCAGCTATATTGGAAAAAAAACCTCAAAATAATTGTTTGCAGCCACCATTAGCCCCATATTGCCCTCAACCTGCCATGTACGCCTGATCCAAGCATCCAAAGTCGGTAGAGGAATATAGATCCCAAGAAATTTGCAGATTAAAGGACGTTTATTCCAATAAGAAACATCATCATCCACAGATTCCGAAGAAAGAACCAAGACCGGATGATCCTAACTCCTAGGCAAACAGCCATTCACTTTCTTCAGTTTAGGGCCCACCCCCGCATAAAATGACTTAGACTGTTAAGCTTTCAACCCCAATCAAGATCCATTGTGAAACACACCACAATTAGCCACCACCAGATTGGTAGAAACCAGATGCTCTGCCATAATCCCAACAATAGATGCCCCCCAAATCCAAATTGAAAGAACCTTAGCCCAACTCAAGCACGAAAAACTCCAAAAGACATGTCAGAGGCGAGAAACTACACAACAGGGAATAAAAAACCAGCAAATTAAATGGAAACACCCACCTCAAAAACTTCAAAGACCCCACCACCACAGCTAAAATTTTGATGCCCCCAATCCCAAGTCTTACACGCACATGCAAGAGGAATGGGCGACATGCACCACAACCTCACAGGCCGTAGGCAATCGCACCTGCACTAAGCACCCTCAACACCATCAATTCAGAATGTCTTTTAAAGATCTTTACTTTTATTTACCATGACATTTTGTGATTTAACTTTACTACAATTTGACTAAACCATGGTTTACCCTACCATTTAAATGGTAATATTGAATGATTAATTGAAAAAAAATTAAAAAATGATATTCAAGTTTGATTAAGATTTACTTTTAAATTTTTTTGTTATATAAAAATATTAGATTTTTTTGAAAATAATTTTTGAAACTATACATATTACTTTTTTCATTTGTAAACATTTTTGCTAAAATAAAATAAACCTTTGAATAACCAATCTTTGATCAAAAATACAACAAATATAAATATAAAATAATGAGAAGAGATAAAATAGAAACCAATTTCCATAGTACAATAGTACAAGAATAAAAGTTTTTATGTTTGTACCATTAATTAAAATCTTGAATATGAAGTTGGGGAAGATGTCTTAATCTATCTGCAGTTGTTAATGCATGCATTCTTTTGTAAGCCTCATTGTTTGAAGATGGCTCTACAACATCTTCTGAAAATTGCACCTTCTTCATACGCTTTTGTTTTTTATCTGCATAGCACAAACAATACATTAAATTTTTTATCTTCATAGCTTACTACTAAGCAAACAAATCTTATCTAGTAAGAAAGGTATCAGGTAAATTCACTGTCAACAAATTCAGTGTCATGAAAAATTCATCTCAATGAAAATTCATCACCAACAATTCATTGCCACAAAAAATTAATAGCAAAATTTTAATGCGATGAATTTTCCCTAGTGAATTGCTTGTGGTGAATCAAATTCACCTCAATGAAAACTCACCACCAGCAATTCACCACCACTGAAAATTAAGAGCAAACTTTTAATGCCATAAATTTTCCCCAATGGTAAATTGTTGGTGGGGAATTTTTCATAGACCGTGAATTCCTAGTGGTGAATTGATTGTGAATTTTCCTAGAAACTCTTAAAGAAATCCTACACAAATTTACCTTTCACTTGCGGAACCGACCAGAATCCTCCTTCGTCACTTACTTCTGAAAATTTATTAAATATGAGTTTATCATCACTTCCTTGGTCAGCAAAGAAATCAAACACAATAAACTCATTGGTCCCCTTCACTATAAAGTTTCTGAAATCTACGTCGTGTAAATTTCCCATTGTATTTCCTCCTCCATCTAACTAATTTCTAAACTCATTAGAAGAAACTCGTGGGCAATTTTATTTCTTCATGGAGAAGCACATATGCATGACTAATACAGTGGAGAATAATGACTTCAATATCAAACAATATGCAAACATAGATTGAATAACTGAATATAAGAAAAACTCGAGATCCAAGTAGTATATTTATACTCAGAGGCCATACAATTTTATTTCGTTGAGCAGTTGTGTACCTCTGATTTAGGTTTCTAAATTCATAAGATTTGATAAGTGATGTGTCCCGAGAAAATTTTAAAGAGGCTAACTTAAAGGAAACCTACTACCTGTACGTTGTCAAATTAGAATAAACTCCTGAATATCAGGCAATATCTGGAGCTAAATAATCATTTTCCTAAAAAGTGTCATAATCCTAAATCTCGGCTTGCATTCGATTTACTCTTTAGTATTGAAGGGGAAACCAATGAAAATTCATTGTGAACGTAATTGTATAATTTTGTGTAAAGAAGATTGTTTTCCTATTTCTCCAATTAATTAAATTTATTGAGGTGAATGCTACCATTGCTCACATTTTCTTTCGAACTCAACTTTCATAGTCCCTTTTCGCAAAAATGATACAAGAAAAATGATCTTGCAATATTCAAAAAATTTACAATCTAACAGGTTTCTTTTTTTAGATTGGTATTTTACGAGTCTTAGAAATACAACACCAAGCTATTGGTTACACGATATATTTGGGGAAAAAATCATGTATGTTAGTCATTATTAAAGTGTAATGACGAAAAAAGGTTTCCCCCAGAAATTTCAAACATCTTGAACCAAAACAAGGAAAGGCATAACCTAAAAATGTAATAGTCAACAAGCTATTCAAAACCTCTTCCATACACACCTACCAAAGCAAGTATCACCAAGTTATATTACAGGAATATCCAACAAAGACAATAGACAAAAGATAATGCTCAATGCCCCATTCCTTTCTCTCTAAATATTTTAGATAGACATCATCGAGAGGTCATGGGAAAGGTGCAATAAGATAAATCATAAGAAAAGATCAAGTAAACAAACAAGTTAATGTTCTTCATACCTCTATCCAAGACTAAACTATGGTGATGCTTGATGTTGATGTCCATTATAGGAAGGAAAGACGTATCCTAGGACATGATGTTATCCTTGATGATTTTGAGACTAATGGGTTGAGTGGCTATTGATACCAAGGGTTAAACAACTTGTTTACATATTGACCTAGACTTAAGACCCTGACGTTTGAGATTACACTTTTTAATTTGACATACTTTTTTTCGTCTGTTTTGCCAAAGGTTGATGGTGATAGTTGATTTATTGTGAGTAAATGTTTATTGTGGCTGAACATGTAATGGGATGGATGATTTTGGGTTTTTTGAATGTTTTTGGTATTTTGAAATGTTTTGAGGTTGTTTTAGGATTTTCGAGATGTTTTCCAAATGTTTTGTGTAAGTGTGAAATAAGTAAATAAGTAAAACAACTAAAAAACACTTCTTAATGAAACATTATATCAAGATTTAACAGTAATTAACTAATTTAAAGTACAGAAAACTTGAAAGCGTCTCATTGTTTCCTATCTCAAAAGATTTATTAAATCACAGAGGGCTCTCAAATTTGGTAAGCACTATGATTGTTAAAATGCCAATCTAGATAATGGAATGATGCTAAATGCAATGATCTACTTCTATATGGTGATTTCTAAATGATATTGATGCTACTGTAAACTATGCTGACATAAAAACTGATGGATGAAAGCTATAGTAATCTATGATACAGCCATGATATTGATTCTACAAATGCTATGATTGTTATTTTTAAATTATTTTAATATCAAATTGTTTGAATGCTAAGATGCTTGATTGCTTTTCTTGCAGAGTAAGTTTGCACAAAGATGAGAGATAGATTTCCTGTTGAGTGAGACTGTATTTATAGATTCATGACAACAATTTTGTGAAGAGGAAGCATGGCAAAGGCTTGGATTCAATTTGGACAATTGAATGGTAAGAGATTGAGAAGCTTGAGCTGATTATGGGAATGGTTTCTCCCCATGAAAACATTATGCCAGATGATAGGAAGAATCAGAGGAAGAAGATTGAGAGATTGATTCCAATTTGTCTCCAAAGCTTTCTTGTGAAATGCCAGTTGAATTAATTTAGACATAAATTAGACATATAATATCTAATTTGATAGGTGAGTGAATAGAGGAAATTTTCCTTTATGCCTTTATTTGAATATTTTGGTTTATTCAAATTAGTAAAAGGGGGATAAATAATCTAATAAAATAAACTATAGAATTTGTTTATTAAATAAATATAGAAGGGATATGATAATTAAACAACAAAGTATTTAACCTTGTTTAATTAATTAAGATTGAATGATGTGATAATTAAATAATACAAACTATTGAAGTTGTATATTTAATTAAAATTGAAGAATAGAAGAATTAGAATGTGAATTATTTAAATAAATATTTTTGTTTATTTAATAGTAGATGAATTTAATTATGATAATTAAATAAAACAAAGTGAAATTCGTTTATTTAATTAAGATGAAAATAATAGAATAAAGATTGAAGAATTTAAGATGAACTATATAAATAAATATTTCTATTCATTTAATAGTAGATGAAATAAAGGTTAATTAATCAAATAAATCATATTTAATTAATTATATTCGCCAGACCATTTTTATGTGTATACATTTTTCCCCTCTTTGAAGTGATGTGTTTACACATTGCTTCAAAGAAAATTTTGTGTTGCTGCTAGTATCGACGAATTTTTTTTAATATGCCCCAAACTTGCCCCAAACATTGATTTTCAAGTAATGATGAACATATGCCCCCTCAGGAGATAAATTAATGAATTTATGATTTTTTTGGTTTTTCAAAAAAAATCAATTTTCAGATAATTTTTCGATGATTTGATGATGATTCGATGAAGATTTGATGGTGTAATAATTTATCTCCCGACAAAGAATGTAGAATATTGCCCCTGGAAGAATTTTAATTAATCTTTCTTAAAAATAATTAATTAATCCCATAAAAATCCACTTTTAATAACCTATAAAAGGTCAAAAAGGTCCTTTTCAAACTCATTTGTGCATTTGAGTTTTTAAATTTTGTGAGAGAGCAATTTATGCAATTTGGAGCAGGATGTCGATTGCCTACCATACTCACTAGTTTGAGTGTGTGTGACATCACCATCGCCCGGCTGTTTATAGACCTCTGGTACGTACTCATTAACCTTGTTTTTTGTACATTTTTCATTTTGTGTTTTTTTTGGATTTCAAAATTCCAATTTCTTTTGGCGCTTTAGCATGCCGATGTAGCACTTCGACCTTCTGTTTTAGTGATTTTAATGTTTTAGCACCTAGGTTTAATGTTTTAGCGCTTTGGTAGAATTTATTAGCACTTTCAATATTTTAGTGCCTAGGATAATAACTTTAGCGCTTCTACATTATGTTTTAGCGCTTTGATTAGTTTAGCGCTTCGACTCGATAGATTAACGCTTTGACTTGATAAAATAGCGCTTCTAATGAAATGGCACTTTTTCCTAATGAAATAGCGCTTTGAGCGACTATTTTAGTGCTTCAAAGTCAAATTGATAAAGTTTGTCAAATTTGTCCTTGATTTTGTCAAATTTTTATCGTGTTAGCCATCTGTTTGATATATGATTGATGATCCTGATCTAGTAGATGAAGTTCAACCTCATGATAGGCAAGGTCTGATGTTTGATTGATGATAATTATCCTCATGATAGGTGAGGAATAATTATAGTTTGATTGATAAACCTCATGATAGGCGAGGTTGATTAGGTTCACTCACGAGATTTGATCAATAATCTCACCAAGATCTAATTAGGTTGACATGATATTTGATGTTTTGATGATTTGACAAAAGAGTATTGATTTTAAATATTTCATGATGATAGGAGGCTTTGACGAACCTCCAAATTAGAGAGCGGTTTCCTCAGACACTTGATTTGATACGACAGTTGGCCCAACTTGAGACAACTATCATTACACGTTGTGGATTGTCCTCTTTACTTGATATGCCCCAGATTAGGATTAATCGGGGCTTCCTGACAGCTTTAGCAGAGAGGTGTCATAGTGAGCATAACACCTTCCACCTAGCTACCGACGAGATCAAAGTTACCCCAGAGGATGTCTGGAGGATTTTGTGGATACTAGTTGTCGGGGATATTATTGTTTATGATTTATTTGAGTAGGGTGGTACTAATGCTCTTCGGAGGGGGGTTTCAGGATGATCATATTGGTGGATTGTGGATTTCATGGCGTGAGATGGTTGACGCTTATGCTACTTTGTCGTCAGTACTTGCTAGATACATTGGAGGATTCCTTTGTCTTGGTCGTAGGTCAAAGGGATTCTCTGTTGGTTGGGGTCGTGCGCTTGAGAGCATGATTGTTCACCAGATAAGATATCCTTGGGGCATGTGCATGATTTCCCGCCTTTATCAGGATTTTCATTCAGTAGTGTACCTTAGAGGTCAGATTTTGTTAGCTGGAGTCACTTTACTTCAAGTGTGGGCATGGGAGCACATAGCTATTACACGTCCAGTGATGATGAGGCAACGTCCAGCCAAGCGGCCTTATGTACACATATATGAAGGTTGACTTACTCAGCCTAGACTGGGTAAGTTAGATCATTGGCGTAGAGTACTAGATGATTTCGAGGTAGTTATCTGGTGTCCATATTTAGACTGTGAGCACTAGGATCATGATGATATGCAAATGCCATATGTTGCTCAATCATTGCTTCTCATTGGTTGGACTCATTGGGTGTTGGAGAGATTTCTTCTCAGGAGGGTACTCCAATAGTATGGTATTGTACAAGGGATGCTCCAGGGCGTTGCTCATTATGGTCGACGGCAGATAGATGCTACAAATTGGGGACCCTACCTCTCTTATGATATTGTAGTACAGGAGTTTCGGGCTCTACAACCTGTAGTTAGGGATATTCATACAAATATTATCGAGGCTCCTATTACAGCAGATTATGTAGAGTATCTGTTGTTACATCCTTTTCCTCGAATTACTATTCCAAATGAGCCAATACCATTAGTCGTTGAGGAGGAGATTGATTTTGCACACCGACACCGATGGAGGAGAGAGGAAGTTGGTGGTGAGGAGGAGGTTGGTGGTGAGGAGGAGGTTGGTAGCAGCAATGATGAGGAGGGTAGTGGGGATGGGGAGGATAGCAATAGTAGTGATGAGGAGGGGAGCAATGATGAGGAGGGGGATGATGGTGGCGATGGGGATGACGATGGTGATGAGGATGTGGATGTGCGAGAGTTTATGGTGCCTCGCAAGAGGCGATCACTAGTATCGCCCTTAGAGAAGTGGGTACGTATAGGGGTGCCTTCTCAGCATCAGTAGACATAGATTGTGAGCTTACAAGTGCAAGTACAAACCCTATAGGGACAGTTGGTACAGGCATAGGGTTTGTTGGCCCAGACTCAAACACGGTTGAAGATGCAAGCTCAGGCTCATGCTCAGGCTCTTTCACAGGTATAGGGATAGTTGGTAGCTACATAGACATAGATTTCCACCCTGACAGCAGAGCGAGATACAACCAAATAGGTTGCAAAGCAGGATTAGACTACTACCGACAGACTACAGAGATTAGCCAATGGCACCACTATAGGTGATTATATGCATGAGATTCTTCATGTGGGTCAAGAGGTAAAGTTCTATAGAGGCTGATACTATGATGTAGTTCCTTCCGCGTAGAGAGTTAGTTATGTGTCATCTAGATCTGGTAGGACTCATTCTCGGATTGTTAGTGAGGGTGTGACTCAGCCTCCATAGAGAGATCTGAGAGATCTTGCTCCACCTGGTGGGGGAGGTACTGGCCCAGAGATGCCTGCATTGTCTGGAGATAGCAGAGCATAGCTAGATGATGTGATTTTGTGATGTATTTGAGACATTGATGTATACTCCAATTTTGTGATTTACAACCATTTTTTATGTTGTATCTCTTTATATTTCAGACATCTTTGTATACTTGACATTCATTATTTTGAGATCTATATGATATGCGATGGATGGTTCGATCTATATATGCTCTATATGGTTTAATTATGGATGCATTTAATTTCTCTATTCTATATGATATGTTATGGATGCATTAATGATGATGTGATGTGCTATGATTTATGATGCTCAATAATAGTGATTATGAATAATGATGATGTATGGATGAATGATGTATGCAATTTTTTACATGGATTGATATATGCATGATGTGTCATTTTATATGATAATGTACTTATATACATGGATATGGAACTAATGATTTAAATGATTTATGATATGTGACGCAAATGGGATGTGTCTATGTTTTATTTTTGTGTAAATGTAAATATATGATGAAATAAATGGATGAAAATTATGTATGATATTTGATAGGTTAAATGGATTTATGATATGTGGTATGATATGAAACTATAGAGATTTATTATTTTTGAGATTTTCTTATGCACTCTTATGACATGTAATATCAGAAATATGATATGATCAATGAAAATTATTTGATTTAGATGTATGAATGATGAAAAGATGATAAATGATGAACGAAAATGCTCCTAATATTAAGTTTTGTTTTTGATATTTTTTCTCATGCACTTTTAATGATATGATGATGTATAATTTGACTAATGCCAATCATTTGATGACATGTGTGAATGATAAGATGCCATGATAAATTTTTCTAATGTATGCAATGAAAATGATTATGTAACTATATGATAGCGATGATGCTTTTGTAAATTTCAAGTATACTCAATCTATTAATAAAGAAAGTTAACATTGTTTATAAATTTGATTACCCATCTTTGGAACAAAATAGTCTACACATGCAAAACTAACATAAATTCCATTTAAGTCTAATATGCAAATCTATATGCAAAATTGTCACTTCAACGGTCCTTTTATCATGCTTTTTATCATCATTGAGCTTTTAAAATGTTGAAAGTGAGTACAAGCACCGATGGTATGAGTTAGACCATGATGACCTGAGTACTACTTTCATGATTTTTGATATTGCAAGTGAACACAAGCATCTAGGTATAATTGAAATGTGATGACCTGAGCATTTATTGCTTGAACAGACAAGAATTGAATCATTTACTATGTAAATTTAGAATGACATCAGTGATACTTTGTAGAGCACATCTTGCGCCAATTCACACAATAAATGATTAATTCATAGACAGCAGTCAAATAAAATATCATTCCCTTTCCTTGCTTCTCTAGTTCAATACCTCATTGAGTTGCTCCAAAGAAATTATAACTATAATCAAAGTACAACATATCCAACATTTACTTAAAGTATTTCAACCATTAGTCAGATTAGATCATCCATCCTGATTTTATGATTTTTATTTTTTTTGTGATTTTCTAAGATTTTGGATCAAACCTAACCTAAAGACCTATCCTAGGGGCCTCGGGGGCTCATCAAAGATTAGAATTGCCTACGTTATAGACGTAGAGATAGCGTAGTTCGACTAACACAGACTCATGTTTTTTACTTTTCGAGACTGATAGTTTGACTTGTTTTCAGATTTTTTGTTGTGATACGGAATGTCCAATGTGTTTCCAATGATGATTGATATTCCATGTTGGTTTTTGTTTCGATCATTTTTTTTGTTGTGTTTATCTCTTTGTTGTTTGTTCATTTTGTTACTTGCTTGATGTTTTATTGCCCCCAG
Organism: Sequoiadendron giganteum; assembly: GCA_007115665.2. Lineage (NCBI taxonomy): Eukaryota > Viridiplantae > Streptophyta > Pinopsida > Cupressales > Cupressaceae > Sequoiadendron > Sequoiadendron giganteum. The sequence continues at coordinate 175,443,331 of CM021100.1, read as the reverse complement.
TGAGGTCCAGATGTTGCCTCCAAGCTAGGGTGAGACATGATTACTTGTAATGATATGATAATGGATGAAAAGTGATGGTGGAATTAACGACCATGACATGTGTCCAATAGATGGAAAATCTATTTAAATCACAAATAGCGCTTGTTTCCAAGTTTTCACTATATGTTTTTATTGCACTTATTTTTTTTTCAGTCTTTTTTTTTGGTATTTTTAATCTTTTTGCCATTTCATTTTTTTATTTTTATTTCACCGAGATGCCTATTTTCCAGGTTTTCATCAAGGCAACCATTTTTCCAAGACTTAAATCATGCACTAGGTGATTCAGGTGTAGAAATTTATGAGGTGGATACTGTTGATAGGTTCATCGAACAAATCCCCTTTAGGTGTTGATAGTTGATAGGCTCCTGATCCATAGACCGATATGACAACAAAAGGACCAAGCCAATTAGGTTCAAACTTCCCTTTCTTATCTCTATCTTGTTGATTTCTAGGGTTTTCTTTTAGGACCAAGTCACCAACCTAAAAAACTCTAGGTTTTACCCTGTGATTGTAGCTCTAAGACATCCTTTGTTGATATGCCATCAAATGGTTGAAAGCTTGTTGACGACGTGCATCCAGCAATTCCAATTCTTGTAGTCTAGAGATTCTATAATCCTCATATGTAATGATACCCTTCAGTGAGACATGGAGTGATGGTATTTCTACCTCAATAAGTGGGATGGTCTCTGATCCATAGACCAAGGCATATGGTGTAGCTCATGTTGGTGTTCTAATGTTGGTTCTATAGGCCCATAATGGAGGATTGAGCTGAATATGCCAATCACGTCCAACATCGTTAACCTTTTTCTTTAGTATTTTTAGAATTATCTTGTTGGATGCCTCTACTTGGCCATTTCCTTGAGGATAGTACGGTGTTGAGAAATGATGTTGGATATGAAAATTTTCACACAATTCCTGGATGTCTTGGTTCTTAAATGGTCTTCCATTTTTTGTAATAATGGACTGAGGTACGCTATACCGACAGATTATGTAGTTTAGTATAAAAGACGAGATATGCTTTCCAGTGATTGTTGTTAGAGGAACTGCTTCTATCAATTTTATAAATTACTCCATTGTTGTGATTATGAATTTATGTCCATTGGATGAAGATGGATTAATTTTCCCTACCAGGTCCAGTCCCCACTGACAAAAGGGTCATGTTGATGTGAATGGGTGCAATTCTTGTGTTGGTGCATGAATTAATTTACCATGGATCTGACACTTTTGGCACCTCTTAACAAACTAATAAGACTCCTTCTCCATGTTCGGCCAGTAATACCCCAAACAAAGGAGTTTCTTTGCTAGAGTTATCCCACTTGAATGAGTTCCACAAATACCTTCATGAACCTCATGTAAGGTTGTCTCAGATTCGTTATGTTCTAAACACTGGAGAAGAGTACCATCTAGACCTCGACGGTAAAGTATGTCAGCGATTAAGGTATGTCAGGTGGATTGACGGATGAAGTTGCATTTCTAGTTTTTGGAAAGATGGGGAGGAAGGATGTTGTCTTTTAGGTAAGCATAGGTCTTTCCATAGAGTGGGGATTCAACAGAATCTAAATGGAATATGGTTTGTGATTCAGGATTATCATAAGCAATATTAGACACTTGTTCTACCATAAACTCATAACGACCACATTTTTTTGGCAACTGTAAAAGAGAAGCAATTTTTTCCATAGCATCTGCAGCTTTGTTTTCTACCCTTAGAATCTATTCAAACTTGATATCCACAAAGTAATTTTTGAGATCATCAATCAAATTTTTATATGGCATCAACTTCTCATCTTTCATCTGATATTCATCATTTACCTGATAAATGATTAGTTGTGAATCTCCATATACTTGTAATTTTGTGATCTTCCATTCAATTGCTACCTTAATGCCAATGATTAATGCCTCATACTCAGCTACATTATTGGTACATGGAAACATGAGTCTATAGGACCTTGGGATGGTGTGTCCTTGAGGTGTAACAAACAAGATTCCTACACCAAACCCCCTTTGGGTGTATGACCCATCAAAATAAAGCCTTCATTATTGTATTGTCACAGTAAGAATGTTTGCATCAAGAAACTCAATTGTCATTGGATTATCATCGATTAGCGGAGCTTCAGCTAATTGTTCAGAAATTACTTGACCTTTGATGGCTTTCCTTTCCACATACTGGATATTAAACTCACTCAAAATCATGACCTGCTTGGCCAGTCTGCCAGTTAAAGTAGCCTTACTGAGTAGATATTTTAACAAATCAATCTTTGTTATGAGCCTGACTGTGTGAGTCAACATGTAATGCCACAACTATTGGGTAGCAAATACCATAGCCAAACAATATTTTTCAATGAAGGTGTAATTTATCTCATAGCCATTCAAAGTCCTACTGATGTAGTAAATACCTTGTTCTCTTCCCTCATAATCTTGATGTGCCAACAGTGCTCCTAAAGAAATTTATGTTGTTCCAATATATAGTAGTAAAGGTCTACCTTCCGTAGGTGGCATGAGTATGGGTGGTGACATCAGATATTTTTTTATTTGATTAAAATTTGTTTCACACCCTTGATCCCATTTGAACAAGACATTTTTATGTAACAAATGATTAAATGGATGACTTTTGTCTACTAATTGGGAAATAAACCTCTTGATTGATTGTAGCCTGCCTTGTAGAGACCTTAGTTGACTGATATTATTTGGTGGCGGAATTTCCATTATTGGCTTGACCTTGGCAGGATCCACTTCAATACCCTTCTCTAGCACTATGTATCCTAGGAGTTTTGCTGATGTAACACCAAAGACACATTTCTTAGGATTTAGTTAAACATTGAACTTCTCCAGCCTTGTAAAGATTTTTCCCAAGATATCTAGATGTCCTTCTCTGGAATATGACTTCACTAAGATATCATCCACATAATCCTCCATGAAGGTATGCATCATATCATGGAAAATGGTGGTCATTTCTCTTTGATATGTGGCCCTTGCATTCTTCAACCCAAAGGGCATGATGTTCTAGCAAAAATTTCCCCATGGACATGTAAATGTTGTTTTCTCCTGATCATCTGGGGCTATTTGATTTGGTTGTAACTCGAGAAACCATCCATTATTGACAACATGGCATGTCTTGTTGTTAAGTCCACAGTGATGTCAATGTTAGGTAAGGGGAAATCATCCTTTAGACATGCCTTATTCAAATCTCTAAAATATGTGCATATTCCGATACTATTGCCTGGTTTAGATATAGGAACAATATTTGATATCCACTCAGCATAATCGATAGTCCTGATAAAACCTGCATCTAACAACTTTTTCAACTCAGCCTTTACCATCAAGGTAATATGTCGATGCGTCTTCCTTAGTTTTCGTTTCACAGGTTTAATCCCAGATGGTAGAGATAAATGATGCATTAAAAGATTTGGATCTAACACTGGCATATCAGAGTATGACCTTGAGAAAATTTAATACTTCTTTCCTCAAAGAACTTCATAAATTCTGACTTTTCTTATTCAGTCATGGATGCTGCCAGATGTAAAGTCTTTTCTTTTTTTGTCGTTCCAATATTTATAGACTGTGTAGGCTCCACCAATATTGATGATCTTTCATGATAATGTTTTGGAAGGGTGTCAAATCCCCCATATTTCGATGCCTTTGAGAGGTTTTCACCATCAGATGTGTTCTTTATTTTTACTTTTTTGAGATCTAATGCTGCCATTGAATGGTTTTCACCATTAGATCCATTATTCCTGCTTTTAATTTTTCAATTGCAAGATTTGACATCCTCCTGACTAAATGTGTCGTTATGAGATTTATGATTAGAACTCACTTTAGGGTCATTACAAAAAAGATAGTTTACGATAGCATCATCATTTGCAAAAATGGGTGCATTGATAGGTTTATTGGGTTCCCAGTCAATAAGTTCAAGATGTATTAAGGGCAAAAAGTCATCAGATTGAATTTGGTCAACTACAGTGAGGGTTCGAATAGCTATTGTGTCAAGGTTGTTAATAGGGATGTTGAGTTCTATGATATTACTTTCCTCCAATTCATCTAGCTCACTCGATGTTTTTCCATCCTCACTTGAGTCATCGACATTTTGTGATTCAAATACAAATGGTCTAGCCCTTGAGCTTTGTCCCTCCTCACGTGTGGGTGCATACTCTTTTATGACATCAATTTGTATGTTTGTGTATGATACGTCAAAGTAAAGATCCCACTCATACTCATTGGAACCCATTTCAGAACTATCTCTCATTTGAAGGATTCTTTCAATTGCCTTTTTAGTCATTTCTTGCTTTGCTTCCTCTGAATAACCCAGTCATGTTTTGTCCTTTGACTGAAGTGTGAGAGGTTGAATGGGTTCTATGATGCCTTCCTTTCTTTTTTCAATGGGTCCTTGTCCTCCATATCCCATTTTCTCTAAGATAGCTTTTCCTTTTCCATACTAATCTATCTTTATGTTGACATTTGTTGATGTGGATGCTTCTTCATCTTTGTATAGCCAATTAAGGATGGCCTTGTCTTATGATTCGTATTCTAGAGTACCTGCTTTTACAAATCTTTCATCCAGAATGGTGGTAGGTTGTGATAATTTGTGTGTTGTTGTTCATGGTTGCCCATATGATTTTGGAGATGGTAGCAATTGTGGAAGACATAGAGATTGCCTAATAGAATATTCTCTCATTCCTTTGTTAGTTAAATGGATCTTTTCTTGAAATTGTTGTGACAAAGAATTCAAATGGGCCTTATCATCTGATAAATTGGAATCAGCAACAATTGTCTCCTTTGACTGGTCCTTTTTCTCAACCCATTTGGATACAACATTTAGTTTCTTTTCATTGTTAGATGAACTAGAAGTGCTTGCTTCTCTATTATGGGGCACAAAGGTGTCTTGAGCTATTTTTATCATGTTACAATGTTAGGGATTGTTGTAATCTGTTGATATAGTCACTTCTTGACCATTGACTGGAAATTTTAAACACTGATGATAAGTTGAAGGCACTGCTTGCATTTCATGAATCCATGGATGTCCCAAGAGTATAATATAGGTTAAATATTTTTCTAGCACTTGGAAAGCTATATTCTTCACCATCGTTCCTACTTGAATAGTCAATACGATCAATCCCTTGGAGGATCTCTCTTCTTCGTCATAGGATTTTATTGTCATTTTCCTTCGGGCATCAATCACATTATCAGAATAACCTGGTGCACAGATCAATTTTAAAGTGTAAATATTTAAACCAGCTCCACCATCTATTAGGACACGTTTGATATGGTGTTTTTGGATCAAGACTTCAATATGTAGTGCAGTATTATGTGGATGATTAAGTGATACATCATCTTTTTCGAAGAATGAAAAACAATGAGGAATGGTTAAATGTCCCATCATAGCTTGAAATTGGAAAAGATCTAGGTTGTTGGGTACCGTGGTGGCCACAAGAGCTTGTTCCAAAACCTCCTTATGAGGGCGAGATTTTAAGGAGTTATAATATCGATATATGTGCTAGTATTTTTTGTAGTTGATCGATAATGTTATATTGACTTGAAGGGGGAGTGGTGGTTTTAGATGCAACTCCTTTAAACATTACCTTGGATTGCCCCCTTCTCATTATGTTAACTGGTTGGTAGTCTTGTCTTTCCCTGATTTTTAAGACATTTATCTGATTGTTGGATGTGTCTATGTTTGGAACCATATCTAATGGTATAATATCATTGGTTCCATTGTTACCAATTTGGTTACTAGTGACAGCATCACTCTTAATTATAGAGATACAAAAGATTTTACCATCATAAACGTAGTTGACACTTTTACCTTTACCATTTGTAGAAGAAGATTCTCCCTTTTCATAATTTGGTAAAGGATCTTTAAATGCAGTATGATCATTGTTAGTTTGATGTCCTTCTACGAATACCTTTTTATTATCAATCAAATCTTGGACTAGATGTTTTAACTCCATACAGTCATTTGTCTTGTGTCCTTTGTTATTATGAAAGTTACAATAGTCTATGTCATTCCACCAGGGTGGTTTTACTTTTGGATCCTAAAATCTTGCTTCACGTGAGGTGATAAGTCCATTTGCAATAAGTTCTCTCATTGATGGTTCTAGTGTTTGTCCCAATGGTTTGAATCATCATCGGTTTGATGATCTTTGATATGATTACGGTTTAGACTCTCCATTGTTCGGATTGTTGTTTTGATTGACATTTTGTTTGATGCTTTGGTCATTATTTTGATTGGTCTTTGTATTAGTAGCTGTCAAATTAAATACGGGTTTTTCATTTTGTGTGTCATTTGTAGCATCATTGTTTCCAGTATTTATATTCTTTTGCCAAAACTTTGGCTTGTCATTGTTGCCATAGTTATTTGAGGAATTTGTATTGCCTGATCCTTCATTGTAATGTTTTATCAACCCTCTTTTGACCAAAGCTTCTTCGATCTTAAGTCCATTTACTATCACTTTTTCAAATGTGGGTGGACATTGTAGTTCAAGCATAGCTCATTTCATCAGTTAGGTTGTCAATGAATAGTTCCATTTTCTCTTCTTCAAGTATAGAACGAGGATATCTAGCAAATAACCTTCGCCATCATTGTAGAAATGGGAGGAATATCTCACCTTTCTTTTTTTTCATGTTGTAAAGGTCCTTTATTGTGACATCATGTTGAATATTAAAGGAAAATTATGAAATAAACCTGTTGACTAGCTCTTCAAAAGTTTGAATCCTTGGTTGTAGTTTAAAGAATCATTCCATGCATTGACCTCCTAAGCTCCTTGGAAATAACCTCATTAGATAAGTTTCTTCTTGTCCAAATTCTAAACTCATGGTTCTGAACTCCCTTACATGGTCAATTGGATTTGTTTTACCGTTGTATTTGTCGTATTTCGGGAATTCGCAATGTCTAGGAAATGATATCATGTCTACACTTGGATCAAAAGGATAAGGACAAATGTCCTATAATGAGTACCTTTTTGTGGTTCCCTTTTGCATGTCTTGAAGTTGTTGATGTAAGTTTTGCATTTGATGTGTTAGGGAAAAAAATTGATCGATGTTTTGTGTGTGTTGTGTTTTGATTTCATTTTCTCTATGTGTTTCTTTTAATCGATTGACATCAAAATCTTTTGGAAGTTTTGCACCTGATTTCGCTAACATCGAGAGGTATTTTTCCATGTCTTGTTCTAAGATCTTTTCCATAAATTTATGGAAGTTTGGATCTTGTTGTGTTGTTTGAATGTCCTCTTGGGTTATTGTATTCTTGTCATTTTGGTGGAATCTATTCCAAGGATTTTCTTCAAACATGGTGTTTGATGTTTCAATTTCCTTTTCTATGAGTTTTTGTCTTTGTAACCTTGTCAAGATTGGCATACAAGTGTTTTTTATTCTCACTAAACTTTGATATTTTTGTTCGGATGAGTGTCAAGGTATAACTTAAGTCGAATAGAATGATAAATCCTATTGATATGACTAAGCTAAAGATCTAACTATTATGTTATGTTTCTTGATTGTGGGATGACAAAATCTTGATAAAGAAACTTAACGTAATAATACAGAATTTGTGAGATAGTTCAGACACTTTAAAGTTGTAAGATCTTGTTTCAGGTTTAAGACATTGTTTGGGCTATAAAAAGTTTATGATTGATAAAAACCCGAGTTTCTGATGCCAACAAATCTGACAGATGTGTCTGGAAGCTCTCTATTTTTTTTTCTTTTGAAGCACTAATACAAAGGACAAAAGCGCTAAAACAGACTGCAAAAGTGTTAATACAAAGGACAAAAGCACTAAACCAGACTACAAAAGCGTTAATACAAAGAGAAAAAGCACTAAAACAAACTGTAAAAGCATTAATACAGAGAGAAAAAATGCTAAAATAAACTGTAGATGCGCTAAAAGACTAGTAAATTATGACACTATGTAATTTTGGTGAAGAGATTGATTTTCGATATTTTTGGTATTTTAATAGGATATCTCCACTGATAATTTTCTGATTCTAGATGACAAGCCTAATGTTTTCAAGTTTTCTCTATTGTAAGAATTGATGGGCTTGTTGGAATATTCTATTGTTGGTTGCAGGATGGAAGATTGATGTATAGGTTGACTATGATTATGTTTATGTGAAAGAGCTCTTCTTTGGAAGTAAGCTTGTGCATACAAAAGCTCTAAAGTATAATCATCAGTATATCCCCTAGCAAAATCGTGAAACCTATGGATGAAAGTTCTATGTTGAAGCAAGACTTTCCTACTTTGATATAGAAAATTTCTTTCCAAAAGTTTCTTGTAACTAAGTCATTTTTTTGGTTCCTCGACTCTTTTTGTGAGGGATTTCTTGACAAACGTTGTGGATTTCCAATTCCTAATCATAAATTTCACCGTTTAATCTTATTTGACTCTTTTGTGTTCTTCTAGATGATCTTTATGTGAATTAATGATTTGAGAACACAGCAAGCAATTTTTAGAACAGTTGCTCTTAAGATCTAGAATCTAAACAATAAGTGTATGTTCAAGAACCACGCATGGTCCTATTTTTTTTTACTGGTTTGTTTAACAAAAATACACTTCAGACAAACTCACTCTTAAGGTCAAAAAGGTCATCGTTATACTCAATAGCCCACATCTTAAAATTATGTTGACTCACACAGTCGTGTCACCCCCTAGAGGTCGCCCGTGTTTTTGTCTTTTCCAGGTGCATACTCAAAGCTAGATTTCTCAATCCCTTGAGAAAATGGTCCTTGGCAATTACATGGTGAGTGTCTTGGGGGCATATTCTTCCCTCCCCTTGCACTACGAGTATTACAATGTCTGGTTACTGACTCAGCTAGATTCTACACTATGGTTGGTAGATAGGGTTTTCGTGCAGTGCGAAAAATGATAAACTCCCTCAGGAGACCTCCCAACCTTTAGAAAAAAGGCTTTGGGGATGGTTATCTTGCACACTACTGACTAGTTTGACTTTCATCAACAACTCACTTTTTGATTATAGTGGTTTAGAATCCTTGGCTTTAGGTGTTCCCACTTAGGTCGTTCCCGTAGGGTGAGTACTTTTTCTCACTACGGCAGGCCTTCTAAAAGATTTTAAAAAGCGTAAATTGCATGAAAATAAAGGATGAGTTTGGCCTTTTGATCACCTAGTTAAGGGGAGAGCATAAGCCTATCACCACACAAGCACAGTAATCAATGTTCAATTTTTAAATCCAAAAGACAATTTGCTATTCTAGGTGAAGATATTGCTTCACAAAAAGTCATGATGTTAATTTTAACTGATATAGCAAATGTATGATGACTACCCTAGGATTGGTTCTTTTTAGTCCAAATGCGTCAAAATAATTTTTTGGTTGCGGTCGTGTCGAATCCAAACAAGAAATTTCAGAAGCACTAAAACAGATTGCAGAAGCGCTATTTAATTCATCAAAAGCATTGTAGCATTTTGAAGCGCTATAGAATTTGGTAGAAGCACTATAGAATTCAGCAGAAGTGCTAAAACAGAATTGGACCTAGAATAGTCAACCTTTCAGAGAGCTTTGGTTGGAAGCGCTAAAACAAATTGCAAAAGCGTTAGAACTTTTGGTAGAAGCGCTAAAACAAATTGTAGAAGAGCCAAAACTTTTGGTGGAAGCGTTGCAGAATCCCTTGATCGCGCTAAAGAAAACACGCTTGTATCTTGTACGAACACTTTTCAGAAAAATTGTTAAAATATGGGGTTAGAGGCCCCACGGTGGGTGCGAAATTGTAAGTGTGAAATAAGTAAATAAGTAAAACAACTAAAAAGAAATTCTTAATGAAACATTATATCAAGATTTAACAGGTATTAACTAATTTAAAGTACAGAAAACTTGAAAGTGTCTCATTGTTTCCTATCTCCAAAGATTTATTAAATCACAGAGGGCTCTCAAATTTGGTAAGCATTGTGACTGTTAAAATGCCAATCTAGAGAATGGAATGATGCTAAATGCAATGGTCTACTTCTATATGGTGATTTCTAAATGATATTGATGCTATTGTAAACTATGTTGACATGAAAACTGATGGATGTAAGCTACAGTAATCTATGATGCAGCCATGATATTGATTCTACATATGCTATGATTGTTATTTCTAAATGGTTTTAATACTAAATTTCTTGAATGCTAAGATGCTTGATTTTTTTTCCTGCAGAGTAAGCTTGCACAAAGATGAGAGATAGATTTCTTGTTGAGTGAGGCTGTATTTATAGATTCACGGCACCAATTTTGTGAAGAGGCAACACAACAAAGGCTTGGATTCAATCTGGAGAATTGAATGGTAAGAGATTGAGAAGCTTGAGTTGATTATGGGAATGCTTTCTCCCCATGAAAACATCATGCCAAATGATAGGAAGAATCAGAGGAAGAAGATTGAGAGATTGATTCCAATTTGTCTCCAAAGCTTTCCCGTGAAATGCGAGTTGAATTAATTTAAACATAAATTAGACATATAATATCTAATTTGATAGGTGAGTGAATAGAGGAAATTTGCCTTTATGCCTTTATTTGAATATTTTGGTTTATTCAAATTAGTAAAAGGGGGATAAATAATTTTATAAAACAAACTATATCTAATTTGTTTATTAAATAAATATAGAAGGGATATGATAATTAAACAACAAAGTATTTAACCTTGTTTAATTAATTAAGATTGAATGATGTGATAATTAAATAACACAAACTATTGAAGTTGTATATTTAATTAAAATTGAATAATAGAAGAATTAGAATGTGAATTATTTAAATAAATATTTCTATTTATTTAATAGTAGATGAATTTAATTATGATAATTAAATAAAACAAAGTGAAATTCGTTTATTTAATTAAGATGAAAATAATAGGATAAAGATTGAAGAATTTAAGATGAACTATATAAATAAATATTTCTATTCATTTAATAGTAGATGAAATAAAGGTTAATTAATCAAAACAAATCATATTTAATTAATTATATTTGCCGGACCATTTTTATGTGTATACATTTTGATTTTCAAATTTTCCAATGTTTTTTTGCTTTCTAAGATTTTTACCAAGAACCTAATCTAAGGACCTATCCTAGGGACCTCGGGGGCTGATCAAAGATGAGCCTTGCCTACATTATACATGTGAAGACCACATAGTTTGACTGACACGGACTCATTTATTGATGAGGTTGAACAGTGGAAGGCTAATTTATTATGATGGACACCTAAACGACCTATCCTAGGGGCCTCGGGGGTTGATCAAAGATTAGACTTGCCTACATTATACACATTGAAGCCTCGTACTTCGACATGATGACTATGTTTTTTTACTTTTTAATTTTTGACCTGTTTTGGATTTTAACATGTTTTGGATGTTTTTGAATTTTCTGGTTTTATGAATGTTTTTGGATTTTTTGATGTTTTGAGGATTTCAAGATAACCCAATACAAGTATAGGGAATGCCCCCAACGTGATGTGATAGACTACCTCGATATAGGTAAGAAAAATCAACCTAAAGAATGTTCCAAGTGGTACTAAAAATGGGGAACATGATACCGACATAGGATCAAGCTATGATGTGAATGTGGATAGGTGATGGAAAGAGTGATGGAAAGAATGATGGAAATGCAATAGGTGAATGCAATGGAAGGCGATGCAAAACAAGCCGAAGAATCCATGGTGGATTGAAAGTGCTTATTTACACAAGGCACCTGATAGCCAAGTTTTCACCAAGGTACTTGCCCAAAGTGCCACTGAAGTGGTTTTCACTAGAGGACGATTATTTTCTTTACTATTTCAATCCTTTTTCTTTTTCTTTTTTTTTGGGTATATACCTTGCGAGCTTAGGCATAAAACTTTTTGAGATGGGAGCTATTTATGGGCTCCTACAAAGGCTCACCTTCGGGTATGGATAGCTAATATGCTCTTGATTTATAACTTGTGGTGATGACAAAGGGTCCCAACCAGTTGGATTCAAATTTGTCCTTGTTGTCTGGATTTGGCACATTTTTTTTATTTTCCTTCAATACGAGCTCTTTGACCCAGAAGGACCAACTTTTGATCTTCTTGTTATAGTTGCTCTTTATATGGTTTTGATAAACTTGGAGGTGATTCAATGCATCCATGTGTCACTCGTCCAATAATTCCAACTCATTCAACCATGACACCCAATACTCCTCATCAATGATAAGATTCTACAATGATATTCTCAGGGATGGGAGCACAACCTTAATGGGAAGGATGGCTTAAGGAGAACAGGGTTGCACAGGTGTAGGTGTGTGGATGTTGGTTCGGTAGGCCCATAGGGTAGGGTTTAACTGTAGATGCCAGTCATGGCCAATTGCATTGAATGTTTTCTTTAGGGTCTTTAGAATGGTTTTATTTGTGGCCTCAACTTGACCATTTCCTTGGGGGTAGTATGGGGTAGAGAACAGATGTTGGATGTTAAATATTTGGCATAGCTCACGAACATCCTAATTTTTGAAAGGTGTCCCATTATCTGAGATAAGGGCTTGGGGTACAACATAGAGGCATAAGAGGTAATTTAGGATGAATTTAGAGATTTTATTTCTCGTGATGTAGATCATAGGAATGGCCTCTACCCACTTTATGAAGTATTTGTGGCCATTGGATGAGGTAGGTGTTATTTTCCCTATGAGGTTGAGCCCCCACTATGAAAAATTCCAAGTTGTTATGATTGGATGGAGCTCCTTAACTAGTGCATGGATGAGGTCCCCATATTGTTGGCATTACATACATTTCCTGACATAGTCGTGAGATTCTTTCTCCATAGTAGGCCAGTAATACCTCATCCTCAATAGTTTCTTGGCCAAGGTCATACCACTAGAGTGTGAACCACAAATTCCATCATGTACTTTTGTTAAGGCAGTCAAAGCTTCCTCAAGGTTGAGGCATCGTAATAGGGCTCTTTCGATACTCCTATGGTAAAGGGTGTCACCTAAGATGATGAAGCAGGATGAATTTTTAATGAATTTTTTCTTGAGATTCGAGGTGATGTCGGCGGGGAGGACTCCTATTTTCAAGTAGGTGAATATTTCATGGTACCAAGGATCACCGGGACCAATTATTTCACATATGAACTTAGATTATGGTACCTCGAAAGCTAGTAGGAGAAGTTACTCTAGAAGGAATTCATGTTTATGGACGTTTCTTGGGAGATCTAGCAATGATACAATTATAGCCATAGCATTAGTTGCCTTGTTATTTACCCTTGGTATCTGCTCAAATGTTATGTCAATGAACAACTCTTTGAGATCCTCCACCATATTTTTGTATGGGGTAAGTTTGTCATCCTTAGTTTGATATTCATCATTGACCTGATTGATAATCAGTTGGGAATCCCCATAGACCTTGAGTGCCATGATTTTCCATTGTATTGCGATGTGAAGGCCTATGACAAGAGCTTTGTACTCTGCAATGTTATTGGTACAAGGAAAAGACAACCTGTATGATTTTGGGATACAATCCCCTTATGGTGTGATGAAGAGGATTCTTGCTCCTAACCCATGTTGTGTGTATGAGTCATCAAAGTATACCATTCAATGGTCTGCGATATTTAGGTTGAAGATTGACTCATCTGGAAACTCTGATACCAATGGATTTTTTTGCATATATAGGAGCTTCTGTTAATTGATCTGCAATTGCTTGTCCTTTGATAGATTTTTGTTCTACATATTCAATGTCGTACTCTATCAATATCATCACCCACTTGGCCATCCATCCTATGAGTGTTTCTTTAGATAACAGATACTTGAGGGGATCAATCTTGGCGATGAGCTTAATCTAATGAGCAAGCATGTAGTGTCTAAACTTCTACGAGGAAAACACTACTGCAAGACAAGCCTTCTCAACATTGAAAGAGCCCTCACAACACAAGGGCGCACACCCGTGTACTAAGACAATAGACCATCAACAAGCTACAATGACAAACCTTAAACATGGGCTAAAAATAAAAAAATTACCAACGATGGTGTTGTTGATGCCAAAGTTGTTATTAGTGCTCCAAGGAAAAACATGCAACAACAAACAAACTTACAAATTACTCATCAACCGCAAATCAACATGCAACAACCCATCTACCAAAACACACCACAAACAAACCCATCACAACAACAATTGAATCATCAAGCAATCAACAATGTGAATGCTCAAGGAGGACCACCCCCAAGGAACAAATATCCACCAAAATGCAAGTATACACCACTGGGGGAACCCATTGAATTCGGCATGCAACAGTTGGTACAAGCAAACCTCATCACACTCCCCATTTATGAAAATTACCAAGAACCTCAAGTTAAACCACCATGGTATAATGAGAAGTACCTTTGTGATTTTCACAAGATCAAGGGACACATAACAACTGGTTGTATGAGACTCAAAAATCTTATCCAGGACCTCATCGACGATAAGACTATAACCATTGAACAACCTATAGGAAATCAAGATCTCAAGATATACATGAATCCCATATTGGATCACAAGGGAAACAACAATGGAAAAGGTAAGAACTACACCAATGTAAACCATGCCTATGACCATGTTGTAGCATCATTGGATGAGTTCATAACGGTTATCAATATCAAAGAACCTAGACCTGAGTGTGGAGTGACCACACACAGTGGCAAAATTTCAATCTTCGAACCATCACCACCACCAAGAGCACCACCTACCAATCTGATATCTAATCCTAGTAGTTACAACATCTTGGAACAAAAAATTCAAGATCATGAAAAAGACTAGGGCTTTGACTCCAAAAGAATGCATACAAATTTGCATTGTTCCTTGAAGCACATTTATAGAAGTTGTATACCAACCTATTTCTATTTTGGTGAAGTGCTAAAAGGTGTTTTCTTATAGCTTTTGGACTAAGATGCCTAATTTTGAAGCGGCAATAAGTGGACCTTCATTTTGGAATTTTGACTTTGCGAGAAATCATGAAGAGAAATACATGTCTGGGGTTCAATTGTGTTCTTATCTTGATTAAATGAATTATTTTTACCACATCAACTCATCTTGTTTAAATTCCAAACTAAATATATATGTCTTAGCTCCTTTCATTCCACAAGGTCCATTATGTGAAAATCAAAGAGTCAAAGCCATAGTTTCCCTAGGTTGACTTTGAAGAGAGAAAATTGAGATATGAGCCCAAGTATTTAGAAGCCTCTAAGGATAAAATCCCTAGGGACAAGCAGTAATAATTGGACCCTTCAAAGATATTCACTCTTTCCAAAGGGTTTGAAATTTTGATGATTTGTTAAATATTTGTTTCAAATTTTGAGATCCAAGAAATGTGTTTAACTGACTTGCAAAATGCACAATCCTAGGCTGCAAAGATACTACTTGTTGAGTCCCCACTCAAATTTCTCCAAACACTAAGACAAAGCGAACAGCTAGAGATTTGGTGACATTAGCTCCCCTCCACGACACATACTTCTCGAGACCACCAAATCTCAAATCCTAAAGATCCAAAGATCCTAAGGATTTTTCTGTTTCAACTTTAAATAGTAAAATGTGGGGCGGCTTCAGAACAACCGTTCCTACACCAGCAAGCATAATTTTTTTTTGGCTTCTAAACAATTGGTTCTTAGTAAGGGCTTTTGTTTAAGGTGGTCATACACGTGGCAAAATTAGATCAAGATTATTTCAATCAAGAGGTCTCCCAATCTCTTCTTAAGAAGATATTTTAACGTATCACATGGATGCTAAGGGTGACACTTGTTGGTATGACACATTTGCACCTATTGCTTATGAATTTCATCACAAACACATTTTTATATAGCGGCTTGAAAGTAGCTTAGCCTTAGCCTCATTACCACTTGGGTTGTTCCCACCTGTCGAAGCAGGATGGTAGGCCCTCTAAAGGTACACAAAATTGAGGAAGTATGTTCGTTATTTGATCTCCTAGGTCACGCGACGCAAGGAGAGAGAATTCACAATGCCTTTGTCTCACACTAGCATGGGGTTCATTTTAAATCCAAACTTGAAATATGTGGGTGGTTATACAAAATGTCAAAAGAATGATTTTGATTCTCAAGATCATCAAGTGGCGCAAGAGAAGAGCTTACGCATTCAATGACAAGAATTGCAAACCACAAAACAGAGAAGGCACAAGTTCTTTTTAATCCTCAAAGTAAAGGTGAGTTCATTTTGAGCACCAAAAACTAAGTGTGAGTTTACCTTGTTCAATTGTATCCCACATAGCAATGTCTAGTAAATTTCTAAGTTTGATTTTAACCAATTTGAAAAGATCAAATCAATGGTTAATTTGAAACCCAAAATAAAGCTAGTTGGTCTAAAACAAAAAAAGAAAGCAACAATGAATGCCCTAGGCTATTACAATGAGCATTTAAAAAAAAAAAAATTCAATTCCAATGTCCACTTTTTTCTGCTCAAATCTGCTTGTTATTTTTCTGGATTTCTTCGCCTTGCTACACCATCATATTAGTGATCCCCATGTTAGAGAGTCTGCCATTGATTCTTTATGCAAATTGCAAACAATACAAAGTTATCACAAATAAGATTTATTTCAAGGAATCAATGATAACTTAACTTAATGAATGCATTTTCACACATAATGAATGCATTCACAAGAAATCAATGATAAATTAACATAATATGCATTTTAGAATGCATTCACATGCAAGAGTTTCTCTTCCTTGTCTTTATTTTAAAAAAAACTTTCACAAAAATCTAAATTATTTAAAAAGTTACTTCATTGATGATCTCTTAAATGTATCTCTTTCTCATCGGTTTTAGACTTTGGTATTGTTTATCTTAGTTGTGGATGTTGGAATGTTCGTTTTGAAACAATTTATATTATATATTGGTAAATCACTTCACAAAACACCAAAAATACACTTAACCAATAAAATTCCTAAACTTGTTAAGACAAGAAAATAATCCTTCGAAACAAGTGTTTGAGAGATAAAGATCGACCGCAGCTTATCCTTTGGAGCGCACTTATAATTCAAAACAAATAAACAAAAAGCTATCCTTCAAGCATTTTGATAGGCAACGTTTAACTTCAGTCCACAACAAAGCTCGCTTGTATCTCTTGCATCCTCAAGTCAGAAAGCAGGGAAGTCATGAAGCCATAGAAAGTATGCCTGCCAGAAATCAAAATCGAAGCAGCTACAATCAAGGTCGATCTCAATTTTGTATAAACTCCTCGATAAACCTGCAAACCCGCTTTCAGCCAAGATGTTGGTCAATGAAACATTGGGCATAGTCCTTGTATAGGATACGATATATATATCTCATGCCTTGAAATTGATTTACATAGATAAACAATCCTCAGTATTAAAGAGCGAAAACAAATTGTAGAATAGTACAGAGAGACCGATATTCACAGGAACAAGATTTTCGCAGAGAGAATGGTGCAAGGAAGATTCCAATAAATATTTATTCATAATGAAAATCCATCCATACCAATGCAAAAATAAAAGAAATCAACAGTACTTATCTGTGCATCACTATCTTTGTCGACATCCCATTGTATACTATCTTTCTATTCAACGTGATCTCATGGAGTGCAACGTTCCCTATCCTGAAATGTGCCCTATATCGAGATCATTCTAAGATGGCAAGGGATTTTGTACGTAGCAATCAAGTGTCATGGGCAGGAACGAGCTTGACTTGTGATGTTGCACGATGAAAATCAAGCTTCAAATCGTCCTCAAGCAACCCGACCGTTCACATGATAACCATACTTCTATCATGTTACAAATATCATCACAACGCCAGTGCAAAGCTTGTGTAAATTAACGATGTCATACAAATCCTTTAACAAGAAGCAAAATTTAGTGAAAACACACAAAAGATGAGGTCAACACGGGAGTTTTCACATAAATGAAGGTGAAAGCGATGCGATCAAAGAAGAAGGCAGGGATGGGTCTGTGAGGAGACGCCTCTAAAGTTGCAGCAAAAAAGCAGGCAAGATAAGGCAAGGTTGGTGGTTACATGGAGAGCTCTGCCGGTGAAGGAGAGCACTGGGCTCTAGGTCGTTGGTCGGCCTTCAAGAGCTCACACGCAATTCCCCCCTACCTACCTAGAAGAACCGGTGAAACTTGTAACTACAACAATATGATATTGAAGAGCAACATTAATACAACAAAAGAAGTGTAAATACAATATTAAGGTTCCCTCAACGTATCTGGTTTTGAATAGCCATATTAATATAGAGAAACATATTCAAGAAACATGTAAGGACACACAAATCATTTAGCAACATTGAGCATCTAAGACAGGACTATCACTCAAAAAGAAAAAGAAAAAGAAAAAGAAAAAAGGTACGTTGTCATGCAAAGTTCTCAACTTCTTAAGGTTGTGTGGAATCTAATCACAATTTGGTTGTTTATGTTACACACCTACACACTTACTTGCATACTGGATTGTGAGATGACCATTGTAGTTAGGGTAAAAATCTCAAATCGGGGTAAATGTATAAACATCAATAACAAAACCCTAACAATGCACAATGAAGGACAAGATAACATGAAAATCAAAATAATAAATTCAAATGCAAACCGATCTCCATGTTAAATTTGATTGATCTCCATTGCTCTTCTCCACCTCACATAAGTATGCAAGATTTTGAAGGATTGATTGATTTGATATGTTGATGTTGATTGCTCATTTTCACTGCGTAACGATAAGATGGAGATGATAGAGGAAAAATAAATAGATAGATGAGAAGATTGGAGGAAATTTTGGCAAAGTGTGGATACTAGAAGAAGATCCATCCAAATGGCTTGTGAGAGGCCATATTTATGGAGTTTTGATGTGGAGAGAAGAATATTTGATTTTGGAGATAAGATTTGATAAGGATTTGTTTTTTTCTTTATTTGACAAAAGAGGAAATAAAACGAGATAAGATAAGATTTAAAAAGATAGAAAGATTTGATTTTTTATTTTAAAAGAAATAAATCCTAAAAAAGATGAGAGTGATAATTGATGAATTATCTAATTAAATAAATTAATTAATTAGATACACATGAGTTCCAATTTTGGAAAGAAAGCAAGAAGTATTTTTAGGATTTTATTAATTAAATAAATATTTAATTTATTTAATTAATGTTGGATTTATGATTTAATTAACTAATTAGATGATGGCATGGGTACCTAGGGCAAAACATGCTACAAGATGTCTAAATGATGTAATGTTGTGGCAAGGTGTTGTAATAGGACATTTTTGGGTATCTACAACCATAAGAAGAAGTTTCTTTGTCAGATCAGAATTATAATGCTAAGATTCAAACAAAACGCTCACTTATAATTCTGCTAATAAACAGTTAGAAGTGAGCCAATGCATAGCAAATGTGAAGAAAATCTATGATACCACGATGGGCGTCAGAATGTGAACACTTAATCTGAATTTTAATTAAAGATTGACAAATATTAGCATTGTTAGTCAAATTAAGCAAACCAAATAAAACATTTTTATGAGATACTTGAACATGCTAAATATGTAAACAAGACAATAAGAAACCAAAGAAACAAATGAAAAAATATGAAAGCATATTCAAACTCTATCCCATAGTGGGAGTAGTGCTCCTTTGATGTGGAAAGAATGTCCTTTCCCACCCCCTTTGATAAGCTTCCAAGATGTGATGAAAATGTGTATAATGTTGATGCATGAAAGAGTGGATTGAGAATGTATGTGATGAAGTCCGATTGCCCTCAAAGATAATGATAGCAAATGGAGGATAATGATTTTGCATAAAGAAGTGGATCCTTTCTTCATAGAGAAGCCCTCTATAAATAGGGTTGAAGGGTTGAAGAATGGAGAGATTGGAGGAATGTGGGACTAAATGGAGAGCCAATAAGATTGTGACACTTGTCACAAGGCTAATGGGTGAGGATGGAGCACATTTTGAAAAATGTGAAGAGTTAATGCTTGTAGGTGAAGGGGTGAAGGGGATGTAAGAGAAGTAAATGCCTTTGTAAAGGGCATTAAGGGTTTTGTAAGAGGCTTAAATATCTTTGTAAGAAGCATTAATATTTGGTCAAGAAAGTCAAATAAGGAGTTATTGAAGGAATATTCTCAAAGAATATGTCTTTGTGAGGGAAAATAGGTTAATTAGTTAATTAAAAGAAATTATTTTCATGTGCAAGTTGGTTAGTTAATCAGGGGTTTAGTTTGACCAAGGTTGAGTCAAAAGTTAGAGAATGGGTAATGAGGATTAGGAGTTAATTAATTCAAAATTAATCAACCTGACAAAATTAAGAGGTTTATGACATTTGATTTAAATGATTTGATTTATTAAATCAAATGAGAGGACTTTAGGGGTTTTTTTAAATAAATTGATTTATTTAATTAAACATGATGAACATTAGTGAGTAGGAAGTGAATTAATCAAATAAACTTAATTACTTAATTAATAGTAGAAGTGATGTTAATTAATCAAAATTAGGTGCATAATGTCAATCAAGCCTATTTTAGTGTCTACAATTTGCAAGCATTATAAATCATTATAATTGTTATTAGCACTGCATATATGCATGCTATATGGTTGCACCATTCACTATTGAAATGTACAATATACTATGGTTACATAGTATGTGCATGGTTTACAATAATATCAACATTTTATCAATCATTAAAATAAATTAATCAATAACAATTTTATATATATATGCATTACATATATTCTATTTTACATATATATATATATAACTTAACACTTTATTATATATGTGTGTGTATATACGTATATATATATATATATATATATATATATATATATATATATATATATCAACTCGTATGATTATCGATATACTTTATTTGATATTCAAATGTATTAACATATATCCATTTAATATTCAAACTAATATCACACGTGTATATATATATATACATATTTATATTTATATATATTAATGTACTTGTATGAACATTGCCTTCACATCAATACATATACGTATATCAATATATATCCATAGATTTATACATGTCACTATCCATTTGACTGTCTCATGCATATGGGTAACTCGCCCATAGGCATGAGTAGATACATCTATCTACGTATGCTTATGTACATGATTAATCATGTGCATGAGTTCATCGTGGACATACGTATATGTATGTATTTATACATCATATATATATCCCATCGATTGTACTCATAAGTACTCAAAACACAAAGAAACTCAAACACTTATTTCAAGCTTGACTTCACAAACAAACAAAACTTTTCCTAACAATCAATTCAAGGTGTCTTACCTTTACCCGAAACTATTGACTTGACTATTCTATCAGTGAGTGTGTGAAAGCTCAGTTTAGACTCTCTCAAGGGTTTCCAAACCAAAATCCTTCTCCTAAGTGATACTTCCCCTCCCTTCTGGAGGCGTGAACCTACACCTACAACCAACTTGTCACATTTGCAAAGGTAGTCAATTGATCACAAAACAATCACTTGCAATATATATTCAATAGTCACAAATAAGACACAAATATAACATCAATTTGAATCAACCATTTATTCATTCTATTTCCAATTATTCATATATAAACAAAGTACATTCACATTTATTTCCATTGAAGTTACACATATGCAAGTATTTCATCTAGGATAGCTAGGTAAAAGTAACTAGGTAAATATACTACAAGGTGTAACAACCAACATGAGCAAATAATAGAATGAAGTTTGTTATATTTTTCATCTTTGATTATCTTTAATGAAGCGACTTGTGGCCTTTGGCCTTTGATGATTTTTTTCTTCCTTTCTTTGACATCAATAACTTTCCTTTGACTTCAATCGTGATGGTAGTTTTCCTTTGACATCAATGACAATCTCTGCAACAATCTTGCTTTGACAATAGTAACAACCTTTTCAACTACTAGCCTTGCAATTATACTGCAATCTATTGTACTCACAAGTTTCACTAAACTTGTTTACTTCCATTTTTTTTATCTTTGATGCAATTTTGATACTATTGAGAAGAGCTTGAAGTTGACATAGATTAAACATCGTGTGCCATACTTCAACTAGGATGAATGAAATAATCCCCACATCTTGTTATATCTGAACCATTGCAAAAATAATAAAACTAATAGCATCGTAGGGTTTCAAGTGGCAAACATGAGACTGGGTGCATGCAATCCAAGTGATTGAGAATACACCCAAACTCATGGGCCCACTAACAATATGCATTCCAATACTTTTTTTCTTTGTATCCCTTTCAAAATATTAGGGAAAAAAAATTGGAAGTTAGGGAAAAGGTATATGATCCACTAAATTTAAAATTATGAGTTAAATACAATTTTTCAAAAGGTGAAAATATAACTCATTTAAACTTGTGTTTATAGTGTTGTTTAGTGGTGTTGAAGAACATTTAAGCTTGCTAAAATAGGATATGCAAGTATATTAACTTATCTTTTTGTTCAAATTTTTATTATTGATTTAATAAATTAAAAAAAAACGTATCATATTATAAATATATATGATATTGATGCATTTATGTTAATGAGGGTTTTGAGACTTGAACAAATGTGTAATGAATAATGAAATGACTTAATGTAAGAATTAAGATGTTTATTTTTACTAGTGTTAAAAAATAAATTGAAATTGGAATGATTTATTTAAAGATTTGATTGATAAACCGAGACTTATCTTTGTCCATATATCTTTCATACATGTTTACAGGGAATACAATTTGGAGGCAGATACTCTTTCAAAAGCGGGTTTACATTTGGATGTTGATAGATGGGAAGTCATTGAACATTTGAGGGGTTTTAGCTTGTTGCCTTATAACCTCTCTATATTAATGCTTGTCCACTTTGTGTATTTTTCTTGCTTTTCTTATTGTTTTTCTCCTTGTTTAAGCTTTACAACTTCTTCAATATGAAATGTCTTTATTAATTAATGATATTATGCATTTTTTTTCGGGGAGGGAAGGGGCGGGAGGGAAGAGATTTTGAAAGATGAATACTACTAGTCAATAATTTTGAATGATAGAGAATGATTTTAGATGATTGTAATGATTTTATATATTTTTGTGTGTACAATTTAAATCTTTCGACACAAAATCAATAAACAATTAATTAAAATTGAATGAATGTAAAACCATATGAATTTTAAAATTTGAAAAAATAATTCAAAATCAAACTTACAATCATAATATTAAATATAACAAAGAAATAATATCTATAAATGTAAAAATATTATTAAAAAACTATATCCTAAATATCAATTTAATTTTGAGATGAACACAAATATTTAAAATCATTTACTAATGTGCTTTGAAACACCCACACAAAATGCTGTAAAAATGAAGGTCTCGCAAGTTTCAAGAAAAGCTTTTTAATTTTATGTATGGACCCTTTTAGATCCAAGTTCATCCGTAGAAGATTTTACTTAGCCCGGATAGGAAGTATCCCATAACAGATACAGCCGTGGATTTGAAGCAGAAGAAACGTATAAGCAGTTTGCTGCATTAGGCAAGGAGGAGATCCCCAGTTAAACCTGAAATCAGAAGTTTTCATTTATAAGATTTATGAAAAAAATCATTGGAGAGCAGGATTGATTATGCATCATGGCAATGGTGACGGTAAACAATAGTTCTCTGTCATGGAGACCTGCTCCTTTTCTGTTACCGATATCTTCAATAAGCATCTCTAGAAAGAAGATTAGGGTTAGCTGCAGTTTTCAGAGTACTTCCATTGGTCACTCATTCTGCCCTCAGGTATACATGCTTTTAATCTTATTCATCTCTTCCAGTCTCTCTATATGAAATAATGAATGCCATTAGGCTATTTACAGAATATTTCTATATTAATCACTTCTGCACAACTGTTGTGTTTGTGAGGAGTAGTATGGTAGGGAACTATATAAAAGTCCACATGTGGGGGGTAGTTTTAGTTTTGAATCATGGTTTGTAACAGCATTGCTAGAGGTAAACATTCTGGGGCCAGTTGAAAAAAAACTGTAATATAAACGAATTCCCAATTAATATTGGTTAATGTGCTTTGAAATAGGACATTATATCAGTAGCAAAGTAGCATTTAAGCCCCAGGCCGTACCACCTCAAAATTATCTACCGGAAAGAAGAAGTTGAGCCTGAAGTCCCTCCAACCGGAAATCTATCTATCTACATTCAATCTATCTCTGTGAGTAGAAGAATGACTGCTTCTGGAAAAGCAGGCCCTTATTTACCTACCCCAAAAAATCACTGCCAGGGTCTTGCTTACTCCTAGTAGCTTCTTTATTCATGTGTAATTGGACAAATAGAGTATTGATAACTCTGACCGAAGAAGAAAGAGTTTTTCATAAGACCAACAAAGTTTTATATCAGTTAAATTAGCAAGTTTTGTGTTCTAATTTATTTTAATATTTGTATATGATGCAGGTTAAAGATGCCGTGGAGGCTCTTTATCCAGTATTTCAAGAAGTAGATAACTTGGTAGCTTTTAATACAAGCCGGGTATTGAAAGCTTACAGAAATGCCCGAGTTGGAACTCATGTGAGTATTATTCTTGCTTCTTTGACTTCAGCTTCATCTTATGGTTACAATTTTGTTTG
Source organism: Sequoiadendron giganteum (assembly GCA_007115665.2). NCBI lineage: Eukaryota > Viridiplantae > Streptophyta > Pinopsida > Cupressales > Cupressaceae > Sequoiadendron > Sequoiadendron giganteum. The sequence continues at coordinate 175,418,807 of CM021100.1, read as the reverse complement.
CTTTGAATGTGAAAGAAAGTTGTCTTCTGGATTATGAGTATAGTTAGATAATTTGTAGAAAATTCATTGTGTTCTTCATTTATTTATTTTTGGCAGCACTTTGGAGGTTCTACTGGCTATGGGCACAACGAAGCAGGTGGTCGTGAAGCACTTGACAGTGCTTTTGCAGAGATTGTGAATGCAGAGTCTGCAATGGTTCGTACACAGGTATGGAAAAAACATAATATTTGATGGAACCTTTAATATAATAACATTGGAATGAGTTTGGAATTTGTTTCTTGTAGTTCTTCTCTGGTACGCATGCCATAGCCTGTGCACTCTATGCCATCCTAAGACCAGGGGATGAAGTAAGTTATAGATACCACCTTCATAAGACCTGTTTCTTACTCATTGTGTGAAATGTTAAAAGTCATTAGTGACAGATTAAAAGATACATTCTTAAACTCAAATTTGATTAATAAGACTTTACTTCAGAGTTAAAAATTATCTGCTTCTATCTTTTCTTGTTAAACATCCAGTACATGAACTGTTGCCTATTTTATTTAACTTGATTTTCAGCTTTTAGCAGTGGCAGGTGCTCCATATGACACACTAGAAGAAGTCATTGGAATTCGGAACACTCCCGGTCAAGGATCTCTCAAGGAATTTGAAGTTTCCTATAGGGAATTGCCGGTAACTAAACTTTCTGCATTTATTATGTTTGCATGTAAACACAAAAGTGCCCTATCAATAGGAAATAAAGTTGGAAGTTTTCAATTTGTTTTAGATGCAGAATTTCTTTTGCACAAATTTGATTTGTTGTCATCTATAAGCTAAGAATCTACTATATTTCAGCTTGAAGGGGATGGCGGTGTGGATTGGGATGCACTTGCAACTGCAGTGAAGCCACAAACAAAATGTGCTTTGATACAGCGTTCCTGTGGATATGCATGGCGACATAGCTTAAGTATATCTGATATCAGGAAAGCAATAAAAAGCATCAAGGTTTGTCTTCAAGAAATGGGTTTGCCCGAGTATTTATGAAAATAAGTCTCTTACTATTCTGTTCAATTGTATCAATTTACTAAGATATTTTAACCAGAACCAAAATCCGGAATGTGTGGTCTTTGTGGACAACTGCTATGGTGAATTTGTTGAAAGCATGGAGCCAACTGCTGTGGTGGGTAATTTATGTTTCTGCTGCTATGTATATGATGCTACTATATAGAATCATAAAAACATTGTTAAATTGTAAAATATAATTTTCTAGGAATTGCATGTGGTAGATTTTTTTTCTGTTGACTGGGTTTTGTTTGTAAGAGATAAGATAGCTGTACAAACAAGTTGGTCTGGTCTGTGGCAGGGTGCCGATATCATTGCAGGAAGCCTGATTAAGAATCCTGGAGGTACCATAGCACCTTGTGGAGGCTATGTAGCTGGGAAAGATAAATGGGTCAAAGGAGCAGCAGCTCGCCTTTCAGCTCCAGGCATAGGTATAGACTCAGGGGCAACCCCAGGAGACATTATGCGCTTGCTCTTCCAGGGCTTATTTTTATCCCCTCAAATGGTAGGGGAGTCGATTAAGGTAAATCCTAGCAACTAGCATCTGAACTTGATGAATATTAAAAATTCTTCCAGTTCAGTTTTATCCCTTTGATGATTACGGAATATACTTAGATAGGCACAAGCAATTAATCTCTTTTATGTGTTATTAGGGAAGTCTTATTGTTGCTGATGTTATGGCAGCAGAAGGTTATAAAGTGCAGCCTCTTCCTCGGGTCCCTCGTCACGATATCATACAGGTACTATACTGGATCCAAAATTTTGCCCTTAGGACTGAAGAGACTGGCAACAAAGCCTTATGTTATTTATCTCAATCCTGGTTGATGAACCAGGCAGTCCAGTTGGGAAACCGGGAACGCCTCTTGGCATTTTGTGAGGCTGTCCAAAGATGTTGTCCTGTTGGATCCTATATCAAACCTGTAGCTGGTTCAACCCCTGGATATGCATCTGAGGTATACTCGTTTACATTAAAAATTAAAATTATCTTTGAAATGCAATTGCTTGTGAGCTGCCTTTCTGAGTACTATATCCTTGTTTGTATGCTCAGGTAGTCTTTGCAGATGGCACATTCATAGATGGAAGTACAAGTGAGTTGTCATGTGATGGGCCATTGAGAGATCCATTTACAGTCTTTTGCCAGGTTTGTATCATTGCCTCCAGTCCATGACTTGCAATTCATAATGTTATGTTTTCTGGTGGTACCATATCTAAAAGACATTGCATCCAACTAACCTTTTGTTCCTTTGATATTACAGGGTTGTACACATTGGACTCAGTGGGCATTGGTTATGGAGGAGGTTTTGAAATCAATCTAAATGTATGGGTCTGCAAGATGCCTAATTCCGTTTATTTGCAATGAGAAATTGTGTGTCAAACAGTCAAGACAAAGTTTGACATGGGCTTTGGAGCCAATTTTGATGTTGTGAACTGCCACCAATTTTTAGAGAATTAAATTGATTTATTGGTTTTATTATCTACAACTTCACAAATGATGAACATTCTTTGTGAGGAGCAATTCTGTTTTAATTATATTTCAAACTAACATTCTTTCATGTGCAGATCAAACTAAAATCAGTCTGAAGTTTTTGCGTCAACTTAAACTTCAAAATGACATCCCGTATCATAGGCCACCACATTAATGATTATGCACCCCTTGACTTTAGTGTGGATTGATTTATTTGAATGAATGGATCATATGATACTGCAGGGAACAAAGATTTATATAAGCCTGTCCATAGAAAGCGTTGACTCAACCTTCTTACAGAAACACTTTAACTTTTGAGGGTGTAGATTATTTAAAGTGTCTCTGTATTTTACACACAAAGAAAAATGTTTAGAAGTCGGCAGTTGGAAAATGCAGCATAAAAATTTAGATTTATGGTAGGAGGAAATACATTTAGATTCAACAAATAACAATGAATCTAAATGAATGCTCGATGTGAGTAAAATTTACAATCATTTAGTTGGTATTTTTTTTGTTTGCACATAAAATTTACAAACATATGGTTGGTATACTCTTTTCGGCCAGGGAGCTTCCAAATAGGTTGCAGGCAATTTGATTGCAATATGTAAAAAGCAACATGCCACTTTCAACAGAAAATTGACTCATTGACCCAAGCATGCAATTATCATCTTACAGCTTCAACAGAAAGCATTTGGTGTCAAAAGATGGATTGTTAGTCAGAGACATAACGTGTGGAAGGCTTCAAAGTTTCCCTATGCAGTCACTTACTATTCCTGAAGGACATCTTGTGGTGGAAGACAAGCATACATCAATCATCACTACTCTGAACGTGGATTCGTTTTTAAACTTAATCTCACGGGAACTCTCTGCATTTGGCTTTGAAATGAATGACCTCTGAACATTTCCATGTTTCTAGTGCTCACGCTCCCCAATCAGCTGCAGACCTGGACACTTTCAAAATCACCAATTATCATGCTACTTTCTTTTTTGTGCAATTTCCACAAATGTGTATATGAACTGTAGAAAAAACAATAATACACGCAGACTCTCTAGTTGAGTTGTAACAGAGGATATTACACTTTCAACAAAACACAATCTACAACGACACAGCAAATTGCAGCAACCTTTTTATGAAGTTTGTGGTCCATGATGTGGATGCCATCTTCCTAACTACTCAGATGGTAGAGATTCGATCAATTGTAACAAAGGCAAATTCTAACATGATAAGTTGTTAACAGAGGAAAAAGTAAGAAACGGTAGGCTTAAATGTTCTCTACGCTGAAGCCATCTGTAGAACTGTTCCATCAATTTTTAACAATGTCAAATATAATTTTCCCAGCTTGTTTAGGCTAGAGAAGCGAAGTTAAGATATGTTTTAAAGATTTTGATTATACAACTACTTTTAAATAAGTTTGCCAAACTCTGTTTTTGGTTTTCACGAAATTTAGTATGATAATGAATTCTTTCACATACGCCTTACATACAAAACATTGAAATGGAAGTGTAGACTTCTATCGAACTTCTCTATGATAGGATTTTGATTAGGCATATGAAAAAAAATGTTATTTGTATAATGCGACAAAAAAGGCCCTTCAAAGTAGCCTCTTATACCATATTAATAAAGCGTAAGGTATAGATCCCAAAAGAAGTCGTGTCAAAGAAAATCACACCACAGACAAATGTAGAGCACAATGGGTGAAAATCCAATAATAGGGCACGTAGGCTGAAAGCTATCTGTTATAGCATTAATACTAATATCAAAATTTAAATTGCTGTAATTCCTAGAAGTGTTGCCATTATTCTTGGGCTACAGGAAACATGAAGTGGGATCCCAACTAGTATCTCCTTGTTTCATTTGTCCTTGAATGGGCCCATTCTAGAGAGTGCTGTCTTACTCTTGCTGCAAAGAGAAAGGAGGGGTTTGAATAGTTGGTATAGTGTAGTTAGTAGTTCAAGTAGGATTGGGTCTCCCACATAAACAGTTAGTGTGTTGATTACAATATACCAGCTGTTTATTATTAGGTATTGCAAACTCTTACTTAATAGTTCAAGTTGAAAAAAAGTGTTCCTTACTATTTAGGTAGGATAGAGAATCAATGTATGTCAAGAGGCTTGATGTAGATAAAAACAACATTTCAGGGATCCATATGTTACAACCTTCCATCAAGACATAAAATTATGAACCACATTTGCTCATATTGCCTACAAACCAATCTAAATTTTATATTTTTATGAAGTGGTTTATGTTTTTGTCAGTGTTTCCCCAAGTTTCTGAGATGGGGACGGTAGGATGAGTCCCCAAGTTTCCAGATTTTGAGGTCAATTTGGGGACGATGGGGGGATGGCTATATAAAATATAGGAAAAATTTAAAATATATAGAGAAATTTTAAATATTCATATGAAAACATGGATAATACTCATGTGAAAATATGGATAAAGCATGCATAATATACATTATAGAATCTTAACATATAACATTTGTGTTCAAAATTATTTGTCAATACTCAATACACGTTCAAAACTCAAAATTAGCATACATGAAATCATGAAACAACCTCCAAGTTATAATTTATAAATTTATATCAAAATGTTTAAAGGCTACATTGGTGCCATATAGTTTTAAAGTTTAAACTTTTACATTATGAATCATGATATGAAAATCAAAATACAAAAACAAAGAGCATTGTTGCCCCTAATCTGCATCTCCCATTACCGCATCATCCTTTGAGTCACTGCCACTACGATGGTCCACCTCAGCCTCAATCGACGGGGATGGTAGGATGAGTCCCCAAGTTTCCAGATTTTGAGGTCGAATTTGGGGACGATGTGGGGATGGCTATATAAAATATAGGAAAAATTTAAAATATTCATATGAAAACATGGATAATATTCATATGAAAATATGGATAAAGCATGCATAATATACATTATAGAATCTTAACATATAACATTTGTGTTCAAAATTATTTGTCAATACTCGATACACATTCAAAACTCAAAATTAGCATACATGAAATCATGAAACAACCTCCAAGTTATAATTTATAAATTTATATCAAAAGTTTAAAGGCTACATTGTTGCCATATAGTTTTAAAGTTTAAACTTCTACATTATGAATCATGATATGAAAATCAAAATACAAAAACAAAGAGCATTGTTGCCCCTAATTTGCATCTCCCATTACTGCATCATCCTTTGAGTCACTACCACTACGATGGTCCACCTTAGCCTCAACCGACGGGGACGGTAGGATGAGTCCCCAAGTTTCCAAATTTTGAGGTCAAATTTGGGGACAATGGGGGGATGGCTATATAAAATATAGAGAAATTTTAAATATTCATATGAAAACATGGATAATATTCATATGAAAATATGGATAAAGCATGCATAATATACATTATAGAATCTTAACATATAACATTTGTGTTCAACATTATTTGTCAATACTCAATACACATTCAAAACTCAAAATTAGCAATACATGAATCATGAAACAACCTCCAAGTTATAATTTATAAATTTATATCAAAATGTTTAAAGGCTACATTGTTGCCATATAGTTTTAAAGTTTAAACTTTTACATTATGAATCATGATATGAAAATCAAAATACAAAAACAAAGAGCATTGTTGCCCCTAATCTGCATCTCCCATTACCGCATCATCCTTCGAGTTGCTACCACTACGATGGTCCACCTCAACCTCAACCAACGAAATCCCAACCAATCCCTGGTGTCTCCTCCTCATCAACCTGGGCCACGTCTTCGAGATCAATATCCTACTATAGAGCTGGAGTCTATCAATACTCTGGAGTTTGACGATCCTAAAGCTGAAGAGCAGGCACGACCACTAGCTTATTCACTCATCTAGAGGTAAGTATATTCCTCTTGAGGGAGTGGATAAAGCTATATGTGGACCAATTTTTCTCTGCAGTAGAGGAACTGGAAACCTATGCAAAAAGGCGAGTAGCAAGTGTCTTCAACTGAGGTGTATCCTCCCATGCCATGTCCACCATCCAATAGGGTTTGTTTGAGCTAATATAGCTCTATCCAACCTCACCTGTGATTTACTCAAATTTGGGCCATGAAGATGTGCAAAGTCAAGGAATTGTGTGCAAAGTATTGAAGTTTGTTCTATTGAATACATCTTATCAATGGTCCATGTGAACCCATCTAAAACCTCTGAAGTGGGGTGTTCATTTTGTTCCACCTCCACGTCACAATGGGCCTAATGTGTTGCTCATATAAACCCAAAGTGGGATCCTTTGCCAAAATTGTTTGCTTGATATTCCCAGGCATATTATCAAATGTTTCATATATCTCTCCAAGACTAGGAGAGTTTGTATCAGCATATCGGATGACATCTACAATAGGCAAGATGAAGGAGCAAATATATCTGCAAAATGCAAACAAAAAGTTCAAAAGAATTAATTAACAAACTAACTGGCATGTTAGAAACTTCAAAAGTTGGAACATTAGACAATAAAATCAAAAATTTAATATAAAAATCAGCAATCTAATATTTATTTTTTAATAAAATCGGCAATTTAATAATAAAACCAGCAATGTCTTATCTCACATTGGATCACCAATCGTCATCAAGGATCTTTTGTTTGATGGATTTTCCTTGAGTAGAACTTGAATTAGGCCATCTAGTCCACTCTGAATTCACCACCATCAATTGTGAAAGGCTCATGCACCTCAAACATCCTCTCCAACAAGATGAAGTATGTGGCATATCTATATTCATTAAAATCAAATCAAATTTAGAATACAATTTTTGAAGTTTCAAAATTTGAAAGTGAAACAAAATGAATACCTTGTCTCAAGAAGTTTGAGAAACTCCTTTGAAAATGATCTAGAGAGAGCAAGTGAGTTGTGGTGATTGCAAATGAACATTTGAATATCTTTAGCTTTTGCCACCACTTGCTTCACCCCATTTGAATAAGAACATTTTTTAGGACTCCCTCTGAAGCTCCAAGTACTTGCATCAACCTCCTGACCTCTTCATCCAAGATTGTCTACAATGCTTGCCTTAAAGGAACGGTTTCCAACACACACCTTCGGCACTACTGACTTGTGAGAGTTCAGGACTGTCCTTCTTGACCTCATCCCAGATCACCCTATTCTAAATAGGTTTGCGGAGCTACCAATGTCAAATCTAGATTGATTGTCTTGTGCAATTTTGTTCTCTATAGCTGAAGAGGTCTTCCAAGGACTTTAGCACCTTGCCTTGCAACATTGCAATCCACTTAGTTGACACCTTCACTTCTTCTCAGTGAGTTACAGAACTCCCTCTTGATCCCTACCTCAGAGATTGCAAAGAAATCCTCTGGAAGTGAACTCTCCTCCATTGACTGATCTCAGAACCTTAATCCTTTTCCCGGACATGCTCTCAACTCGTGCCTTGAATTCTCGAAATTTAACTCCCTCTGAATATCATTTCCTCCTCTTTGAAGTAGTTGATCGCAATGACAATTTGTATAGGTTTTATGTTGTTTAGTGTTCATCTTTCTCAATCTTCTTTGTTGATGCAAATTCTCCATCCAAGGCTGACCCAACCTTGTGCCTTCGAGAGATGTCTCCAATGAAGAATCATAAGAGTTATGTGCCACCAACTCAATCCCAAGGTTGCAAGCTATGTCTCCATGTTTGTCCATCTCTCCAACCGACATGACTTCCTCACAGGATGCCTCAAGCTCTTCTTCCCTTTGAATTCCTTATGCAATCTCGGATAATTAATCCATCATCCTTTTGCTCCTCGATCCATCCTGCATTTTAAAGAGATTAATAATAGTTCATGAAATCAAACTACCCCGAAGAGGAATATACAAACCAATGCTAATAGCATACATGATTCACTATTCCAAGTGTTATTGCATGAATTATTATTAACTACATGATTATTTAAATCCATGATCATTATTCAAATGTACAAACATAAAATACTTATCTTTGTTGATTATGTTGCAGCCATTTTACTCTTTTTGACAACCATCATCTTCTCTCAATGATGTAGCCTATATTTGCATGAAGCAAACACCTACAGCTCTAGAACATTTCAACAAACTCCTGGCATGCAGATTTTAGACCTTACTCTAACTGATGCATTATGTCAAACATTTATTACTCTAACTAATGCATTATGTCAAACATTTATTAAAACATGAGGGACGGTCAGCCATCCCTGGATGATCAGGGGACATCTAAGCATCCCTTGGTCGTCCCTAGGATGATCAATCGTACCCCTTTTTGTTCCCCTATTTCTAACACATTTCTTGGCTTTTTCAAAAATGGAAATGGTAGGGAATTGTCCCCCAACTGTCCCCTTGTTTCCAAGTGTATAGGAGCGAATTTGCACCCCTTGTGTAAATTCCCTTTTCGCATACCCCCATCTTAGAAAATCAAATCCGAAGGCGAAATTCCACATCACCCACCTGCCTTCCATCCACATGGCATGTGTTTTGTGCGTCGATAAGGGAATTTTCGTCAAGGACGTGAGCGCGTGCACGGACGTCTGTGTGGCGCATTGTCGTCCTTAACAGATCCTGCCTTTGAAGTCCGCAGGGACCTTACACTCCTCATTTGGGACGAATTGTAATGCCTTTGTGAGACCAACCGACCCAAAACGGCTCCTTTTGGCCTTCAAATTCATTCCATTCACTCACTTCATCTCTTCTACACAACTCTTCACAATTCAAGCAACTTCATTCAATCTTCTACACACTTTGGGATCTCTTGACCATACTCTTGAAGTATTCTACTAGCATTTTCACAGCTTGAGCAATGCAGCAGTTAGTTACTCCATCAACTTCACTTTTGCACGTGTTAGGTAGCCATAGAAGTAGTGAGCTTGGAGTCTTGTGAGACCTCTCATCATCACCGTTGCGGCTGTGGTGACTTTGCCAATTTCGTTGCTTGCATTCTTCCTTCATTGGCCTTGAGAGCCTTTGGATGGAGGTGGTAACGCTTCACTCTCCCTTTTGTGGTTTGATTGAGTAGCATAGTATTGTTTTGTAGTGTTCAACAATCTTTTTTTCTCTTCCATTTCCTTTATCATACTTTCTATTATGTTGCTTTCTTGCATGTCTGTGGAGATACAAACACCAAAACAGGAGTTTCACTAAGGCAAACCCTTATACAACCCCAACAATTTTTCCCTCTTGCTTGCGTGTATGTGAACGTGTGCGTGGAGCTCGCTGGCGAACTGGCGCTTTTGTAAGTTAGTATTCGCTACCCTTGTTTTCATCCACTTATTTTATCATTTTCATATTAATCTCTCATACTTTATCATTTTGTTTATTTCTTTAAAATTAGTCAACTAGGCTATTTAATAGGTTTTTGATGTTTTTTATTGCATTTTACATTTTCTAGTCATACAGACACCAATGCACCAAAGAGACGCGTTGTCGTCCCAGACCCACGCTACCGTCCTCAAATAGAGAGTTATTTGAAGCATAGTTTGGACTCCACAAACTAGCTCGTCTAACCCCAACCAGATTTTCGGGTCTACAAAGTGACAAGAGGCACTTGAGAGTGCTCTTCATTCTCGATCCTCATCCCAAAACAACTATTAGAGTGAGGTAAGTTAAAGTAGCCCTCCACTCTCAACTCTCTGTGATCTGAATCCTTGACATGGTTGGCCCCCCTCTCTTACACTAAGATATCCCAAGGATAGGGACAGGTCATTTTAGGCAAGGGACGCATCCCCGAGTTTCCTTGGCTTTTGCCCTTGTGCATTGACTCAACCAAGACATGCAATCTATTTGTTATATTGTTTCTTAATATATTATGTGTACTTGTTCTATTTTATCTTTTCTATGTGTTTCTCCTTTCTATGATTGTATAAGGTGAGAAAAAAAATTTGTAACTCTCCCCTATTTAGGTTAGTGTATGAAGTTGTTTCTACTCACCTGGCTTTCTGTCAAATCATCACTGTGCCACTTGACTATTTTGTATATAAATTTGAATATTAAATACAAATTGTAATAAAAAAATGCTGACATTTTATATAAAAATTATATTCCAGAATCCTAATATTTTAGATATAAATTTGAATATTCAACACAAATCAGAATTAAGAATTCTGATATTTTATATATAAATTTGAATATTCAATATAAATCATAATTAAGAATCCTAATATTGGTTTTCGGTGCTGTATTTTGTTCTGCAAGTCTCGCTGCATCCTTTGCTGCTTTCTGCATTTGTACTTCCTATATTAATAATAAAGCTTTTATTTCAATTTTTTTTTTTTAAAGATAAATGATGTCTTTCGATGTGATTGTATAGACTAAAGAAATCACGTATAGCTATCGAAATCTAATCGAACGCAATTGTCCTGTACATCAAATAAGACGGATTTGCCGACATTCTATACCATCATATAAGCTTACAAAATATTAGCCAGCTAATCTATCCATGCCTTGCAAGCTATTTACCAACTACTTTAAAATAAAAGTAAAGATATTTCCTTCCCTAATTATTTTGGAGCAATGCTTAGCTAAATAGCGTCATCTAGCTACCAGCACTGGCTTATATTAACCTTCAATTTGCACCATACAGTGCCATCAATTTGAAGATTAGAGACTAGTTTTATATAAAGTTCACCATGACCTTCAAAATCCATATTTGAATTTAACATGCCTTGAAAAATTATCCCGCAGTTATTCTAGCATGGGCACCATTGACCCAGGCAAGTTTACAAAGGTCAACTCACATATAGATGTAAATCCAGAACAGAACACCAAGCCGAAATGTTTGCGAGTCATTTACAACAAGGTCGTGCATCTTTAAAAACTACTTTTATGGTTCACAACATGCCATCGAACCAACCATATTAACTTGATCTTAAAATACCTTGTCCAACATTGTTCTGCATACCAGAAATACATAGAAGTTGAACATTTTTAATGGTGTTGGAGGCCAACCGTGAATCAATATAACATTTCAGTTGTTTAGCCACAATAACCAATAGGACCAACCAACCAATATGCATAATATATATTCCAAGAAAAAGAAAATAACATGCACTTAGTAAAACAAACTAGATCAGTTGAAAGACATCCCCTCGAGGAGTATTCCATTGCCAAATCTAAAATCAGACCAATTACAAAATGACTGAAACTAAAACTGTCGTACATACATATAAGAAACTCTATGACGTTGATTTCTATCGGTAGATTATAGCTTTATCACAGCTATAAACTATTGCGTCAGAATTTATTTAGAATCTAATAGAACTTCACTAAATTTACAAAGCTCAAATGCATTGTATCATAAGAATATTTTCCTCAGCTTACAAAAGGTGCTCACCAGTAAAAGATGATGGATATCGCTCTTTGTCAGACCTCAACATGGCCATAAGCATCACATTTAATAGATTTGCTTAGTTGCAAACCCAAACGCTACCATCCTTACATATCATACATTGACAAAGAAGTTCGTTGGTGAAACCGGCATAAAATTTATGCAAATACTTATGATTGCCCACCACATGAACCAACCCCATCATAATTGTCGACTCAACTTTCATCGGATTTCATCATATTCAATCTTCATCAGAACTCTCATAAGCCAATCCCAACAAACCTCCACCACTGGCTTGATCTTTTGTGTCCCCTAGTTTGGATGAGTCACTTCCTTGATTATTGCCATCAGAATTGACTTTGGGAACGGCAATAGTTTCTGCTGAAGCAATTCTATTTAATTTAACATATAAAGAAGCTGAAGATGCATTAGCTGCTTCTAGTGATTTACCTCCACTTGTAGTAACAGATGGATGACCAGATACTCGCTGTCTCTTGGGTTTTACCTCTAAAATGTTCTTGAGAAGGACTTGCTGCCTGCAAAACAGTAGTTTTGAAATTATTAAAAAAAAAACAGCAATGCAAAGAATGTACTAACTATATTTTAATATTTTTCTTTGTAAAAGAGATTAATCAAATATAATAGCGATGGCAGAACAACAGCACATCCATTATAAAGAATACTTTTGTGACAGACCAATGTCACTAAGTGGCTGTATGACTATTCCTGTAGGAAAAGGACAAGGGCTCTGATTCCATTTGAAAACAAACTTATGCACTGGACTGTTTGAATTTACATGGACACTTTTATCAAAATAGGATTATTATCATACACACTAGAGAGTATCATAGTGACTGTAAGAAAACTTCTTTGCATTATTTGAGTACATTTCAACCATGGATGTTAGGAAAGACATCTTCCTTCTTTTGGTCACTCGTATTCAAAATTGTGGAAGACTCGCCCACATGACTTATAAAGGAATCGGATAACATAGTGATTATCCTATTACGCTGTGCTGTAAATCTGCTAGACAGTGTGTTGTATGCAATTACAATACCGTATCCCACTAAATTTCCAGTTTTTCACTGTCGTTTAGTATGGAGTTGCTTCACACTTGGCACATCTACGTCTTTTACAAACTTCTGCTAAATCAAAAGTATACCATGCATCTGTCAATTGACATGGAATCCCTAGGCATTTGCAGGCCACACTGATATTTACTCAACTATGCATAGGTTATATGATGCAAGAGAGGCACTAAAATGAGGGTGTTAAGGATATAAGATCTTAAGTAAAAACATATTTAGATAAGATATTCATAGAACGTTTTTTAGTTTTTTGTTTTACAGACATTAAGGAGCCTGTCTTAAATTGATTGAATAAATGACGAAATGCACTCAGATTTTGCATTATTTAGAAATAAGGAAAGCAATAAACGTAGGTAATAATTGCATAGAAATACCACTTCATTTCATTGCCCTCTGTACTTTACTTACAGATTTGTGTTGGCACATTCTATGTGGACAGAGCATCAGCATAAGCGTGTCACACAAATATTTTTAAAACAAATGATATTCCATTTCATTTCCTTGCCCTTTGCCTTTCAATATTTTTTAAAATAGCATAGCATAGAGGTTCCACTTCATTTCCTTGCCCTCTGCCCTTGGAGACCTATTCTGGTATATCCCATGTGTACAGAATATCGGGGGCAGCAGAGCATTCTAATATTTTAAAATTGGGGAACAATATTCTATAGTAAGAGAAAACTAAATGTAGGGTTAGCTCCCCCGCAAGAACTGCAAAACAATAGCAGTGGGGTGACCTGAGCAAACCAATTCAATGTTTTCCCACCCCACCATGCCAACAAGTGGGATGGTGTGTCACATTTAACCTCACCCGTGGAATACCACACCACTAGATTTCTCTTGGAGGATAGTGCATGGCCAAGGGCAATCATCATAAATTTAACTGCAAACATTTTCTGGTCTTGACTTGTAAAACACTCAAAATGCAATCTGCTTAGAATGTGGAGAAACAGCTTATATATCTTAAGACTTGACATGGTATAGGTCCTATAGTGCAAGCAAGAAACTAAAATGAGGTTAGGCGGCTATAAGATCAAAACTGAACAAAGCCCTAGACTAAGAAACTCTATGAATGATATAATTATAAACTCCAAAGCCAAAAACTATTTCTATCAAAAGTCTGTGATGACCTCTAGTTTGAGCTGCCACATTTTCCGAATGCTCTTGCAATGCATAGAATGTTACTTTGTTTCTTGTTTTACAGACATCAAGAACCCCAAATCTTAATTAATTGATGAAATCAACTCAGAGATTTTAGGTTACTTACAAATAAGGAAAGCAATAAAAGTAAGTAATAATTGCAAACACTCTATTTCATTCATTTCCTTATCCTCTGCACTTCACTTCTAGTTCTGTGCTAATATATCCCATGTGTCCAGAATATTGGGGGCACCAAAGCATCCTAATATTTTAAAACTGGGGAACAAAATATTCTGTATTAGAAGAAAAATAAATGTAGGTTAGCTCCTCACAAGAATTGCATAACAAAGCAGTTGTGCAACCTATGCAGACCAATTCAATGTTTGCCCATCACACAATGCCAACTAGTGGGATGGTGTGCCACATTTAACCTCTCCCATGGAATACTGTGCCACTCCATTTCTCTTGGAAGATAGCACTCAGCCTAGGGCAATCATCTTCAATTAACTGCAAACATTTTCTGGTCTTGCCTTGTAAAACACTCGAATGCAATGAGCTTAGGATGCTGAGAAGCAGCTTCTCAAGACTCTTAACGCAGTATAGGTCCTATAATGCAAAAGAGACACTAAAACGATGGTAGGAGGCTAAAAGATCAAAGTGAACAAAGCCTACAACTAAGGTATTCTATGAGTGATTTAAGATCTAAAGCAAAAAAAAATTATCAAAAGTTTGCAACGTCTTCTGGTTTAAAGTGCCACATTTTCTGATTACTCTTGCAATGCATAGAATATTTCTTCGTATTCTTGTTTTACAGATATCAAGAACCCTGAATCTTATATTAATTGAAAATGACAAAATCATCTCAGAGATCTTTAAGTTATTTACAAATGAAGAAAGCAATAAAAGTAAATAATAATTACAAAGGTTCTATTTCATTTCCTTGCCTTCACTGCAGTTCTAGTTCTGTACAATATATCAGCAGCAGCAGTGCATCCTAATATTATAAAACTGGGGAACAAAATGTTCTATACAAAAGGAAAACTAAATGTAGGGTTAGCTCCTCGCAAACACTGCAAAACAAAGCAGTGGTGCGGCCTGAGCAGCCCAATTCAATGTTTGCCCATCACACCATGCCAAAGTGGGATGGTGTGCCACATTTAACCTCTCCCGTGGAATACCACGCCACTCCATTTCTCTTGGAGGATGGCGCTCGGCCTAGGGCAATCATCATAAATTAACTGAAAACATTTTCTGGTCTTGCCTTGTAAAAACACTTGAACGCAATCAGCTTAGGAAGCTGAGAAACAGCTTCTCAAGACTTGACATGGTATAGTTCCTATAATGCAAGCAAGACACTGAAATGAGGGTAGGAGTCTAAAAGATCAAACGTGAACAAAGTTTAAAGGATACAACTAAGGAATTTTATGAATGATATAAGATCTAAAGCAAAAACATAATTTTATCAAAATTCTGCAATGGCTTCTGGTTTAAGGTGCCATACTTTCTGATTGCTCTTGCAATGCGTAGAATGTTTCTTATTTTACAGAATCAAGAACCCTGGATCTTAAATTAATTGAAATTGATGAAATCCACAGAGATATCTTAGGTTATTAAATATTTACAAATGGGGAAAGCAATAAAATTAAGTAATAATTACAAAGGTTCTATTTCATTTCCTTGCCCTCTGCACTACACTTCTAGATCTGTGGTGGTGCATGCCATGCGTAAAGTATATCAGCAACAACAATGCATCCAAATTTTATAGAACTGGGGAACAAAATATTCTATAGAAAGAAAAAAAAATTATAGAACTGGGGAACAAAATATTCTATAGAAAAAGAAAACTAAGTGTAGGGTTAGCTCCTCAAAAGAACTGCAAAACAAAGCAGTGGTGCAGCCTGAGCAGCCCAATTCAATTTTGCTTATCACACCATGCAAACAAGTGGGATAATGTGCCACATTTAACTTCTCTTGTAGAATACCACACCACTCCATTTCTCTTGGAGGATAGCGCTCAGCCTAGGGCAATCATTATAAATTAATTGCAAACATTTTCTGCCTTGCATTGTAAATCACTCAAATGTAAGACACTAAAATGAGGGTGGCAGGTTAAAAGATCAAAGTGAACAAAGCCTACAACTAAGGTACACCATGACTGATATAAGATCTAAAGCCAAAAAAAAAAAATATCAGAAGTCTGCGATGGCTTCTGGTTTAAGATGCCACATTTTCTGATTGCTTTTGCAACGCACAGAATGTTTCTTTGTTTCTTGTTTTACAGAGATATCAAAAACCCCGAATCTTATATTAATTGAAAATGACAAAATCCACTCAGAGATCTTAGGTTATTTACAAATGAGGAAAGCAATAAAAGTAAATAATAATTACAAAGGTTCTATTTCATTTCCTTGCCCCGGATTGACACTGCACTTCTAGTTCTGTGCTGGCACATCCCATCTGTACAGTTTATGAGCAGCAGCAATGCATCCTAATATTATAAAACTGGGGAACAAAATATTCTATAGAAAAGGAAAACTAAATGTAGGGTTAGCTCCTCGCAAACACTGCAAAACAAGCAGTGGTACGGCCTAAGCAGCCCAATTCAATGTTTGCCCATCACACCATGCCAACAAGTGAGATGGTGTGCTACATTTAACCTCTCCCGTGGAATACCACGCCACTCCATTTCTCTTGGAGGATAGTGCTCGGCCTAGGGCAATCATCATAAATTAAATGCAAACTTTTTCTAGTCTTTCCTTGTAAAACACTTGACTGCAACCAGCTTAGGAAGCTGAGAAACAGATTCTCAAGACTCATCATGGTACAGTATATCAGCAGCAGCAGTGCATCCTAATAGTATAAAACTGGGGAACAGAATATTCTATAGAAAAAGAAAACTAAATGTAGGGCTAGTTCCTTGCAAGAACTGCAAAACATAGCAGTGGTGCAGTCTGAGCAGCCCAATTCAATGTTTGCCCATCACACCATGCCAACAAGTGGGATGGTGTGCCACGTTTAACCTCTCCCGTGGAATACCACGCCACTCCATTTCTCTTGGAGAATAGCGCTCGGCCTAGGGCAATCATCATAAATTAACTGCAAACATTTTCTGGTCTTGCCTTGTAAAACACTTGAATGCAACCAGCTTAGGAAGCCGAGAAACAGCTTCTCAAGACTCAACATGGTATAGTTCCTATAAAGCGAGAAAGACACTAGAATGAGGGTAGTATGCTAGAAGATCAAAAATGAACAAAGCCTACAACTAAGTAACTATATACATTTAGTTTTCTGCTATGAACAAAGCCTACAACTGAGTAACTATATAAAACTGGGGAACAGAATATTCTATAGAAAAAGAAAACTAAATGTAGGGCTAGCTCCTTGCAAGAACTGCAAAACATAGCAGTGGTGCAGTCTGAGCAGCCCAATTCAATGTTTGCCCATCACACCATGCCAACAAGTGGGATGGTGTGCCACGTTTAACCTCTCCCGTGGAATACCACGCCACTCCGTTTCTCTTGGAGAATAGCGCTCGGCCTAGGGCAATCATCATAAATTAACTGCAAACATTTTCTGGTCTTGCCTTGTAAAACACTTGAATGCAACCAGCTTAGGAAGCTGAGAAACAGCTTCTCAAGACTCAACATGGTATGGTTCCTATAAAGTGAGCAAGACACTAAAATGAGGGTAGTATGCTAGAATATCAAAAATGAACAAAGCCTACAACTAAGTAACTATATAAATGATATAAGATCTAAAACAAAAACATATTTTTATCAAAAATCTGCAATGGCTTCTGGTTTGAGCCGCCACATTTTCTGATTGCCCTTGCAATGCATAAATGTTTCTTTGTTTCTTATTTTACAGACATCAGAGCCCTAAATCTTAAATTAATTGAAAATGAAAATATCCCTAGAGAGATCTTAGGTTATTTATAAATGGCGAAAGCCAATAACAGTAAGTAAAGATTGAAAAGGTTGATAGTTCATTTCCTTGCCCTCTGCACTGCATTTCTAGTTCTGTGCTAGTGCATCCTATTTGTAGTATATCAGCAGCAG
Organism: Sequoiadendron giganteum; assembly: GCA_007115665.2. NCBI lineage: Eukaryota > Viridiplantae > Streptophyta > Pinopsida > Cupressales > Cupressaceae > Sequoiadendron > Sequoiadendron giganteum. Next base: position 175,400,709 of record CM021100.1, on the reverse strand, counting down.
CTGTACATCCTAATATTATAAAAAGGGAGAACAGAATATTCTATAGAAAAAAAAAACTAAATGTAGAGTTAGCTCCTCGCAAGAACTGCAAAACATAGCAGTGGTGCGATCTGAGCAGCCCAATTCAATGTTTGCCCATCACACCATGCCAACAAGTGGGATGGTGTGCCACATTTAACCTCTCCCGTGGAATACCACGCCACTCCATTTCTCTTGGAGGATAGCGCTCGGCCTAGGGCAATTATCATAAATTAACTGCAAACATTTTATCGTGTTGCCTTGTAAAACACTCAAACACGACAAGCTTAGGATGCAGAGAAACAACCAGTTGATTTACTGAGTTTAATATCCCAATCAGACAAGTAGTTCATTAGACGACCAGCCTAGCACAGTCTATCTAACAAATTGTGCATACTTCAAAGGAAAGAAAAGTACCTCACAAAAAAAATTCCAAATGATCTGTGACCAAAACTGATAGTATAACCATGTAATCAAAAAAGATCTCTCTTTAGGCTTTCCATATAATGAATAAAAAAATAAATCTACTTAAGAATTTTAATTTTAAATTTTAAATCTAATACTAATTCATAAAAAACTAAAAAGAGACTAAGAGAAAAAAGTGCAGGGCAAGAGAGTGAGCATGCTACTAGAATAAATATAATCAATTTACTAAATTCAATATCCCAATCACATAACCAGTTCATAAGATGACCAGCCTAACACAGTCTATCTGATACTGTACATACTTCAAAGGAAAAAAACTTGACAAATAATTTTATAAACCTGTAACAAGCATAGTTCATAATAAGCATTCATCAGCTTGAAACAAGATATTCAATAAACACAAGAGACTGGAATATAAACCGGACCTATCCCAATTTAAGATTGCATTCAATTCCCCATAATGATACTCAGTTTTAAGATATCTCTAAAAAGGATCTACTCTAATAACTATTCAAATAATTACAATAATGTCTGTTTAAATAATCTCCAACCCAGAAATTTCTTATCATGTATTTTAAGCAGGGCTTCTTGGCAATTACACTGCCAGCTCAGACTCCTTAAAACATTTCAAAGCTGTTTTTAAAATGTTTCAAATATCCACAACCCTTGGTACCTAGCAAGCTATGTATTCCGGGTGATTTCTCTCCAAATTCAGAATCCGTATCACTGGTAAACAACTCATCAGATCTTCAAAAGCCCTCAGTTAGCACCTTATTTTCTCCATTTGCAAACAAACCTTCACAATGAACTCCAGAATCCTTTGGTTTCCTTTCTTTCCTAGCAAATGAACCTGCTTCTAGAAATTGATGGTAAAGTTCTTTAGGGTTCCATCAAAAGCCTCATGATAATCTTGAATCAAATGGAAAGCTGCATCAATAAAAACATTTCAAATCTTATGCTGGAGAGTAGATAATACCTACTGCTTTTCCAAAACCTGTGATGATCCTCCATAAACTCTTTCCTGCTGAAAATGAATCAAGGTCTTGTAACATTCCAGCTCCAATTTATTTAACAAATGATTACACAATCCACCATCTTTAAGAATAAAAGATATTATATTCAACTTGTCATCAGTCTCCTAAGTTTCACTCTTTGCCTTCTCCATGTCAATATGTAGACCAGTGAGCTTATCCTAGATAAGCTACAATTCAAATAAAACACTGAATAACCTTTTCATACCATCCTTCACCAATTGCACTAGGAACTTTGGGCACCCCAATGACAACTTTCCACAATAAATTATCATTTCTATGGTACAATGTTTCAATCTGGTCAACCACAATGTCTTTCATGGTGTAAACAACTGAGGTGATTGATTTGCTCATCTCCCTTTTCTTTGACACCTGAAGGAGATCCTCTTCAATTTGTACTTTGACCAGCTGTCCTCTTAACTTGCCTAGCATACTTTCTCTTCAACATTTCTGTTTTCTTAATCATACTTCATTACAATATCATTTTTTCCCAAAGCAATCTATGAATTTTCATATTTTTTTTCTCTGCATGCACTTGGGTTTTTCACGATCGTACGAATGCACTAGTGTTTCAATTGTAAATTCAACATTCTCCATTTGTGCAACAGGATTTGACTCTATAGATGTGGTAGATATTACCAGAGATAATGTTTTCTGCCCAAGTTCTTTCCTAGGTGGTAAGGCAATGCCTACAGCAACACTATCAAGCACAACACCCGAGGAACTAAAACAGATCAATCTTTTTCCAAAACATTCTGTGCTTCTCCAGAAATTGATTCTACTCAAATTCTACAAAACCTTTAGCTTTAGACAGTGAACCTTGATTGTAATCTTCCAATTTAAACATCCAAGGAACCCTCATAATCAAAAAGCCCTTGTGGTTGAGTATCTTATTCTGGTTTGTCTCCAGTAGGTAACAATTCTTGCACTGGCTTTTCAAAAGCCCTCTTACTGAAGGGAGGTGACCTAGGATTTTCTGAAATCCTAGATTCCTTGTCTTTATCAGGCTTCATAGAATCTAGTAATAAATCATACCTTTATCCATTCAAGAGCTACTGTCACAACCTCCCTATCATATAGTGGATATATATTAAATCGATCTTCTTCAAGACACAGATCATGTACATATTCTTCAAGAAGAATTCCCTTGAAATTGTGTATTCTTTTTATATTATTTTGGTGGATACAAAAAGAATACAACATTAATTCCAGAAGCAATTTTTCAAATACAACATGGACTGTAGAAAACTTATGCCAACTAAGAATTCCCTTACTAAAGCTTCTAGGTCCCAATGATGGAAAATAAGTTTAGAAAAATTTAGCTAGACAATTAGATCTTATTTTGGCAGATACAAACAGAATACACCGTTAATTCCAGAAGCAATCTTTCAAATACAACATGGTCTGTGGAAAACTTATACCAACTAAGAATTCCCTTACTATAGCTTCTGGCTCCCAATGATGGAAAATGGGTTTAGAAAATTTTAGCTCGATAATTGGATCTGCCAAGGCAAGCATAGCTACCAAACTGAACCCATTTTCACCCAGGACTATAGACAAGTGTAAGGATAAGAGCTAGCATGCTTGCTTCTCAAAGAGTAAGAAATACAGAACTTATCTGGAAAGAGACTTCAGCAACAACCAACCTAGGTTACACATGTAGGTAATTTATGTGGTGCTTGCAAACAACCCTCCATCCTAATCACTGTAAAGTTGGCACAAAGCACCAATTACCTTTATAGTTTCTAACAGTTCTATAGACATCCTGGGCATAATTTGATTATGGAATTTGGAATAAACAATAGGGCAGAAAATGTCAGAGATGACTTTCATATGTTTCATGTACTCGTGGATCTATAACATTTCAAAAACACAATGTACAGGTTTTTCAGCAATGGAATAAACATGCAAGCCTGGACTAAATTGAATAACAGCATAGAAAGACTCGACCAAGAATGAAACCATTTGGAAGGAACCTCCTTTTATGCCAGCTTAAACTGCCTGATGGCAATCACGTCTGCAAGTTTCAAACTATCTTTTCCTTGATAACCATGGCCAACAAAGGAACCCACATAAAATTGACATGATCTGCAACTAGGCACCCATTCAATTTGTTAAAAAGTATCATATAACTCTTGCATACCTCCAAAAAATTAAAAATTAAGAAATAGTAAGCATGGAGATGTCTACCTTCTCTTACAGATTTCCATCAAACCAATCTCCTAAGGACTCAAGTTCAACAATGTCATTCTTCTCTTGCCATTGCTTTGCCTTCTACATCACACTTAATGTAGGATCTAGTCAACAATACATGAACTTGAAGGCAACTCTAGTCACTGGAATGATTGTCCCACCCTCTACATTCTTAATTTCTCCACCTTCAATTGTGCAATGATGGATTATGTCCTTCAATATGTCATGGCATAGGAAAACATTAGGTTTTCCTACAATTCTATGTAAGATTCCCTGATGTTCTCTGCAGCTTGCATTCTTTCTTCTTCGTCTAGGTCATTGCTGGATTGTTCTCCTAATATTTATCTTCCTTGAAATAGAAATACAGTTCATCGAAAGACATGTTGTGAATTGCCAGATTGTAAGATAGATCCTTGAATTCTAGCCCTCCTCTTCCACTGGTAGACTCCATTACTACTCTACAATTTTCTGACCTGGTTGTAAACCTCTATAATTTTCTCTTTGAGGTCTCTAGATAATTCTCATTAAATCTTCACCTTAATACTTATTGAAATTATAAACCATCAAAAACCAACCCCTCAAAAAGACCAATCAAATTAATGCCACAAGCTTTCCTTTTTCAATTTTCTAAAAAACTCTGTAACCAAAATACCTTGGGATATCTACTCATTAATGCCAACACTAAAGGACACATCTGGATTACACTACATTTGAAATTTTGAAGCACGGTTTATTCAGAATTTGATTTATCAGTTTTTGCTACATTTAAATTTATTAAGCAAATTTGGGATTTTTGGGAGTTCCCAGAATATGGGAGCAAAAAGACCTTTTGAAATACCACATTTTCCCAAAATACTAGTGGATGCAGACCTAAACTGAGGACCTTTCAGGCAGCTAATTTTCTTTTTCATTAACAATATACTAAACAACAAATGAAACAATTTATTAATATTCAGAAAAATTACAAGTCTATTGGCTAAACAGCCTCACAACATGCTACAAAGAGATGAAGAGTCAAATGGTTGTTATTACAGTCCCATTCGGACCAACAGATCTTCAATTGGCAACTTCTCTTTATTCACAAACTTCATCATACCACTTCAGCTCCGAACGACTTCAAGAATGTTTTTGTATCACAAGATCTGGCCCCGCTGCACCTATATGGTTCCTCCACATTGATTTTTCCTTTTGATATGCCTTGAATATTATCACACACCCCCCCTCCCCCCCCGGTCAAAAGATTCTATGGCTCCCCTTTTAATTTTATATATTTTTTACCTCTATTGGCTGAAAGGATATTTATGTTTCAGTCACTGCCATTTAGTCATAAGGCACTAAAACTATAAATGGTAACTGCCACCAACAGTTTTATGCAGAAGCTGCCAGTCCAGCTGGGTTAGTAACTGACCATAAAGTAAAACACCAGGACTTAAAACTGCAGCAATGAAAAAGTAACCACCAAGTAAAGAGGTAACTGCCACTGCCATCCAAAAATTAAAAAATAAGAAAGTCCGCTGCCAGGAAGGAGGCAACCACCAGCCTTTATTAACTACCGCCAAGAATAAGAAAGATTATGTCCAGCAAAGAATATTCATTATGCAGTGCGTGGGCCTCAGGAGTATAGCCAAATCAGCAGATAGGCCAAAACAATGCACAGCATAGGAATAATTTAGTGGGTCCCACAGAATCTTCAGCTTCAGCCACTAAAGACAAGGTATGTGCTGGTAGTAGTGGGTCCCAGCAGACCCAACAGACATTTAGCAGCACCTAGTATAATGAAAGAAGAAATGCCCAGAACGATTTTGAATATTCTTTTAGGTGGCTCTCAGGAATGTAGGTCCCAGCAACAGATCCACAGAATATATAGAAAGGAAATATTTGTAAAATATGTTAGTGTCTAAGAATATGAAAGAGACCAGCCAGGAGAATACACTAACACAGACAGGAACAAGACATGCAACACACAAAATTGACAGAATGAGGTTTTGGGGCATGCATTACGATATCTTAAAATACCACCATGAGAACTGGGTTTCTTTTGATTGAGATCAAAAATGGAACACTTCAAAATTAAATCTGATTTAATAACTCACAATGTCCAGGAGTCAGGACTATAAAGAAAAGTAAGTTTGCTTTAAGCACTTGGATCTTCCAAATTCCAAACTTAGAGACTTATTAAACCTAACACAAAGCTATTTAAGATCCAGGTTTTACATAACTTATAACATACAAAAGGAATAAACCGGTTTCAATAATTTCTCGGGTCTAGGAGAAGCTTGGAAGAAAAAACCTTAGCAAAAGCAACAAAACCCTTTTGAAGCCTAAACTCGGCAAGATTTGCAAAACAACTTAAGAATGCTCTAAGGATAGGTGAGAAGATTGGAGAAACTTTGACCAAAAAACTTGAGCTCCAAGTGAAAGATAAATTAAATTCATTTTGTATCCCTGAGAGTTTGGAAGATAAAAGTTTGAAAATAGCTAGACAAAAGGCTTCATGAGAGGAGATTCTACAATTTTGGGATAACAGTTAAAACTAGATTGGAATCCATAAACTAAACAAACCATAAAACAACATCAGAAGCAAAATCTAAGCAACATAACCAAAAAACAAAAACCAGGATCTGAATGCACAGACAACACTTGAACTGAACAATAAAGCAGGAATACAAATCAGAAACAATCAAACTGCCAACCAGGGAAACACTCAAATCAGAAAAAATAAAATAAAATTTAAGGATGCCCCAAAGAAACATTGCTTATTTGGGGGTGTTGGGACAAGATCACAACACTTCTGTGATCCCACTTCACTTTATTGCCCTTTGCCCTGCTTCTACTTCTGTATTTTGGTGAATCCCACATAGACAGAGTATCAACAATGGCAGGGTACACATGTATTTTAAAATTAGGAGAGGATGTATTTACAGAAAAAGAAAATTAAATGTAGAGCATCTCCTCACAAGCACTGCACAACAAAGCCATGGTGTGTCCTGAGTAGCTCAATTCAATGTCTGCCCATCACATCATGCCAACAGAGGGCACGATGTGCCACTTTTAACCTCTCCCGTGGAATACCACGCCACTCCATTTCTCTTGGAGGATAGCGCTCGGCCTAGGGCAATCATCATAAATTAACTACACATACACATTCTCTTGTCTTGAATTGTAAATCACTTAATTTAAAATAACCATTATAGAGTGCCGACAAACAGCTTCTTACATCATGCCAGTGACAGATTTGGCAGAAGAAACTAAACACGACAAGTGTATAACCTAACCGAGCTGGCAGTGACTGTGTGTCATACTTACTAGCAAATCATGCATTGCAAATGACAGATACAACATTTTTTCTTGAAGGTTTAGGAGCCAGTCAAAAAGGAGCTGAAACTAAACTGCAGGTAGTACTACTGGGATTGCATGTTAAATATACCATCTTCACAAGATTGAATATTTGTCTTATTGTTACAACCATGAAATAGTTGTTCTATCCAAGCACATCAACACTTATCAGCAGTGATCAACAAATGGAGCAAGCTCAAAGGTATTTTCTGAGATAATTTAAGTTAGCCATTGATAAATGCAATATTAGACGGTGCAAGATTAAGTACACAAAAGACAAGGCCATTTTATGAGTCCTTAGCTGAAAAATTTCAGAGAATTTTTCTTCAAGAAGAATATGTCAACCTCTCTAGCCCTTTGTCATAAACTCTGAATCTGCTTCTGGAACTCTCGAACATCCCTTTTGGAAACAGACCAAAACTTAAACTTGTAAGAATACAGACACCTGAAAGACCAACATGAATACAAATCACATGCAAGAGAAGCCTCTGGCAATTAATTAGAAAGCAGTGCAGGCAAATAAATTTACGCATCAATTTTCAAGCAGCCCAAAACATTATGTGATCAACAATTTCCATATGCCAGAGGATTCAAAAAATAATTTGGGTTCTTGAACAAAATCTGACTAAACCGTAACTGAGTAAATACAAGCACCCATTTCCCCCACTCACAAGCTAAGTACTTGTTTTACTCCCTTGGGAGACAAACTAAAAACAGAAAATGAGAAGAATATTGAAAGCAATTTGCTCAATGAATGGATGGAAGACAAAACCAGCCAGTCTTAATTAATATGATCATGCCATTTCCTTGTATGTTGTATAGACAAGTTCACATAATATTGAAGTTACAATAATCTTTATATTGTTCATGTTTAGGAGAATAGATGCATTTGGTTTGCAGTTCTTTGTTGTTTGGGACAACAGGCCATTTGATTTCTATTTGTAAAGTGCATTTCCATACTGTCCACTTCTTTTGTTAGTAAACCATTGCATCATTTTTTTGTAACAACCTAACATGCCCTATGTTTTGGCTTATGTTTCATTCACATTCTAATCCTTTGCCAATCCTATCCAGAATCACAGACTGGTCTGCAAAATACCAATAGGTAGTTGATATAAATGAAAACATTATTGAGTGGAGCAACAACATACCTAATCCCACTCTTAGGCTTTGGTTCAACACGAAGTGGTTGGATCGATGGCGAAGAATCAGCTAAGCTTGCAGCTCTGTGCAAAGATAGTCAAGAAAATACAAGTGGTCCAAAATAAACAGGAACTTCTAACTATGTAAACATGTTCTACTTAGAATGGCAAACACTAAAATCAGTGATTGATTATTTAAGTTAATATAATAATGAAAACAAAAAGGATATCTTAAAGGCTGCAAATGCCCGTTTCTCGGTCCTTCTACGGAGCCGTTCAGCATCCTCCTCAGCTTCCATTTGCTCTTTTAGATAAAGCAGATCATCACTGTCTAAAGCTGCAGTACCCTCAACCGGCGATTATTTTGTCAAATCAAGTATCCAAAAACCATAATACACAAAGAAAACTATGATTTGACTCTAATCAATATGAGAGCTGACACTCCCATTAATACAACATGCATAGGAATTGTTATAAAGGCATTTATAATAACAATGTCAACACATTTACACCATGTGTTACATCTCACACATGAAAATTCTACTTGGGTGAACAAGCTACATGTATAGAAAAAGCTAAACCTAATTTCAAATATCATATACCTAATACCAGCATAAAATCAAAGACACGTAAGCACAAAGATGAAGGAAATACCGCCTCGTCCATGCAAATATCCCCCACGTTCTCCAGCAACTTCTTGCATCTGTTATTTTCGAAGTGTACAAGGTGAGGTGCCAAGAACCCTGTCAGGGCAAGTTATCAGAAACGTGTACTCTGTAGATGAAAGAAGCATAAAACTTTAAAAGTGAAACTTGAGGTGCTATATCCAGCACATAAATCTCTAACAAGGCAAGTTATTTTAGCTCCACGACTATTATTTTGATAAGAGATTCACAAGATATGCCAAACAATCTAACTTCACACATTTCCAGAAAATACAGATAACAAATAAATTACTACATTCTGATCATAATTTTTTCACTCATGATTGCTGATCAATAAGACTACTCATAGCTTGATATAATGTGTTCTATAATATATCTACGAGTGATTCCAGAAAATACAGACAACAAATAAATTACTACATTCTGATCATAGTTTTGTCACTCATCTTTGCTGATTGATGAGACTGCTCATTGCTTGATATAATGTGTTAAATAATATATCTATGAGCGCTATAATTTTAATATTTCTGAATGCTTTATTTCATCAAGGCCTGACCTACATGTAAGTACATAACAACCTATCTTAGGCAAGCTCTCATGATTTTGAGGATATTATATTTAAGAGATACTGTGTGCTTAAGTTATCAATATCAACCCACCCATTAGTCATCAGTTCCAAGTGGACGTGATAGGAGTTAAAACACTGCTGCTAGGTAGTTCCCAGGGCTTTTGTTTATAAGACATCTAATATTTATACTTGAATGAATGTTTGATATCCTTCATGCCACTTCTCTTGCATTTTGTTTCTGTGCTTTGCATTATCAATTAACTCTTCAATTATCATTAAAATCATAAATAAAGGCATGTCCTTTTCCTTCCACAAAACATGGGTGTGGCCATCAGTCATATTCAACACAGAAGGTTATCCATATTCAAACTCTAAATTTAGTATTTAATTCTTACTCATCCTGAAGCACTCTGGCATCACCCAACTAAACAAAGAGGTTAGGTGATATTCATTAAGGAAATATCAAATAAGAGAATAAATGGCATGTCATAAAAGAATATCTGTAAGAAAAGAAGAAAGAGATGTGTTTCTCCAAGTTTCCAGGACAGAAAAACATGGGGCCATGGACAATCAGTTTCAGGGATAGCTGTTAAACTATCTTAAACAGACTAAATATAGCTTAAATTTTGAAAAGTAAATACAGTTACTGAATTCGCAATGCAATGAAAACCATCCCCCTTTTATCTTTTTAGGGTTGTTCAGCATTATTTTCTTATAGACTTTTATTTATGCACCAAATTAAGCAGGTTATCCACTACTAGAAATGTGAGCATACCCTCCAAGTCATGTAGTCCTTGGGGCATCAATGAACATCACCCAACCACCTAGGGACACTTCCCCATGGAATGTGATAATAGTAGTTGAACTCATTCGACAAAATCCCAACATTAAAATAAGAAAATATTATTTTCCACATTATAATCACTCTCTCCATCAAACTTTGATCCATGAAGATACAGAAGATTCTTATATCAAATTTACTTATAAAAACCCAATCTGAGCTAAACAATTGTGACTGTCATCAAGCTGACTAGTAAAGCAGTTTACCAAGGCAATGTCACCACATGAAATGGACTAGCACAAATGCATTAGCTTTTAAATTCCTACTTAAATTTTCCATGTTTGGTAAGCATTGCAAAAACACAACAAGAGCATCAACTGTCCAATTTAATTGCATGTCGGCAATTTTCGATCCATAAATTAATTTGGATATTCCAAGGCACAATTAATACAAGTAACAACAACAGATATTCTGTTATATGCACCTCTTGTTGCAATTCTCTATGATGCCATGAGTAAGTCTTTATGGCTTGTCAATCTAACTTATAACTCCTGATTCTCAATCTCAAGAGCTGCACCATATTTGTCAACTACTCATTTTTAACAATTAATAAAACTAACAACAATCTCTATTATTTTATATGCAACTCTTGTTGCAATCCTCTATGATGACCATGAGAAAATCTTTATGGCTTGTCAATCTAACTTGTAACTCCTGATTCTCAATCTCAAGAGTTGCACCAAATTTCTCACCTACTCATTTTTCATTTGAAATTGCTGATTTATTTTATAAAACTCTTGAAGCCCATGTATCTCCAAAAATTTGTTCATGGTTGGACCATGCAACCAAATAGCTTGCAAGTCAATCATCACATATGGAAGCAAATACACACAAACCTGAAATGTGTAACCAACAGCCCTTACAACATGAGGAAAGACTTGCCATGATACCATTTGACTGGCTTGGATATTCAAGTGCACAATTCACCATCAACACAGATATAATTTTCCTTACATACCATTCTCAAGTTCTATCCATCGAAACAACAATCTAAGGCTGAAAATTGATCGTTCATACAGTTCTATTGCTGCCATTTATATCATGTATTCATTGCAATTTTGCAAGTACTCACATACATGCCTACATCACGTGTAATATCACATTCAATACCCTATTATGCAACTCCAAACATTTGACTCTTTTCTATTCCACAAGACCAATAGTACAAGTGTACAACAAAGGGAAGTCAGATTATTCAATGCGAGTGACATTCGATTAAGCTTCTATATGCAATTATGTGCAAGTACTGTCTTTGTGCAATCAGCCAACCATGTCATCTTTTTCATTATTAAGCGTTTGAGCAAGTGAAGTACTTTGCATGGAATAAAAATGAGCAAGAAAATAAATCAAAACACGCATAGCGAAGATAACATAAGAAATTACCAGTTTTTACAAGGCAATTTCTGAAACTGCAACTTCAAACAAATTGTGGTTTAGCTAGCACCTTTACAATGCTCTTTCACTTGCCTCCTACTGGATTCTTGCATATTCAACATGCTTGACTGCTGCTCTCTGCTGTTGTAGTCATCTTCTACCTCAAGAGTTCATTAATAGATTTTTGAAGCCCCTCCTGGAACCTTTTTGAATTCATCAATGAACTTGACTCTCCAATGCTCACCCTCACACTCTTTTGTTTCTATTGGGAATATGGCTCTTACATATATATGAATGTTAATGCTTTCACTTTGTGCACTAAAGAACTTCTAAACACCAAGGAACTTGATGAGACATTGTTTTCTGCTTTTACTTTTCTTCTCTATTTGAAAAGGGAAAAACCACCACAAGCCTTAGGATAAAACTGCACAACTGGCACTACCACTAGCACTTACACAAGTACATTCACCACTGACATAATATGGTAAACCATAGTTCCAGCAGCCAATGGAAAGGTTGTGATGAACAATGATGGAACACATAACAGCAACACCCATGTTTAAGTATATTGCAAAGGCAATCCAAGCTAAACCTACACTGAGCTAAAAAAGCCATCTTACAAGCATGATACGAGCTTACAAAACACTTTTCTAAATGCAGACCATGTTGGAATAATTTTGTCATTGATGTCAAGGTTGAGCTAGGTGTCTGCTTGCTTCAGCTACTTGGCTGTGTGCTTGAGCAGCTTGAGCTCCTTGGTTGCCTACTTGAGCTGCCTGTGTGTCTGATTGAGCTGCTTCAGCTGGTTGGGTGTGTGCTTAAGCTATTTGCTAGCTTACTTGTCATCATTTGTGCCAAATGTCATGCTAAAACACTTTATGGCTAGCGTGAATATTATTATATTCAGGCTCTATGTTTACTGAGAAGTTGGCTATGTTTACTGTCTTCTTTGAAAAAGACAGAGAAACATTTTAAGAAGTATCGTGGCTAAGGGAGTATGCCGCTACTTATGTGAAGATGTATTTTGAGGTGGCATTAATTTCATCGTTGTGAGGTGGCTGTTTTGAAGGAGTATCAAATTCTTTTAAGGACATGGCTTCTTGTTTTCCTGGGCGGTTTTATTTGTAATTAAACTTCTGACGATTTGCATGCCTTCTAGATTATGGATGTGGAGCTTATTTTATGAGTGTGACGTGGCTGTGAGAAATGGAGTCGTTTCTTTTTAATATATATGATAGTGGTTAAGGAAATCTCGTGTTGGCTATTTCTGGAGAAGTTTCTTATTGTGAGCTAAGTATGCGAATGAAATAAAGAATTGAAAAACATTATATGTGCCGTAATTAATCTTCTTCAACAAAAATCGTGATTCTGTGTATCGGCTATTTTTTTTGGCAAGCAACTGCAATTTTTGGTGGCGTAAATTCTTTGAAATCGTGGAGTTACTAGTGGCACCAGTTATGATCCTAAGTGGCAAGTGGAGTATTCATTTTATGGATCGGGTTCTTCATAAGTCTGCCAGAAAATCATTCTAATTGAGAATCAAATATCTTCAGCGTTTAAAAAAGGATGCGAATTGGTGCGGCTCTTTATTCATGTCAGAATGTGGCAACACAAGATATTAACGTGATTTTGAAGGCTATTCTATGCGACAGCTTCTTCAGGATTTTGTGGCTGCTTCAGGGCTTCATGTGAATGGAATAAATGATATATTCTCTGTCGTATCTCTTAATCGGGTGCATATGGAGCAGCGAGAATTTTGTTTTATGATGGTTCTTGGTTTGGAGTCATTCTAAGTAGCCATTTATGCTATTGGTGTGTGCAGTGAAAATTTAGAATTAAAAAAAATAAAATTCTGAAGTATGCATTAGTGAGATACAGGTTATCAAGTATTCATTTTTTTTCATACACATAGCAATATGAGTATGTACTTCTATGTTTGAAGTCGTTGGCATTAAAAATATTATCGACCATACTTTCCAAGGCATTTTTTGTTGTGGTCGAATTTTCTATGAGTCGGAGATATTTTTGAAAGGCACGATTTATGCATTCCTATATGGGGCGGCTTATCTGGAGGAATTCATGGCTTCATCCTGGCAGGTTTGGCGATGAGCTAGCTGTTGTCAAGGTCGTGCTTATTAAAAGTTTTCCATATATCATTCAATTTAGGAGACATTCAGAAATATATATATATCAAGCAGTGAGGTTTTAGTAGAAGATACATGCACTAACAATATGGTATTCATGTCTGAGTTGCTTTGATGTACGATTTCAATCATACTGGTTCTAAAGTTCTGAAGAATGCTAAATGAGAAGGGGTTAAGTTCTGTTTGCTGTTTTAGTTTTCTGAACATTGATATTTCAAAGGTTGATCAGTGATTCCTTGTGCAAGACAGAGAATGTGGTATTCCAGATTTATGATTTTTTGGAAAGCATGTATGTAGATGAGAGCCTCACAGTTCAAGTGAAGGCATTGCTTGAAACAGTGTTTTGCAGCTTTGTATTTGAAGTCTGGAGTTGGTGATTCAACCACTGGAGTTGGTGATTCAGCCACTTGAGTTGGTGTTTCGGTGTTTTCGGAGTTGGTGCTTCGGTGTTTTCGGAGTTGGTGCTTCGAAGGAGAGTTGGTGCTCTCAGTGGGTTGGTGCCCTTATAAAAGCAATATTTTGCTGTGGTTTTTTACCTGAAAGGGTTTTCCACATAATCTCAGTGTTCATCGTGTTTATAAATATTCTTAATGTCCTGATTTCTGATTTATCTGGTTTAAAGTAACATCAAGCAATCCATATAGACAAATCACAATTCTTGAAAATGTGTGTTACATTCAAGCTTCAGTGCTTCACCCATACAAGCCCTTTGTTACCAGTTTTAGCAGAAATGAGTGGCAAATTGCATGGGTTCACTTTGAATCCAGGTACAGGCCAGGATGGATCCTGGCCTGAGTTCATTGCCAATTCTGCTGTCATTGGAAAAGCTGAGGTCAATGGAGTTGTTCTTAGCAGAAGAGGGTTTTCATTCAATACTCTTTATTCACTCGAATATGGAGGGTGGAACTCTTAAAGACTTCATATCAACTGCTCCTCCATTCCACAGATTAGAAAACCCATAGTTTTGTTATCCTCTTTGAAATTTGAGGGTTTTGTTTGTAGGAACGTATTTTTCATGTTGGCTTGAAATAGTGTTTTCTTTCACATTTGCTAGAAGTAGCTTTTCTCCCGTTCAACTCAAACAGCTTGAGGTGGTTTCCAATTGTGAAATTTCTGCTTCTCCTACTCTGCTTGTGACACTTCTTCTACCATTATTATATGTATGCATAAAAAAATAGGATATTAAATATTAATTAATTTAATAAATAATCTATTAAAAAATGTATTATTTATTATTAATTAATTCAATATTTATTATTAAAAATATAAATTATTTACTTATTTAGTTATTTTTAATATATTTATATATATTACAAATCAAAAATTAATTTATTTATTTATTACTTTTAAATTTATATAGTGCCGTATCGCAAACCCAAACCCATATACGAGTCACTTAGCACAAACTAACAAGTTTTATACAAAGATACCTTACACCATGCAAATGGCAGACCATTGCCTCAAACAAGTCTTACTCAGACAGTGTGTTAAAAGTGGACTTCATCCAGAATATAACAAGCAAAATATAGCATAAAATATCAAGTATTTTGCCCCAGCTTAAAACACAGAGTGTGGGATACAATCTATTCAAAAGTTTGTAGGACAGGCTATTAAATTATGGTGAAGCTCCAACAGAAATCACATAACACGGATACAAAAACCGCTATTGAATGTAATAATTGCACTTCATAGAATGACGTCACCTCATTTCCAATGCTTTGAATTAAAAGGAAATGAAATTATTTATATCTAACAGTTAAAAATTTATAATCTCTTGCAACAACAGAATATTTATTCTCAAAATTTTGCTCATATCTTCATAAGTAGATCTCAATTGCACACTTCCATACAATTTTGTGAAAGGAAGCAAACTAAAACACGTACAAGACCATCCATTATTCAAAGCAGAAACCCAACACAAATTCAGCAGGGCCGGTTCACTAACCTTTGCCACCATCCTCTGAAATGCAACATCTTCATCATCAACTTTATCTTTACCCTTTCCCCATTTCTTATCTGTCACCAAAAACGTAAACATAAACCCTAAAAAAAATGTAATTTTTGAAAACTTGACTCCAATAATTGTTAGCACAAGAGTAGGTCCCCCAAATATTTACTAGGCTATGAAATCAAATATTTATTGAGTGTAACCCTGCTGTCATCATAAATAACAATTAAAGAAGTAACCTCCCCTAGTAAACATTCAATCATAGAAACTTCGCACGTCCACTGTAAATCCTCAATATTTCGTTTAATTGAGTAAAAAAATACTTTAAATTCGCTAACCCTAATCAGCACAGAAATGAAAAACCACATTTAATGCTGTTCATCTGTAACCCCTCGAAAAACACATCAAATCCACTACGCTTGATCGATACAGAAATGCGAGGTGGCATTTTATGCAGTTCCGTTATAAACTCTCAAAAACTAAATTAATTTCACTAACTGCAATGGTTACACGAAAAAATCAAAACATTTAAAATAAAATAAATACGGCAAGAAACCACTGACAACGTTACATACACATTTGAACAGTGTTTTCTCTATACGGACAAGTCATCATTACCCAGTGATAAGACTTCAAATTTAAAAATCCGTAGAAATTTGTTTTTCATAGGTAAACCTAGAACACGTATTTTATTCTAACAATTTTTTTTCCAAATGTAAACCTAGTATTACATCTTCATTTAATACAAAGCAAAGGCCTTATTTTCATACCTTTGGGGTCGCTGAGATTTGTGTACTCTCTAACCTCCCTGCCAGCCATCTTTTCTCTTGCAAATAAACGCCACAAACCCTAGCCTATTTCAAAGGTGTTCTCTCCTGCAAATGGAACCTAAGACCTGTGCTAAACAAAATGTTATGCCTTCCTAAACTGGCCTTCCACTCTCTCTCTACGTAATACCTGGCACAAAAAAAGGGGGGAAAGAGTTGGGGAAGGATGGCAGAAAGAGGGCAAGGAAGACAGGAAAGAAGATGGAAAGGGAGGAGTATCGAGGGTCTGGGTATAACACTCGGCCTGTGCAAGACCGTTCTCTAAAGCAAACGCTGAAGGATTTTACTTAACTATTGAGGTTATTGATATATAGCACCAGATTTTGGCACTTTCTAGTTCGGTTTCTTAAAACGAATTTCTGTATGTAATGGGGAAATAGCATACTTTATGTCATTTTTAAGTTTTGTACTCACCTTGATGGGACGGCTTAATATAATATATGGATAAGTCGCATATTATTCTTGTTAAACTTGGTTTAAGGTCCGGTTTTTTATTTTATTTTTTATGATGAATGTTTCTATTAACTAGCAATCGCACCTTGGTGTGCAATGGGTACGTTGAAGAGGTATAGATGGTCAATCAGGGAAAACTTTGGTCTATTTTTGGTTTTCATTTTCTGCATTACATGAGATCAATTGGTAGGTCATTTAGCAAATGATTTTGTTTGTTCAACAAAGGTCTTGATGGAGAAGTGATAGCTTCAAATCAACATGGATTCAAACATGGTTTCTCTGAATCAATACGATAATCAAGTTCCATTACCAATAGACCCATGTTATGTTTGCAATAGGGAGAGATAGGGAGAGGAGATAAAAAGAGGAAGAGAGAGAGGGGTGGGTTAAGGAGATAGAGATAGAGATAGAGATGGAAATGGAGATGGCTATAGAGAGAGAGAGAGAGATAGATAAATATATAGAGAGGGAGAGAGAGGGATAGAATGAGAGAGGGAGATATAGAAAGAAAGATAGGGATAGGAAGTGATATACAAAGAGAGGTAGAGATAAGGATAGATATAGGGTAGAGAGATGAAGATATAACAAGATAGAGATAAAGGGAGAGAGACAAATAGATGTAGATATACAAGTCTAGGAAGAGGGAGAGGGAGATGAAGGGAGAAAAAATAGAGAGAGATAGGGAGATAGAGAGGAAGAGATGGAGAGATAAAGAGGAAGAGGAAGAGGAAGAGGGAGAGAGATATAAATAGATGGTGAGATAGAGTGATAAAGAGGGGAGAGGGAGAAAGATAAAGAGATATACAAACACAAAGTATATATAGACAAATAGAGATGGAGTGAGGGAGAGAGAAATAGGGGGAAATAGAGGGATAGGGAATAGTGTGGGGTAATGTTAAACAAGGGTGACCACTGTAGAAAAAGTAGACAATAAATCATCTTGGGTTTAACAATATCTTGAACAACTAAAACATTTCATGTAGCAGTTGCAAAGGTAATCTTGGAGCATATTTTTTACTTTGTGCCCAAGCAAAAAGCTAGGCAGTAGGAACTATTGGATTAATTTACACAAGCCTTGGATTGTCCAAGGTATTCAAGCCACCTTGAGAGGGAAAATTAATTTTGTTCCAATTTGATTAGTAACATTGCTAAAGGAGTTTGTAGAAGCAAACCTTGAAATCCAAAACATACTCTATGACAAGTTAAGCGAAGAATATGCACTTCTGTCATTAAGTATACCATATAACTCGAAAGCATGAAACTAAAAAATTTAGGATTCAAAAAAACTTAACAAATACAACTCCAAAGAAAAACCTACATCATGATAGGGTTTCAACTTAATCAAATGATTTGCAAGGCAACAACAATGAGAACCCCATTCAAAAAGAATTGAGATAGACCCAAAACAAGGTATATCCACAAGAACATTGTCCCTAATTAAAATGATGGAAACAATTTGCATCTCTCGCAACAATTTCTCTTGCAACCATCTTGGAGATAAATTTTGTTGCAGTGTGGCAATTAGCGCATACTCGAAGGTTCTTAACACCTCTAATAATAATTAATGGACATTATACCATGATCACTTTTAACACCAGCAAAAAGAGCTTCAATACGAAAGATTTAAAAATTATGAAAAAAATCATTCACAATTTCTCTCTCATGTGTTGTCAATAGGAATGCTAGTGAAAAAATTAAAAAAAAATATATGTGTCGGGCAAAAAAATTACCACTCGTACGCATTGTAAAAAGAACATCAGTGCAGAAAAAATAAATATTTATCATGCGATGTACATATACTTAACCATCGTTCAATGTACTTTTCAACGATTTATTGGCCAATTGGAAAATAAATGTTAAAGAAAGTGCAAAAATAACGGGAATAAAAGCCACTAAACGGTCAAAACGATGGAAATTTATGAATGGATGAGATTATATTCATTGTCTTGCATCTCTTTTAAAGCAAGGCGAGCCGTTGATTTCAAAAATCAGTCGGGCATTGTTCATATAGGAATGAGAATGCAATAAATAGATCAAATTTCTCCAACTTTGCAAAGATCTCTTGTCTTTGTGGACATGATTTATCTCCTACACAAAAAACACGTACCATTTTATGACCTTCAATCCAACTACATCCAGGGATATTTTTAATTCCTCAATCTTTCATCAATTTCCTTGTCATTTGAACCTCTCCCCACCTGCCCACTTTTGCATAGATGTTTGAGAGAACAACATATGTCGCAACATTTTAGGATCCAAATCAAAAAGCATTATTTATGTAAATACTCTTAAGCCTATATTCATATGCGATCTGCAGGCACCCAAAAAACACATCCATGCAACCATCACAGGGTTCACTAGCATCTCAATGATAAAGTGTAGTGTCTTCAAGATACTCAACATGAGCAAGAAGGTCAACCATGCAAACATAATGATTAACTGTAAGTATAATGCAATAAGGGTTACTCATGTAATTGAAGTATATACAACCCTCATCCACTAAAACTACATGGATGCATGCATATAGAACACAAACAAAGACTACAATGTCAAAATATGTTCCAGAGTGCTTCATTAATTCAAAGATTTTGAGAGCATCCTTGCAAAATCCATGTTGTGCATATCCTACAATCATTGCATTTCATTAGATGGCATCTCTTTGGTGCATTTTGTCAAATAGTTCCAAGATAGTTGCAATTGCAACATCTGATAAAATTCCTCTATGGATGTTCATACCCTATTCCAATGCTCCTATTTTGGCATAGGCAAGGAGAATGTTAGCAAAAGTTGTGGAATCTGACTTTACACCTACCAATCACAATTGCTTGAAAGTTTCTAAAGATTTTAAAAATATTCCATTTTGTGCATATCCTGCAATCTTCCAAGTGATTTCTTGTCGTTTCCCAATCTCTCTCTTACCATTGTTGTGAACAGGGGAACTATTTTTCACTTGGGTGAACAAACTTGTCCCTCGTCGTGAGAAAAAATTAGCAGATTTTTCATGAGAATCAAAAGAATTTTTTGCAATTCGTTTCCATCCTATTGTTCAAAAGAATATGCAAGGTGAATGCCTTTTTGCTTGTGGCTTTCCATCCCTATATGAAGGACAACTGATTTTAAAGAGTTCTTTCTAATGCTCTTATAGCTTGAATTGTTTGCAGCCCTTTTGAAGGGTTCAAAAGTTTGTGTAATTCATCTTCAAGGCCAACAACACCTAACGCACCAAAGCAAGTGAGCAAATTTCAAAAGACACGAATATCTCTCGAAGACATGAAGGAAATGCCTTCATTGTTCTTTTACCTGGACACTCCAACCAAGTATGATGATGCAAAATTACTATACCAAAATCATTTTTTGAGGTCAAGAGGCAGTATTACAAATAGAGTTTTGTTTGTTGAGGGTGAGCTTTGCGATGCACTGGCCCAAAACAGACTGTAATTTCGTACTATATGGATTTTCATTTCTGATTTTTGTGCCACAGTAAACCATACTAAGAAACCATGGAGTTGGGCCATAAATCTTGTATCAGTTTTATTTAGCATTTTAGAACTATAGTTACATCTGTATATAATACAGATCAATCTCACTTCTTGTGAGCTATCCATGACATTCTTTTTGTTCCTGTACACATCGGATATTGAGTCTCATCTTCTTGACGTCTGATTATAAAGGATTAGCATTTTGTTCAACCGAGGATTGAAAAGAATAGATAGTTGTAACATAACAATTTTAAATTGTTTAGCAAGTCAAAGATCCTGCTTGATCAAGAATTCTTTGTACACATACTAAAGCGTTTGGAAAGAAATGTTTTGAAGTTTGGACTATTTGTAATATAGAGTAGCCCTGTATACCCGTCAAGCTCTGCAATTGTTTTGTAATTTCCATTTAAAGTTGTGCTAAATACAGTACCCTTGGAAAAATACTGTTATCCACAAAATATAAACCTTTTTTTTTTTTTTTTGAATACATACATTATCAAACAAAAAGTTTGGATTAGAAAAAGGTAATGGGTGCTCGAGAAATAATCTTAAAATTAAACAAATACACTAGAACTGTTGGAAACATTTAGTCTCCCATCACTACCTATCTCTGGAAATCGTCATAGGCATTATGTCAAATAGTTCATGTGCCTTTTCTATGCTTCCACATTTT
Organism: Sequoiadendron giganteum; assembly: GCA_007115665.2. Classification (NCBI taxonomy): domain Eukaryota; kingdom Viridiplantae; phylum Streptophyta; class Pinopsida; order Cupressales; family Cupressaceae; genus Sequoiadendron; species Sequoiadendron giganteum. The sequence continues at coordinate 175,379,591 of CM021100.1, read as the reverse complement.
GCATACATGTCTAACAAAGCATTTCCATTTGTAATTTCTAAAATAATCATCCTTTCATGATGTTTTGATGGATGTCCATACCCTGTTCGAAAGCTCGAGGTAGGGAGGATACTGGCGAAGGTTGTAGAATTTCTCTTTACACTTTGCCAATTGCACTTGCTTGAAAGTTTCTAAAGCCTTTTCAACAAATCCATTTTGTACATATCCTATAATCATTGCAGTCCATGAGATTGACATCTTTTTCAGGTATTTTGTCAAGCAGTTCACATGCCTTGTCAATGTTTCAAGTTTTTGCATGCATGTCTACTAGGGCAGTTGCAACTCTAATATCTGGTCGAAAAGTGAAAACTTGACAAAGAAAATCTATGCAAATTTGACTTGATTTTAGTGGTTCGACAGAGATCCAAGATACCAAATGACTTTCAACTTAACTGCATGTTAGAACCTGAAATTTTCATTGATTTGAATACAGAGAACAATGTAACCACAAGGGTCAAACATTTACTGGCAGACTTCAACACAAGCATTAAGAGTACAAAAAATCAAACTAAAATTTCACTGCCTCTCCACATTAGAATGTTTAAACAAAAAATCAAAATCCAAAATCTGTTTCCCCAAATAAATGAAAAATATCCCCTTAACAAGATTGCAAGTGACTGATAAATCCAGTTCATTATATAAAACGAAAGAGGCATAGATATATAGTGTCCATGATTACGAAGATTCGAGGTGTGCATATTCTCCAATGTGTTCAAAAGCGGCAAACAAATTTAGGGCAAACATTTTTGAATGACTTATGTGCGGGATCCACATTTACAGAGCCATGTATATTCTGCAATAATCTCGTGAATCTCTTCTCAGGTCAATTTTCAATATGTTGCCATACAATTTGGTTCATGAGTACTAAAAATTTCTGAAATGCAGCATCGTCATATGCAGAGGGTGACATTCAGTGACATTCTGAAACTCTTTGTTGGAACACACTAACAAAAATGAATGATGCACATACATTCAATCGTTTTGCACGATACACAGAATGATAATGACACAAACGATACTGATCGTTAAAAACTGCTAGAGATGAAAGAGAAAACCAAAAACTACTCCATTTTTGTCAGCTTGGCAATCAACAGATGAAACCGATTCAATGGTCGACATGGTCCAGCAGATGATACTAGCCGTCGATTGCGTATCTTAGCTCGAGCTTCTTCAAATAAGTAACGCCTTCGACGTAAATATTATATTAAGAATATTAAAATAGTATAATATACATAAAAAAAAGAGTTAGATGGTAGAAAGGTACATTCATAAAGTCTAAGAAGACTAAATGTTAAACAAAGGACAAAGTTCGAAGAGCACTAAGCAAATAATGCAATGCTAGTAGAGAGAGGATCTTAATTGTCCAGCACTCCCTACACATCTATGAGCGTAGCATCATCAATGAACTCCCAAGCAGTGAGAGTGTCATCTTCTTCTTTGAGATTCTCCTTGCTGGGTGGTTAAACAAAAATTGGGGAAATGGTAGGGTATAGACGAGATAACTAGCTTGAGTCAAGCCAACTCAGCTCCTTCACACCTAGGAGTAGAAGCAAAGGGTTGGGGCTATCATCCACGAATAGTAAAACCATAGGGAAGCATAAGAGTTAGAGCCTCAGTCGCCATGATCACATATGGCAGACTGGCTACACTTGCATCAACAACCTCTAGGAGAGGTAGAGTCATGTGGCACTTTAGCCACTATGCCAAGGGCATTGCTCTAGTGGTCCAAAAGCTCTTGAAAGTGGGCAACCTCCTATGCAACTTTACGAGCTTGCACGTGGATTTGCATAAGAACATTAGAACAAATGACAACTTTAATGTACCAAGAGAAGTGTTTATCAACAACAAACTAAGTAAAGAGAACAACGTTCTTATCCTTCCATATGCTAAAAAGAATTTCCACCCTAAAAAGCATGTCAAATCTAAGTATATTTGGTTATTAAATAAGACCAATCTCCCAATAAAACCATGTGATAAGAAAAAGGGGTAGTTCAAAAAGGTCTAAATAAATCATGGATCCAATTCCAAGCTTCTTGAGCCCAGGAGCAAAACCAAAAGAGGTATTTGATCCTCTCAATTTAACCATAAAATGGACAATGAGGATTGGGAATGCCCATATGAGTGAAATGGGGACCCATTAGAAGGCCTTGGTATGAAAGACACCAAGCAAAATGAGCTAGTTTGGGTTCCAGCATAGTTGACCAAACACATTTAAATTGTTTATGTTGGAAGAATGAGGAGATATCATTGATGTTGTTGTTGACAACATGGGCATGTAGGATAAGCACAAGGTATAGTATTATGTGATGTAGTGTTGTCATTGATGTCAACATTATATCTTGGTGTGATGTCTTTGGTACAAATCATTTTGGTTGGCTCTAACATGTTAGAAGGCTTGTACATTGATGTTTGTGGAAGATAATTTTGCAAGATGGTTTGATCTAGTGAAGATAAGTATGATGGAAAATGACATGTGTTTTTACCAGTGTTCTACATACAGAGCATCTAGTTTTTGCGTCCACACTGGTCTGCAAATGAACATTTCACTCTACGGTTCTTATATGTTTTTGTTAGTCGATAGAAGCATCTATTTCTAGAATTCCATCTTGTTTTGGCCTATGGTTTGAAAGCTATGAATAACAAAATTTATGTGTAATGAAACAACTTGCAAAAGAAGAACATAATATGAAATATGTTGCAAATACTTGATAATAATATGCCACTTCGAGGGGGCAACCTCCTAATCCATTTCGAGGGGGATACCTCCAATATTCTTCAATAAGAACTCAATACTCAACATGATGATCAAATAAGACTCACGACCTCCTAAATATACCTATTTATGCCTAGGACATCACCCAGGCCGACTTAGATACCCCTATATAAGACCTAGGTTGACCTAATAAACTAAATAACATTGTAATAATGACAATATGACTTAATTAGGAGTTAAGATAGCCACAAGCTGACTATTCATAACCATATACGTTATGGAAGTAAGGGCATAACATGCCCCCACCTTTACAAAAGCGTTATCCTCAACGCTAAACAATTGTGGTAGTTTCTACATATAATCCTCATCATCCCATGTGGTAACTTCAAATAGAATATTTTTCCTTATAATGAGGTAACTTAGAATTGTTGATGTTCCTAGCTTGTGTGTCTGGAAAATTAACTTCGGCTCAAAGATGTGTCTTCCCTTTACATCAAGCTCTTGATGGTGATGAATGTGTTCTTCCTTTACTTGAACCTTTTGATGTGCCATACAAGAAGAGGTGAGGAATAGTACATGGTACCCTTGCATTGGTTGAATAGCTTGATTAGGAACTTCTTCTTCTTTCAAAGAGGTGAGGAATAGTACATAGTACCCTTGCATTAGTTGATAGCTTGATTAGGAACTTCTTCTTCTTTCACTTCCTCCTCCTCCTCCTCCTCCTCCTTCTTCTTGGTTGCTTGATACCTCCTTTCTTGGTTCATTCATAAAGGTGCTTAACATGCTTCGTATGTCTGATCTATCTCCTCTTAGGTCACACATATCCATCTTCATTGAGGAATTTCTTCCTTGACCTTACTAATTTCATCATAGGGATTAATATCCTCTATTGTTACCTCATCCTTATTAGGGGTTTTCCCCAATGTGACAACATTCTTTTTGCCCCTTGTTGTAGGACCCATCATGATGGAAACCAATAATTTTGCAATAAATCACACAAATGAAACTTAAATTCTCTGAAATTGTCTTTGTAACTTACTAGGGCCAAAATATCATTTACCTACAAAAATCTCCAATAAATTAGTAGATTTGCAACCTTGAGAGTGAGTTTATTAGAAACCCTAATTTTGCAATAAATCACTTATTTCTACTTTAATTTCTCCAAATTTTGGATTGTAGGCTCCTATACTATATCTTCAAAAACCCAATAAAAATCAAGCTCCAATTCAACAAGATGTGAGAGTTATGTAGATTCCAAATAAATTGTGTACAAACCCTAATTCTACAATAATTTGCTCAATTCTACTCCAATTACCCTAAAATCTAGAGTGTAGCTTCTTTAATATGGTCTTCAAAAACCCTTTAAAAATCAAAGAAAAATTCACCAAAATATGGAAGATATGTTCTCCCCAAAATCGCCTCCAATATTGAGAAGAAATCGTGCCTCTATGGTGCCAAGATCATGCTCGGATACCACTTGTAATGAAATAACTTGCACAAGAAGAATATAATGTGAAATATTTTGCAAATACTTGATAATAATATGCCACTTCGAGGGGGTAGCCTCCTAATCCACTTCAAGGGGGATACCTCCAATAGTCTTCAATAAGAACACAATACTCAACGTGATGATGAAAAAGGACTCACAACCTCCTATAATATACTTATTTATGCCTAGGACATCACCCAAACTGACTTAAATAACCCTATATAAGCCCTAGGCTGACCTAATAAACTAAATAACAATATAATAATGATAATATGACTTAATTAGGAGTTAAGATAGCCACAAGTTGACTATTCATAACCATATACGCTATGAAAGTAAGGGCATAACATTTTTCCTAGCAATTATAGTCATTTCCTGTACAGTGCATGTGAGTATGAGAGTCTACACTTCTCTGTAGATAGGATTTTGACTTTGCAGTCTTTAGGAGATGTTGACAAAAGTCAATAGAGTATGAATTATAGTTGGCATGATGTTTTGAGGTATGCGTGTTTGAATATAGGTATACAGTTGAAGAATTTTTGTATTAGGTCTTTTGTGGTCCCGACCTAATAGATGTGAAGGTATGCAAAGATTAATGAAGTGTTGCGGAGTTATGTGGGAGCTATTATAGGTCCATGTCGACCTATTTCAAATTGTTTGAAGGATAGAATCTTGGCGTGAGGCGTGTGTGGAAACTTTTGAGCCGACAAATCATATATTGTCTTTTTTGTATGATACATCTAATTAGGATGACCTAATTATTGTTATGCTTGAAGTGAATATATAAGCTAGATCATTTTCGGTATTCTAAAAAAGAGAGATATGTATATGATGTGAATTGAGAAAATATTATTAAAGCGGTACAAATTTAAGTTGTGAATGTTGAGTAGACTATTAAAGTGATGTGAATGTAGAGGAAAGCAAAGTGTTAGATCAAAATCAAATGAAGCATGTAAAGTTAGTCTATTGAGCTTCATTTAAACTATAATTCATGCATATGGTAGATGCAATTGTAACAGTTCAATCCAGGTTGTGAGCCCCAAACTCTCTTCTATCTCTTTTTTCTCTCAGTGGATAGTGAGTCCACTTGTAGTGAGCACTTTTGTAAATATATTATAACTGGTTATAATATATTGTGAGCTAGTCCTCAATATGGTTTTTCCTCTTTTGGGTTTTCCACATAAAAATATTGGTGTTCATGTGTTATGTGATGTTGTTGAATGTTTCATGCTTTCTTTCATTACTGTAATTGAATCTACTAAGTGGGTTGAATGTTTAAATGATTGAATTGTGTAAAAGAATATTGATTCACCCCCCTCTCAACATTCTAGATGTTCAACAATTGGTATCAGAGCTTGGTTCCTTGGAAGGAGCTTAACCACTTGGTGAAGGTCTTGGAGGTTGAACACATGACTGCTAAAAGACTACCTACTCCTTCAAAAGAGATTCATGTTGTTGGATTCATAGAAGAATATTGCATGCTTAGCAAAGATGGAGAACTCAAAGTTTCCCTTGAAAATCTTGAAAGATCTAAAGGTGAAAACAAAGACCTAAAAGAAAATGTCAAAGAAGCATGAATGCATTAGAAAAATTGAGAGAGAAAATCAAGAAGTTTAGAGAAAGGCACATGCCAATGAACAATTGAAGCAAGCAAATGAAACTATCACCAGTCCAAAGGCGCAAGTTGAATAAAAGGAAATAATCAAACAATGTTTGAATGCAATGGTGAAAACAAAATATGAAGAATGTACAAGGTTTGAGCAAGAAGCAGTGAATTTGAGATCAGATCTAGAGAAAGCAAAGAGCCATGAAGACAAATTCAAGATGAGTTCTACAAAGCTTGATGAAATGATTGTAAATCAAAAAGGCTCTAAAGATAAAGAAGGTTCGGGATTTGAAAAGGGTGAAAGTTCAAAATCAAATTAGACATCAAATGTTGAAGACAATAAGAACAATGGCAAGCAAATCTGGAATCAAAGGAATGAAGTTAGAAGACCATCAGTCAATCAACCAAATACAAAAAGGTACCCATATTTTAATGGTTTTTTCTATTCATGGAATAAATTTCCAGACATAAGGCAATGGAATGTAGAATAATAATGAATCAGAATGTTCCACCTTTTTTTGGTCAATTTTTTACATGCAAAAAAATTGGTCATAGAGCTTGTGAGTGCAGAAGTCAAATAATGAATGACTATAACAATGGTAGAATGGTTCAACCTTTCAAAGGCTACTATTATACATGTTATGGATTTGGGCATAAACCTAATCAATGCAGATCTAGAATGAATGGAAGGAATATTGGTCAAAATAATATCATATGTTACAATTACAATAAGCCTAGACACATTTCTAAGTTTTGCAAAAGCAACAAAAATATGAGGAAGGATAATCTAGTAAAGAAGAATGAACCAGTACAAAAGATTGATCCTGCAAAAACAAAGAAGGAGATGGATAAGATTTGGAGAAAGAAGGAAGAGATCAAGGTTAAAGATGAATTTGTGCCAGCATCCGATGCAGATGTTTCCTCCGAAAATTGAGTTGAGAGCTTTGGCTTAGGGGGATAATTAATGAAAATATTTTATCCCCTGCCAAAGAAAATGGTGTTGATGCCTCAACACGAAGATATGTGATATAGATCGACATGCTTGATCTATTGGTGAAGATTGCGAAAGAAAATAAGATAATGTGGAAATTTGTGGAGCACTTGAAGACGATTGTGTGCACAATGAAAGGTTTGCCAACTTTATTGTTTGAAGCATTCAATGTGAAATTAGGTGAAATTCAAAGGGTTATAAGTGATTCCACTTAGCCAAATTCATTCATAATGAGCACTAAGAAGGAGCATAGTAGTGAAGAAATAATTTGGAGTGATCAAGGCGATTTGTGATTTGGTGTGCACAAGCCCTAGTTCAATAAGCGAAAGAAAAGGTATTTACAATTCTTGTTTGCCCTAGTTTCATAAAGAAATTTGTTTGAAGACAATTTGAACATTTGCAATGGCTACACTAAGGTTTATTGAGGTTATTAAGAAGCCACACCATAAATTTAAGAAATACCCTACAAAATCCATAGAATATGACTCGCTAGGTACTTTTTCACATGTTTTATATGGGGTTTTGCCTACATAGAATATAAGGATCTATATGTTGAATGAATAAGAAAACTGAGAGGGGGGTGAATCAATGTAGCAAATTAAAACATCAAAACCCTCAATAGTAATCAGATCCACAAGAATTCATTAAACCCTTATTCTGTTAAAGTGATTAATCATGAAATGCAAATAACAAAAATTGAAATAACAACACCATACATAGGAGAACACCATATTTACGTGGAAAACCCAATGAAGGAAAAACCACGGTGAGGATTAGCTCACAATATAAGTAATTGCAAAACTAGTACATGTTACACCTCAATTGTGTAATTATTATTTACTATTACTATAATATGAATGTAATGAGAATTCTTGAGATAAATAAATTGTGTTTGCACTTTGTTATTGATGCATTATGTATGAATGTTATCTCATTTGATGTTATGTGAAGAAATGCAAATGTGTGAAATGAATTGTTATTGAATTGATATTCTAACTTTGGATATGTATTATATGTAATGCATATTTTGTTGAATAGTTGACTACCTCAGGCATATGTTAATGGATGTAGGTATATGTTCAATTCCTCCAAGCGGAGGGGAAGTATCACTCGGGAGAAGATCTTGGTTGAGTAACTAGTAACGCTACCTATATGAACTTACACACACCACAGTAGAAAAAATGAGTCAAGTTATTATGTGGGAAGTTGGTAAGTCATCCTTAGTTGATATGTTTGCATTAGTAAGAGTCTTATTTATTTACTATTGAGTGCATTATTGAGTGATGATTATTTATTTGAGCTTATGAGTTCTTTCATATATTACTATGGATTGCATTAATGAGTAAGATGTATGTGGAGTATGTCACTTGTTGGGACTATAAAATTTTGCAAAATTTAAAGTGCCCATGTTGAAAAATTTGCTTTGCACAGTCAGAAATGCACTTGAAAAATCTGCCCTAGTGACCTACTTTGGAGGGTCATTGTTCGGAGCTCATTTGATTTCATGTCAAATACCTTGGTGAGTGTGTTCATTGGACATATTTGAACACGTCTATTTGATTTCAGCTTCATGTGATGAGTTTTGATAGGGTTTTGAAACGCAAAGTTGGAGGGTTTTGGGACTGTTCTGTTGTTTGCATACTCTTAGGCCTGCGAAGTGGCCTCCTATTCAGACTAATATTTCACAACTAGATGATTGTCAGGACAAATAGATTGGTGCTCTACATTCCCCTCATATTCATATGCTCTCTAGTCTGGTTTCAGAGTCTCAGGATCAAATTTGATATTTTCTCAGGTCAAAAGCAAATGCAATTTGTTTTGTTTTTACATTTGAATTTCTAAAAAAAATCAAGGTCAACTTTTACCATCAATATCTTGTGAAGAATGTGGATTGAAGGAAAGCCCTCTTGCACACATACTCAATGGACCTAAATGACCTAGTGTTTCCAGTGGTAGCTTCCCAAGAGGTGATTTGGTATTTTTTCGAGATGGTGACTTGGTGAGGCCTAATTGATTTTTAATAGGTGAAGTTGTAGAAAAGTCTGAGTGAGTTACTTTGGCATTGAATATCTTGCATATCAGGATGAATTTTTCCAAGCCATTTGTTGCACTAAATTCTTGGGTCAAATTTTTGCATTCCTATGCATTTTCATGACTTCAAGAGGTTGTTTGACTAGTTTTTAAGGACGATTTTGAAGGCTACTAGGCTAGTTTTGATCATTGTGCAATTATGCTAGAAAGCAAATTTTAATGACAACCCACTTCAATTTTTCTTTCCAAAAGCATGTAGAAGCAAGGTAAGGTCAATTGAGCATAAATGTTGTTTCAAAATGATTTTTTTTTAGTCGGGCCCACAAGGGGACCCAACATGTGTCACACAGTTTGGGGAAGCTTCTATCCAGTAGGATGAAGAGGTTAAATCTATTTTTGATGGCTTGATAAATGAGGGTGGTGTTATACTTGAGTTACCATGGGATAAAGCCACAACACTATTTAATCTTGCTAGGTTTCTAAACAACTACATGATACTGAAAAGGTTTGTAGATATTTCAACTTTTGATATTTATGATGAAAAATCACCAGATGACAAGAAAGCAAGTTTGAAAAACACTACTGGAAACTTTTAGTGCTTTAGATTCTTCCAAGAATGTGACTATTGATAGACAAAAATTCATTTGTACATACTTTTATTAATTGAGAATGCATTAATTTAGGGCATTTGTGATTTATAAAAAAATGGTTTAAAGATGGCAAGAGGGGTACACAAGTCTCTGTCATTTTTGGGTATGATGGTTATGATAATGACATCATAGTATTTAGTTTGAAGGTGGGAGAGTTGTTATGCCTTGCATAACCACCCCATCTTTTGAATTGGTCAAAAGGGGTCCCCCTTTTTGTTTTTTGTCCTTAGTTTTTTTTAAACAAAGTGTGAAGAATTTCTTGTCAAAACACTTTGTTTTCTTTGTTTTATTGTTTTGTCGGAATCGGATCCAAATCGGGTTTTGGAACTGTTTTCATCAATTTTGTTTTGATCTCGGTCTTGATAGTGTTGTTAAGTCTTTTAAGGTTTTGTCTATATCGGAGTCGGAGCCGGAGTCGAATTTAAGTCAAAATTTATTCAAATCGTTAGAATCAAATTTTGTTCCACCTCCACTTTTTGGTTTTTCATTTTAATTAGGTTTTTGTGTTAAGTTTTCTTGTTTCGGTCTTTTTTTTTTTGTTTTTTATGTTTGGTTTTGCTTTCTTCTTTGTTGGCAGAAGCGGAGCTAGAACAGGAACCAAGTTGGGAAGATTGACAAATTTCCAGTTCCATTCCAATTCCGACTTCGGTCCCGTTGTTTTTCGGTCGTTGACTTTACTGAAGTCGCACGGCAGTAAAGTGCCAGTTCCTTCTGCAATTCTGACTCCGCTCTACCACCATTATGTCATTAATTACAGGTGTCATGCACACTTGAAACTCTAAGTTTTTACCTTAATTAGGGATTAACTAGTTGTTATTATCACTATTGATTAAAAGATCAAAGAGTGAACTAGAGTTGCAGTGGAGCATTTGTGCGAGTGGATCGATCAAAAGAAAGACAATTGCACACAGATTGCTTCAAGGAGTTGTCTATTTATTTACGTTCGAGGTAGGGTTTTCTATTCTCCTCTTTTTATTTCGTGTTTTCTCTGTTATTGTTTGCATCGAGTTCATGTTTCTGTGGTGAGTTTGTATGTTATGTTTTTATTTCTCTTTTTTTTTGCTTTTCCTATTTGTGTTTGCTTTTCTTGTTTTCTTTTTCTTTTTCTGGTTTTGTTTCTCGTTTGTTTTCATCACAATTGTTTGCACGTTTTAATCATGATTTTATCATGATGCCCTAGTTGTTAAATGCATATATTAAGTTACTGTTTTATAATGAGTAAGGTTGAGTAAATTGTCATTGTTACTTAGGAATCTTGTTGCGCATCGATTGGTTTAGTTTAATAGAGTTAAATTTGTGCCCTAGTTCTTTTGAAATCGGAGGTTTTGAGTTTAAGGTTTTATTACTCATTCTAAGTTTTAAATATGATGCCCTAAATAGTATAGTCGACTCTCAGTCATATGGGGATAGGCTTATTAGGTTATTTTTAAGCCCCATTTCGTTTTGGTATAATCTAGTCCTTAAATCATGAAGTCATTTATCAAACGGTTAAAATCACTTGTGACATCATGGTCATTTTAGGCGGAAGCGGGATCGGAATCGATTTAGGTTTTGGACCATGTTTTGTGATAAGTATCGATTCCAGTTCCATCCCGTTTCTGACTCCACTTAGAGTTAGAAGCAGACCTTCAAAATAACGATAACCAAGCCAAAAGCGGAATCGGAATGGAAAAAGAAATTAGAAAATCTTCATGGAACAAAGTCCATTTCCGTTCCGATCCTGATTCCGGTTACTGTTCCAATTCTGACTCTGGTCCCGCTTGTTATTACTATAATCTCAAAAATGGTTTTGGTTCCGAGCTCGATAGTGTTTTAAAAGAAACTGGTTTTGAATGTTTTTTGCTTGGTTCTGCCTCCGGTATATATATGAATGTTTAAAGCATATTTGTGATATTTATTTAAGGATCTAATTAGAGGTTTTGTTGCAGGAAAACTAAAGAATTTCAGGAGTATCAAGAGAAGTTTCCCAAAGGAATAGGCCTGCGGAAAATTCAAAAGCAGCAACTAAGCCTAAGAAGATTAAGATAGAGCAGTTGCCTTATACCTTGAGGTATAATCATAGGGGTTTTGTTGCCATTGCAAGCAATGTGGAATCTGATTGGTCTGATATAACTGACACCAATCTAGGCCCATTCAATTTTGAGGAGTTATATTCAGAAACATTCACTGAGGATGTAACAGGAAGAATTAGAAGAATATTTGAGTCTGGCTTGGCTCACGTCACTGTATTCCCTCTATCTATCCAGTGCCCGAAATCAATTATGACAACAACAGGAGCTTACAATCTGGCCACTAGGAAATGTATGGATTCACAAGACAATGTGATCATTGATCTAACTCCTCAAATGTTTCAACACGTGTTTAGTGTCCCTAATCTGAAGAACCTAGTATAGTTAAAAGAGGCAAATGCTTTAGGTATGTATAGCAAATACAAGGAGGCCAACAAGGCTCACTTGAACAAGAGATGGTTGAGGACAGTGAAGAAGTCTCTGACCAAGCTTCATGATCAACCAAAGAGGACATAATTTTACAAAGAAGTATCAGATTTGATAATGATGTTGTCTAGAGCCTTTGGGAAGAGGGATGCATTTAATTTTAAGGAATGGATGTTTCCTTTCATACAGACAATCTTTGAGGGCAAGGAACAATTTCATTGGCCGATGATTGTCTCAGATGCCATTCATGACCAACTAACTAGCATAAGGGAAACCAAGAGCTTTTTCATGACTTCTTATGTTGTTTATGTGACAACTAGAGGAGGTATCTTTCCAAGTTTGAACAGAGTGGGAATATTAGGAGAAGCTGAGGGACAAAAGAAAGTATGGGATCATTATGATCAGTTATCTCTACAGGTCTCTGAAACACAATTTAGAAGGGTTAATGATGCATTCCTATATGTAATCATTAATCACCTTAATGGATATGCGGGATATAGATTGAGCCAAGAAGCTATGACATTTATCATAGAATGGGGATGTTGGTATATCCAATACCCCAAGTTTACTTATTTCAGGTTGGCAGGATTTGAGGGTCATCCTCATTTACTTCTTAGGTGTTGCAGCAATAGGATGGTTCTAATGGAATTTGTCTATCAAGCTCTGGGGGTTAATGCCCGATCTGGATTAAAGCACAAGACAGGTTGTCTTAAGTTCCCCATGCAATTGGGTGAATACAACTGCCCACACCTTGTGGGAGCTAAGGTGGTTTGCAGTGAGTTGATACATTTGAAGTTAGGTTTGTATATTGCTCGTAAGTACTTTGATCCCAAAAAGAAAATGAATACTTTGTTGCCTTCGGTCTTTGACAAGCATTTCAATCTGCTAGAAGACTTTTGGAGTGATCTTCAGGATGAGTATGACCTCAGAAAGAAGAACTATGAGAGGTTGCTCGTTTCACTCATGGTGGAATTTGGGATCAAAGATGATATTCCTGATGCGCTAGTAGATGATGGAGTTGTGTTGGACCCATCATATGAAGCATTGAACATTGGCACTAAAAGTTTGGATCTGGTAGATTGGGATAGTGAGGAGATTATTGATATCAAGCAGATAGGGAGACCAATCTTGGATAGAAGTATCAATTGGGTTGTTCTAAGAACCAAAACTCTTGGGGGTCTAGCCCCTAAGAAAGGGAAGGGATACAAGAGAATCAAGAGGAAATTGCCTTCCAAGGAGCCTTTGGAGTTCTTCCCTTCGGACATTGAAGAGATCGAGCTTGAAGCCTCTACTCAAGATTTACTCGGAGTGCAAGAGGAGGATGTCCAAGTAGGATTTGTGGTTTCAACACCAACGATAGGTGAGTCATCTACTCAAGCTCCTCCTATAGAAAAACCAGATGGAGAGAGGCCTGATGGAACTCTTCATGATATAGCTGAAGCATTAAAGGGAAAAGAAGTGGAGTTGGAGATCCATGATATTGATACAGACTATGATGAGACTTTATCAGAAAAAGATGTGCAAGAAAAGATGCCTCTAGAGGAGGAAAGTGAACATGTTTTGACAGAGGAAGATCAATGGGCATTATTTGTGGAAGCAAAGAAAAATTCAGATGCTCAAGCACATGCAGAGGCAATAGAAAAATAGAAAGCCATAGATGTTAAGACACAAACTGATACCTTGCTACAACAACAACAAATAGAAGCTAAATGAAGAGCTGATGAAATGGAAAAACAACAAAGGCAAAATGAGCATGAGCTCAAGATAAAAGAAGAGAATGATAAGTTGGAGCTGGTATAGAAAATTCATGATCTAGAGGAGGAAAAGGCAAAACAACGGAGAGAGAAAGAAGCCCTTGTGGCCAAATTGAAGCTTGTTGAAGAAGACTATAAAAGGAAAGAGGAAGTAGAACGAGTGCAAAAGGAAAAAGATGTTGAGGAATTAGCAAAGCAACTACAAGAAGAAAAAGAGGTTGTAGATAGACTTAAAGCATTAAAAGAAGAAAGAGATAGATTGTTGGAAGAGAAAAGGCTGGAAGAAGAACAGTTGAAGAAAGAAAAAGAAGATAAAAGGATTCAAAAGGAGAAAGATGTCGAGGAGCTGATCAAGCAGTTTCAAAAGGAAAAGGAAGATGCAGAGAAACTTAAGGCATTGGAAGAAGAGAGAAACCGAGAACTTGAGAAGAAAATATTAGAAGAAGAAAAATTGAAGAAGGAAGAAGAAGACAAGAGGATACATGAACAAAAAGACAAGGAGGAAGCTAAAAATCTTACACAGGTAAATATAGAGCAAGAACAACAAAAAGTATAAGGGGTTGATTCTCAACCTAAGGTTCATGTGCGACAACCCTCTACTACTGTTGTTCCTTCTTCAAGTATAATGACCACTACTTTGAGTGCTCCCACTTGGTTGAAATTGGATCTTCAAAAGAGATCAGTAACACCTTCACAACCTCTCAATTGGTATAATATGATGAAGGAGATTGAAAAAGAAAGGCCCAAAAAGAAAGCTAAGATCCTGCATTCCACCAGACTTACTGAAGCAGGGGAGATTCTTGTTGAATGTGCCATACCGATGGTAGACAAGGATGTAGGGGACATGCAACTAACCGATTATCAATTGGGCATGGTTAACTTGGGGAGACCTACAAGAGATCAACAGATGAACTTGATAGATGTGGTAGCATCATCCACTAAATCAAGGATGATGAAAGATAAGCAGAGAAAATATGAGCTTAAGGCTCAATTAGATCAATTGCATACTTTCTTAAAGAGTGTTTCTTCTCTGAGGTCACAACAAATTGCCACCATTGAGACACTAATTTTGTTAAGCAAGAAAGAAGTAGATGATTTAGTGCAGATAAGGAGTAAGGTAGAGATGTTGGATAGCTGGACTAATAAGCTAAATCAGGAAGTAGGTGAGATTTTGGCTAACAGTTTTGAGGTTCACAAGATGATAGAGGATTTACTAGAAGAAATGAATCAGTATGTTAAAGAATTGGGAGAATAGGAGGAGTACAAAGGATATAGCCAGAAATTGAAAAAGTTAGTAACTTGCCAAAGTCCACTCTTCTAGAACAGTCAATACTGGAAGAGGACAACAAAGATTTATCGAAAAAGACCTCCAACATAGTTCGGTTTAGATCTGACCTTCTATACAAACATAAAAATGAAGTTCAAGATTCTACCAAGGATCTGAGTGAACAATTTAAAGAGTTAGAAGCAGTCATTGCTATTATGGTAAATGTTGATATACCGGTAAAGGAGGGTTTACCTTTGAATCAAATAAAAGAGAAATGGGATGATAGGTTTAAAGGGATCATGCAGAAGGGAGATGATGAAGAGGATCTAATGTTAGATCACTTGATGGATATTAAGGAAGAAATAAGGGCAGCTGGAAGAGAGTTAACAAAGCTAAAAGACATGAGAGGATTTGTTGTTGCGGAATTAGAAAGAATCAAGTTTGAAGACGGTTGGGTTGATGGGCCTAATTTAGATATGCTCCAACAAGTCTTCTCCAGTTATGGCGATTGCATTACAGAGCAAGCTTCTCATGCATGATTGATAATCTCCTGCATGCATGGCTTTCTTCTCTCCTCTGCATGCATGAATGGAAGTTTTGTAGGTGCATGGTTTTCTTCTCTCCTCTATCTTTTTCTCTCTAGTTAAACTAAAAGATCAGAATGGGAACTAGAGATCAAATTGATATGTGTTTCCAAGAAAGCTTAAATTCCTAAAAGGGTGGATCGACTTAAGATAGAGAGGATTTCAAATTTTTGTACATCTATAAATACCTTTGGGGTATCATTGTAAAGGGGTCGGCTAATAAGAGAATAGAATTGGCCACCTGATAGTGATAAATAGGATTTTTACAGCTTTACAGAGATACATTGTTACTTTTTTTATTACAGTTGAATATAGATACAATTTTTTATGCAATATGGTTTTGGAATTGAGTTTTTATGGATAAGGTTAATGAATGATAGTCTATCTGTATGCTACTGGTTTGCTGAAGCATAAATGTTTCTTATGTGATGAAAATCATTAGAAGGAACTAGATTTAAGGATTATTTCATTAGATTATCTGTGAATTGAATTTATTGAAAGTCTGTTGATCTATGATCTTGGCAACAAATGAGAGTGTGTTCTTTATCTATGAAATATATATATGATGTGTGATTGTGATGTTAAATTAAGCACCTTAGATGCATGCAATAGTATGGATTATTTTGTAAGTTGTGTCATGCTATGGTTTTTCTGATCTGTTGAAAGAGTATTTGTTGTTGAGATATATGTCTGGATATTAGATAATTTTTATTCATGTTTCACTGATATATGCCTTGATCTACCTTTTTCTTTTATTTTAAAAATCCCTGTTCATTAAGAGCAATTTGATGAATCAACCATTGCTTGCATTCTTTATTACCAGCAAATGCCCCTTGAATATTGCAGTTGCATGGAACAATTGAGTGACACCAGACAGTTGAAAACCAACTACCAGGACCTTGGGAGTTAGGCTACTATATGTTGTCTTTCTTTTTCAGGAGAAATAGAATAGAGATATTTTGTTTAAACGTTGTTTGTGTCATTTTCACCATCAACAAGAGTCACATTGCCAAGATCAACCAAGTCCATTTCATTCAATTCATCAAGATTTTAAGTAAGTGCTATGGATGCATTTATGGTGGACAAAAACTCATCAGATTTTTTGTGTCTGCATGGCAACATGAAAATAGAGAAAAAAGGAAGACAAAGTGATGTTGAATCAGTCAAGGTTGCAAACGAAAGAAAAATAGGAGAATGACACTGGGCAAATATTTTGAATGCACACAAGATAATGAAATACATAGTGACAATCATAAGGGTATTGTTATTGTGATGGGATAGTCTTTCAAGAAGTGCTACAAGCTTGAGAAGATAATGTGCAGCCAACATAGTATAAAGAGCAAATCTTTTATATAGGTTAATATTATTCAAGTTTCTTGGTAATGTGGTTGCATGTCTCAAAATGGATTGGGGATGCACTTAAGTGGATAAAAACATATAAAATGCTTTATGTTTGTGTGGCAACATGGAATGAAAAAACAAAGCAACGATGATTGGCTTGAACGCAAGAGAAACATTAAAGCTACATAGAGTGGACTAGGTGCAAAGAATTCTTTTGTAGACATTCTACTTGGAGATTGGAATCAATTTGCAATTTCTTGCCATGAGAGGAATGATCCAAAAAATGTGGCAGTCAGCTGGAAGAGGATCAAGGACTATATTATGGAATATTGGCATAAATTCAAGAAATGTTCAAGCTGTAGGGGCAGCCATTGCGTTGGCCAAAAAGTGGTCAACTTGACATTTCAAAGCAAGTTTTTGTAGAGGTACATGAGGCCAATGTACTAAGTGTTTTTGTTTTGGTGCCTTGTGTGAGTAAAGCCCGCAAGCAAAGCCATCACATATTTACTTTGCAAAGCAAAGTTTGTGCTTGCAGTTGAAATGTATCAAGATTGTTTGAATGAATTATATTTTGGCGTAGAGCATTAGAGGATTTGGGATTTGTTCTGATAAAGCAGAGACGATTAGCTGAAACCCAAGCATCATACAAGCAATATATGGAAAATAATCCAAAAGGCGTTGAGATGATTCTTAGAAGAAGATTTGGAAGCATCAAGGATTGAAGCACTGAACCAACAACGAGAGAGCAGTGGCCAGGCAGATCTTTGGCGCCCTCAAATTACTTGTTTTATTGTGTGTTATGTTCCAATGCAGAAGTTCTCAACTCAAACACTTCACAAACCACAAACATATTGTTGGTAGGGTTCTTCTAGCAGCATAAGATTGATGAACGCTCTTTGTGTGTTCAACCAATTATCGTCTGTGAGAAAGCCAACATTTGCATGGCTATGATGGGAGGAAGATAATGTTGTATGTTGACCACTGCAAAACCTTGTTGATGTCGCCATGATTCGTGAAGTTGCAGAATAAAGGAATTAGGGCAAAGGCAAGCTCATCAACGACCAGTAGAGATGGAGTGGCATGGAGGAATCTCCACCCTAGCCCGCTAGCCCAGTAGAGTTGAGTGGTGATGTCACAAGAAAGTAGTGGGGTTAGCAAGATTTTGCCACGTGGAAGGTGGGCCCGACAATTTTTTTTTTAAATACATTGCTTAAAGTGTGACCTTTTGATGATAAATTAAAATGTTGCCCGATAAAATGATTTGGGGCTTTCATTTTTTAAAGGCAAATATTTTAAAATGTAAGGTGAAAAGTAATAAAGTACAAGGGAAAAGAGTTTAGTCCCTAGTGAAGTAAATAAGGGAGGCATGGGTAATACTTTTATTTTTCCCGATAGGTGATTTTTTTAAGTCTTCACCATTTAAAGGTGCTTTCAAGTGAAATATTAAAAGATAAATGCATGGGTATGTGGGGATTTTATTGCCCGATAAGTGAATGAAGACTTCACTTTAAAACATAATTGTTTTCTGTTGGAGATAAACAAAAGCAAATTAAAAAAAAATCATGGGTAAAGACAAGATATTTTCATCTACAGGACAAAACAGAGGAGAGTTGAAGTTTTTCTCACTAAAAGGTATTTTTAGGTGTTGCGTCAAGGGCTTTCACAATTAAAGGAGAAAATAGGTAAATGGGTTTTTTACAACCCAGTAAAGGAATGAAGTTTTCTCACAGGACATGAGTAATTTATAATTGCAAGTGAAGAAAGATGTATGTAGATCAAAGGGGAGAAATGCTACCAAATTTCAACTGTAGATGGATTTTAGGGCTACTTCCTTTCCTATATCTTTTATTTCTTTCTCATTTGGAAGGGTTCCAATTTCTAAAGTTCTGCAAGGCAGACAAAATCTCTGTAAAAAAACTGGAAAGTTAGGGTGAGGTAATTGTTAGCCATTAGTCTGAGATGTTTTTGTGTTTTGGATGGTGATTCATGAATATATTTTATCTTATGACTGTCTCCAAGACTGAGATGTAATACTTTTTAGATTCAATAATCAGGGATTATCTAAGTTTTTCATGCACATTTTTTGCATTTGAGTTGCATTTGTTATTGCTTTTTGTTCAAGGAGTTGAGTAATTGCTTTAATGAATGTAATGGGAGTATTGTGTTTCTAGGTGGATTCCTAAGAATGGTCATTTTGATAAAGATTTAGTGGTCTTGTTATCATAAGGTGATGACATTTTTTTCAAGATCTTCAAAACATGTTTAACATGATAAGATAAAATGCCTGTTATATGACTATGTAGCCCTCTTCTTGGCACTGGCCAATCTTATGCATCTCCTGTTTTCAGTTTGGTCCAAAATCTTAAAATCTAACAACTCTTTTACTTTGATGTTTGTTTGCTTTATTGTTTAAGTTATCTCAGTTTCACATATCTCCATGGTGTTAAAAAGGTACAAAGGTTGATTTTGAAAGTATTACATATGTCATCTCTCTATGTGTTTGAGATGGAGGTATTTAAGTTATGTGTTCTCAGCAATGTTCAATGCAAATGGGATTATGCTTGAACCATGGTGGAATATAAACTACCCATCACTCATATATCTAAGAACTATCCACTTTCATAGGTTTGTAATTTCTTGCTTGACATAAGTTTATCATGCATTCAGGTCTACAATTAGGAAAACCCTCCTAATTCCTGTGGAGCTCAAAGTGCAGAAGGCTTTCATAGCCTTGTTCGTTGGCTTTTCTTGTCTTTGATCTATTGATAGTGCAAATTCCTTGTCCTAAATCTTTAATCCCCTAGTTTAGGCATTATGTTTCTCCTTAGGGTTGAAGGTTGCAAAAAAAATGAACCAATGGATTGGCGACTCTACTGGGGAGAAGCAAAGGAGTATCCATTTGCATAGAGTCAAGAATTTGGTAAATCTAGGTCACATTAGATTTAGCTACTGAATTTTTGAGACCTAGAGGTGATTTTGTTGCAACAACTTTAAATGAATTTATGTGTGACTTTGTTGTTGGAGAAGATGATCCAAAATGAAATTTATCTTTGAAAGAGCTCCATACTGCTTGAAGTTTAGTCCCTTGTGAAGAGAGGTGGTGACTCTGTCAAAAGAATCTGATGAAGATGTGAAGAAAGTTTCAAATCTACAAATATTTTCAGTGCAGTAACTGCAACATATCCAAGTATTTTTTACTTTTTGGTTTTCAAGAAACTTGTGTGTGAAAACCATATTTGAAAGTCTTGAAATTTTTTGGTTCCCTATTGAGTGAAATAGCACCAAGAAAGGGAAAGGATAGCAATACTGAATTTGTATACTTTTATGATAAAAGTTACAGTTAGCATTATGCATAAGTATGCTTGTTTTTCTTAGAGCTACTCAAGGTGAATAGACCTTAAACATAGTTGAAACCAAATGTCGTACTTTGCAAAGGGTTTAAGGTCATATGTTGTATAAGGAAGCTATGAACTATGTGGATAATAGTTTCATTACTGTGAAAGTTTTGAAAAGGCATATCAAAATATATCAATATATGCATCCTTGTATGGTTCCTAGTGCAACCATGGCTTGTGATCAGCCCTAACTAGATTGTCAAAGAAATTTCAGCACTAAAAGTACAAAGCCATAAATTTAGATGGAATTTGTGGTTTCCCAAATGTCATACCATTGAAAATAAGAGATAACATACCAAAATTCAATGGTGATAAGTCTAAATCAGCTAATAAGGATCTACAAGAATTCAATAATTTAATGGATGACTATGAGGTAGATCATGAGGATGTGATCATGAGGCTATTTGTTCAGTCTTTGAAAGGATATACAAGAGATTGGTTCTCTTATTTACCAACATCCCCTATCTATTCTTGGGAAGATTTCAAAGCAACATTCATGGAATAGTTTGGTGAAAGGGTTGATCCCATTTCATTGAGACAAAAACTTATGAACATCCAAAAAGAAGAAGATGAGTTAGTCCTAGCTTTCAATCTCAAATTTTCAAAGGAAATAGGGATATTCTAGAAATTCTAATACCAAATGATGCAATATGTGTTGGTTGTATACTTAGGTGCATTTAAGGAAGAAATGAGTTATTTTCTAAGAGATAAAGAACCTAAAACATTACACCAAGCATATCAAATTGCCATGGATATTGAGAACAATCTGAAATATTCAATGATGAAAGGATATATGGCTGCAAGTGTTCATTTTCCTAGAACAACTCATGCAAATAGAGTTCATGGATCAGACAATAGAAATGATTGTCAAGATGATAGTGCTTCTACTGTTCTGATTCGTCCATCATCACAACATGCAAATCATAGTGAGCTCCAAGTTGAACATCAACAAAATTTGAGCAACATTGATCAAACATCTTTTTTTCAAGGATTGTATGAAATGAAAAGACAAAAGGGATAATCACCCTATGATTTGTTCTCAAGATTTTTGGATTCCTTGTTGGAAGTCCCCAAAAATTTCAGACCTGAGGATTCAGTAGGTATTGATTTATTTTGTGAAAAATATGAGTCTGGACTGAGTACCTTGCCAAAAGAATTGAAACCCCATAGTTATGATCAGGTACTTGATTGGATAAATATTGTAGAAAGAGTCAAGTGTGAGTACACACAAAATAGGATGTCTCAAAATGTTAGTAGTGGTTGTCCTATTGAGAAAAATCAGAAAACAATGCAAACAAGTGAAAAGAGTATATCAAAAAATTAAGATCCATGTTGTGTGGATGAGGATATTGATTGTAATCAACTCACAAGTAACACATATGCAGATCAATACAACAATGATGAAGATGAAGATACATGGGATGATGACAAAATAGATATTCATGAAAGCTCTTCTTGTAATATCTTGGGTGATGAGGAAGTAAAAGAGATGCAAGATTTCATTCTATGTCATGTTTTGATCAGTGAAAATAATGCAAGAGTTGTTGATATCTCATTTCAAATTAGTGATCATGATCTTCGAAAATGAAATTTTAAGCACTCACTTTGAAAAATATGAGCATGGTTTATGTAGTGATGGGTTTTCTTGTGATGAGGATTATAATGACAGCTACATTGATTTCTCTTCTGAGGACTATGAATGTTCCTATAAGGATGACTTAGAGATATTTTATTCACATGAAGGATGTAATGACACAAATGCTCATGAAGTCACTTGTCCACAAGTGAAAGAACAAATTGCATTTGATGCATACCTAGAATATAATTCAGGTTTGCCATTAATGGAGCGTATTAATTTTGTGAATGATGAAGAATTTGAAGATAAGAATGTGTGTGTTCAGTATGTTGATCTTGAGCACAATGCTAGAGATGATAAAGATGATGATGAACATGCTTATGTCCATGTTGCTCATGAACATTTGTGTGAAATGGAGATGGAAATTTCAGCTATACATGAAGAGGATGATGATGTACACATTGATGAAATAAGGGGTTCATTATTGAATGACCAAGTTATGCATTATGACAAACACATGGATCTTGGATCAACATTATTACCCATTGATAATGTGAAACAATTTGATGAATTTTTAGATTATGTTGACATTGCAAAACTTTTTGATATATGTGTAGAGGAACCAAAAGATGAAAGTAATGGTAGATCTCATGTTAATGAATTTGAAATTGAATACTGTTGCTTCTTTGTCGATGTTTCTTGTCTTCACAGTTTGAATATGGACATGTTTTCATCCAATGAGGAAAACATTTATGTGGAGGAAAACAAAGATGCTTGTTCTATTGTTAATGGAAAACATTCAAACCACAATGAGTCTTTCACACTTGGGTCAGTACACCTATCAATTGGTGGTGCACATGAAATTACTAGTGCACATGAGTTTCTTTTCGTTGACCCTGTTGGTTCTGCATTGTTTGAGCCTTCTTTTGAAGCATTTTGCATTGAGTTGAATGATAATTTGAAAAATGAATCAAAATATGCTATTGAACCTGAGATGAGTGCATTTACCCAGTTTTTGGATGTTGATGCATATGATCTCCATTTCCATAACACCAAGGAGTGTTTTGATGCAGTTGAATCAAAATGCCTAGGTATGTGCTCATGTCATGATGCCTAATTCAAGGAGGCTCCTAAATATGCACTTTTTCTTTTTGATGTACCTGGGGTTGTTTGCAGAGAATACAATACAATGTTTAAGAGAGTTTCCAGTTTGATATGTAAATTGATTATGATGTTGATGGTCAAATGGACTATGAATGTTTCAATTTCTCAGTTCAAAGGGATGGGCATTTAGTGAAACATGACAATGAGTTGGCCAAGGTAAAATGTCATAATGATTATGGACTTCAGTTAGTGTTTGATTGCAAATTGCAGATTGACAAAATTAGTGGTGACCTTGGAAAGCATAGTGATATGGTAAGGCATGTCAGTGAGTAGTTTGTGGGCAATCCATGGCAGTGTTTTCAAACCTGGTCTAATGCAGACAACGAAAAATAGAGTGTTTGATAGAGGTAAGGATTGGTACTTCATTTTTGGGGGCCTGGGGCCACCAAATGAAGTTTGAAAAATGAGTTCCAATGCAACATAAAGGAGCAATTCTTGAGCACCCAATGATTTGGCACTTGGTCTACTCCCTAGAGATCTAGAATCTCGCCATGCCCACAAGGGGCATGCATCCCCAGTTGAAGCCACTATTGGGACTATAAAATTTTGCAAAATTTAAAGTGCCCATGTTGAAAAATCTACTTTGCACACTCATAAATGCACCTAAAAAATCTGCCCCAATGACCTACTTTAGAGGGTCATTGTTCGAAGCCCATTTTCTTTCATGCCAAATCCCTTGGTGAATGTGTTCATTGGACATATGTGAACATTCTTGTCTGATTTCAACTTCCTGTGATGAGTTTTGATAGGGTTTTGAAACACAAAGTTGGAGGGTATTGAGACTTTTTTGTTGTTTGCATACTCTTAGGCCTATGAAGTGGCCTCCTGTTTAGAATGATATTTGATAGTTGGATGGTCGTCAAGACGAATAGATTGGTGCTCTGCATTCCCCTCATATTCATATGCTCATTGGTCTAGTTTCAGGGTCTTAGGATCAAATTTGATATTTTTCCTAGGTCAAAAGCAAATGTAATTTGTTATGTTTTTACATTTGTATTTCCAAAAAAAATCAAGGAGGTCAACTTTGACCATCAATATCTTGTGAAGAATGTGGATTGAAGGAAATCCCTATTGTACACATACTCAATGGACCTAAATGACCTAGTGTTTCCAGTGGTAGCTTCCCAAGAGGTGATTTGGTATTTTTTCGAGATGGTGACTTGGTGAGCCCTAATTGATTTTTGACAAGTGAAGTTGCAGAAAAGTATGAGTGAGTTACTTTGGCATTGAATATCTTGCATCTCAGGATGAATTTTTCCAAGTCATTTGTTGCACTGAATTCTTGGGTCAAATGTCTACATGTTTGTGCATTTCCATAACTTCGGGAGGTTGTTTGACTAGTTTTTCAAAATGATTTTGAAGGCTACTAGGCTAGTTTAGATCATTGTGCCATTATGCTAGAAAGAAAATTTTAATGACAACCCACTTCAATTTTTCTTTCCAGAAGCATGTAGAAGCAAGGTCAAGTCAATTGAGCATAAAACTTGTTTCAAAATGAAAAAAAATAGTCAGGCCCATAACGGGACCTGACATGTGTCACACATCAATGATAACACTTTCATTCCTCTTTCTATTCTTGCAACAATGTAAACTTGCATTTTGCATTCATTTTAAATCTAAAAATTCAACAAAAATTGCATAATGTTAGATTGATTTTGCATAGTATTTACATAATATCATTCTTTCAGTCACTTAAATAAGAAAATTGAGTCTAAATTGCATTTGAAAAAGTGTCATATAATCCATCATGTGTCATTAATTTCACTTGCATTTAGACATCAAATTCTAGAAAAATTTGTTACAGAAGTTACAATTTGAGACCTGGAACAGAGAACACTTATAATCACTCATAAATTGTATTTATCATTTTTAAAAACCCTGAACAGAGACCCATTCACCCATGGGAGAATGAGTCCTTTAGGGCCTCTAAAACCCAACTTTTTTGAGCTTTTTATGGTATTTTGTACTTCTCGAATTTATTGGTAACCCAGTGTTTTAGTCTGGCAATTTTTAGGAATTTTTGTTTTATGCATCTAGGTCTAAATATCCATTTAGTTAGCCATTTTAAATCATTTCAAAATTATTTCAGTAGTGAAAATCATCAGATCTAAAAATGTTTACATTCCTGAAACTTTGCATAATATGGATAAAAGTGCTTTTCACTTTTGGATACACTATGTTTACATTCTTAAGCTTTGCATAAGTTGGATAAAATTACTTTTTATTTTGGATACACAATGTTTACATTCTTGAAGCTTTTCATAAGTTGGATATACTTTTCATTTTTGGGTACACATTGTTTGCATTCCTGAAGCATTGCATAAGTTGCATAAAAGTACTTTTCATTTTTGGGCACACAATATTAGTATCTTACCTTTCTAAACATGCCAAGAAAAAGTTCATCTCTCCCACTTATGAGAATGTTTTAGTGAAAGAGAATACAATCATGACAATCAAATTTGGTCTTCTCCCAATATTTCTCCTATTTATGAAGATGATTGGGTGTTAGAAGATCCAATCAATGAGAGTTATGAGAATCCTATTTGTGTGTCTTCCCCTACTTCTCCCACTTGGGAAGACATTGTTGGATACAAGGATGAGACCATTGATACATCCCCTAATATCACTTTGCCTATTTCTCCTATTTGTGAGAATGATTTGATACAAGAGAAGGCCATCATTGATAAGAAAGAAATTCCAACCATCGATAACTCCCATACTTGTGACGAAGTTGTTTCAAAAGTTCCAACCATTGAATGTCATAAAGATCTAGTTTGTTGCTCACCTAAAAAATATCCTACTAGGGAAGATATAATGGTGCAAGAAAAAGACAACAGTGATAATAGTAATGTGGCTTCATTAAATTAAGATGATGAGCATAAGGATAAGTATTTTGAGGTTATGAATATTAGATCTCCCTCGAATCCTCTAATTCTTAAACCTCGTACAAGTCCCTTAATTATTGGACCTCCTAAGCCTCAACTTATCCTCTATCCACCCTCACACCAACACCAAGTTCAAAACCAACTTGTTCTTATTCTAAGACCACCTCAAAACAATGGTTCACAACAACCAGGTTATAATACCATTTCGCATACATATAACACTAGAAACAATCAATAACCACAAACAACTCTAACTTCCCTTCCATTACCTCAACTGTATCTCCCACCTGCACCTAATATCTTGCAGCGTAGTGGTAAAGAGTATGATCTTGTTGAACAACTTAAAAATATTTCTATTGAGATATCCTAATGGGACCTTATTCAAGCCTCCCCTAGTTATCATAATAGACTTAAAATTGATTTACAACAAGTTCTTATCCCTCCTAATATGCAACCAAATGATATAGCAACCCTAATTCAAGAAATAAATGTAGACATTATTTTCCACCACAGTGAGCTTCCTCCTTTGGAAGTACAAAAACAAAATGAAGCTTTCATAATAATAGTTATTGTTAATAGGAATGGGATAAAGAGAACCCTCGTTGACAATGGATCAACCCTTAATGTGTGTAGCATAAACCTTTTGGATAAGATTAAAGTAGAAAAAATCCAAATACAACTAACCTCTTTATCTATCAGTGGATTTGATAATGTAGGAAAACAGACGCTTGGTGTGATCACATTACCTATTACAGTTTGAAAGGTCACGTTGAAAACTCCTATCCGTGTCATGCTCGATAATATTTCATATAATCTTCTCTTGGGTAGACCTTGGATTCATGCAATAAATGGGATACCTTCAACTCTTCATCATATAATGAAGTATGTCTACAACAACAAAGTTTACACAATCAAAGTTGACCTTGAACTGGAAAGTTGTTTTCACATTGACAAAGATAAAGAAAGTCCTTTGAAAACATTGATACCAACTTCAAAAGTAGATCCCATCCAAGAAGAAAAAAAAGATAAGTGCTCTAAACCCTTCACAATGTTATCAGTGGATGATTTGGGATCGTTGGATCTCACACCTACATTCATGGGAGAATAAGATTAACACAAATCAAGAAAAGAGAAAGAAACAAACATCGTGTCAACACAAGCTGAGTCATCAAAAACATGAGTCTACAACTTTTAGCAAATAAGAAGAGAACAACAATTACACATCTACATGTGAAAAGTGTGATCATGAGAAACCACCAAATCCAAAAGAAATGAAAGAGCTTTATGGAAGAGGTTACGAACTTTTGAAACAACTTTGTTATAGTGGAAAAGGATGTGGTGCTAGAGAACAAGGAATTTGTGTTCCTATAGATCCTAACACACAAGAAACAACTAATGGTCTTGGTTATTGTCCCTTGAAGGAAATAAAAGCTTCAAAAAAGCCTTCACTCAATATCAACACTTACAAAAGATTCTTCCAAGACAACTTTAACTTTGGTACATCCTAGACTGATAGATACTACATGTGGGAATATCTCATTAGATATGCATAAGATTGATACTTTGTCTACTCATTATAATCAATAACACTAGTTGTTGCTTCTTGTCATGTGGTAGTTTTAGTATCATAACATATTCACTACCATGCATGAGGGTATAAACTTGGCTTTATGCAATCATATTTTCCTTTTCGCAAGGAGTAGAACATCATCATCCATTTTTGGATCACCTTTTTCCCTTGGGGGATAAGAGGTTAGGTAGCCTTGTCCTAGTATGGCACTTGACATTGTCTCTTTTGTCTAAGTTGACCACCTTCCATGTATATATAAGAGAAAGCTTGGGATGTGATGACATGCCTTGAGTTGGCTCGCATGTGATGTACTTTCTTTCTATGTTATTTTTAACATTACATTTTGGGGGCAACCCCTTATTCATGATGTAGCTTCATTTGGAAACATATGACTTGGCTTAGGGATTTTTGAGTGAGCTCTCATGTCTCCTTTATTGTTAGCATTGATTATTTTCCACTTAAAGTAAATTGCTCACAACAATGGTTTAGCAATTTCTTTAAAGTGGGGGCATACATTGACATTATTATTTTTGAAATTTTTGACACTCCTTATGTTTTATTGTGTGATTTTCTTTCTTCTTGGGATGTGTCTTTTTCTTGGTGGTGTCATTGGGTTTGATGTCCTCTGAGAGTGTGATATTTCTTGGCATATGACTTTCATCTTAGTGGTGATGCTACGTGTTGCATTCCCTAAGTTGTGAATATTTTATCCTTGACTTGTCCTCTCTTGGAGACAATAGGAATGATGTCTTTTAAGAGAAGACCTTACATGAACTAAGAAAAATCCCTTTGAACAAAATTTATTTATATTTTGTTCATAAGTATTTATATGTGGTGCCTTATTGAAGTTATTAGAGATATAGCTTTGGTATGGTTAGTATGATGCGAAGCCTGTAGACCTAGCATTAATTTTCTCATTGTATGGTGAGAGCTTCTAGACCTAGCATGAATTCTCGCTTAGCCACTTTTTGGGGGCTCACCTAGTGAACCTGAGGTTCCATTAGACCGAAGTGAGCATGTGTTGTTGTTTTCATAGTGGACATTGTGTTTCACTTGTGAACATTTTTGGACAAATAGTTGAGGCTTGATCCACATCACATTGGACAAACAGTCAAGGCTTGATTTTCCTTTTTTCCTTTTTACCTTTTCTTTAAGTCTTTGATGTTGTATAATTGAGTAATCTTTTTGTTGCTACATACATATGTTTTGAATGTCTACTTTAGTGTGAGTTTGATACAAGGTCATCCTCTCACTAAAGTGGAGCTAAATGTAATGTAGAAAAATATATCTTTTTTCATTTTCACACTTGTTTGGGCCCTCCTAGTAAATTTGGACTTAATTGTGCCTTAATTTAGTGTTGTAAAGTGTACTCCTTTACACTTTCACACTTGTTTATGGCCTCCTTAATTAATTGAGCTTAATCCTGCCTTAATTGGCTCCCTTAATTCATTTACCAAGCGTATATTATTACATTTTCTGAAGAGGAAACCCAACATTCATTAATGACTTAACATAACACTTCTCATTGAGCAATGTGTGTCCTAGGTTTAGAGACCTAGAACCCATTCACTCATGGGTGAATGGATCTTCCCTTGACCTTAGGACCTAAATTTAAATTATGTTTTTTGTGGGATTTTAATATCTCTAACTGTATATTCAAGTGTTGACTTGTGATATTTGAATTTTAGAAAATTAAGGATACATATTTATAAATATAAGGTTATTTCATCATTTCAAATCCTAGAAAAGCAATTCAAAAACCTAGCAATTTTCAAGATCTATGAGAGCAATTCAAGGAATTCAAGAGCAGATTTATCAGAGTTTTATTGTAGCAATCAAGATCCAATTGTCATGTCAAAGTCTTCTTGCATCATGCATGTTTTAAAAGCTAATATGATGATGTAGGTTTCACGATCCATTCAAGCATTCAAAGCCATTATTTCAAGAAAGATTCAAGGTTCAAGATCCACATCCATCGAAGTCATTTCATGCAAGTTGTAGACTTCCATTCCAAGGTTATGCAAGGGTTTGTTGAGTGGTAACATAGATTTATTCATTATTCATTCTATTTTTCATGTTCTATTTCATTTCAGGGTTTGATTACTAAAATGGGGTTTGACCAAGGCAAACTCCCATTCACTAAAAACAAACATTTTTTCCCTTTCATGTTGTGATTGTAGATCTAGGTGGAAGAAAGCTTGAAGATCTATTGAAGAGAAAAATTGAAGAAGTTGACAAAGTTGCAAAATTTTTCATCTCACAGAAACTCATCTACATAATTCATTTTTGACTTTTTGACACTGAAACCCAAAGAATTTGGAAGTGTACAGATAGGACTAGAGGCTCTCAAAATTTGCAAAAGAACCCTAAAAAAGAACTGATTCACCCATGGGCGAATGAGTCCCAGATCAGCTTTAGAAACTGACTTTTGGTGAAAGGTACATTCAAATTTTCCCTTCTGTGATCTACAATTTGATCATAGTTTATGCTAGTATTGAGTTTAAATTTTTTGTTTCATGTGTTGAATTGCATTTTGGAGTTAGTTTACTATTTTCAAATTTTCTCCCCAAAGTATTGTTTGACCTTGACCCCCATCCTTCAACCATAAGGAAATTTGTAGATTCACATCTTGAATTGACTCACCTAAGGATTGTATGTCAGTTCTTTGTATGGATCTCATTTCCTAATGAAATTGAGGAAGATAGGTTCATCATAACCCCATTCAATCACCTATTTCCTTTCATTTCTATTGGTGAACCTATTTTTCTATGTTTCAAATGTGTGGCATAAGATGTTCAAATGAAGAGGTGTCCACCATGATGGTTGAGTTTTTTTTATGAATAGGGAGCTATCTATATTATTAAAAATATAAAGTTACATATTCACAAAAAAAGGTGGGTGGTAGAGAGGCACACCCCGGGAGTCACATGCACAGCTCCCAAAAAAACCAAAAAATTAACCAGTCACATGGGTCAAGCCCAAAATTCCATGATTACAAAACATAAAAAGGGCCATTAAGCGGCCAAGGTAGTACCAACAAAGCTAGGAGGGTCTTTGTCATCTAAATTCTTCCCCCATACATCAGCAGGGCCAGTGACATCAAGAGGAGGACCCCAACCATCGTCAACATCTTTTTCCTTCTCTTTACCTTTATCCTCACATCGGGGCGAGATTGCAAGCACTAGATGCGAAAAGCATTTACCAAAGTCTGATCAACTAGATCTAGAAGTAGGAGTGTCATCAAAGGGCCACTCGGAACCGCCACCGCTGCTCCCCGAAGCACCGCTAGAGGGCCACCCTTGGCTAGCCCGCAATAGAGGAGAGCAGGTCCACCGAGGAGGGCGAGAATCCTGAAGAGGAGGCTGAGAGTGGGGACGCACAGAACCACTCCGCTATTTGCCCCGAGAGGGCGACTGACCATGAGAAGAGGTGGGCGAAGCGGGCACCTGAGCAACTGTACACAAGGCATTGTCCCAGTGATCCAACAACACTTGCAGGTGAGCAACCTCAAGTGCAACTTTGTTAGCTTGCACCTGAATCTGTAAGAGGACATTAGAACAAATAATATCTTTAGCATATAAAGAAACATTAATATCAATTTAAGAATGAGTAAATATACAGGCATTTCTGTCTTTCTAGATATTGAAGAGGATTTCCACCCTAAAAGTGTGCCAAAGCTGGGTAAATTTAGCAGGAATTATGGGTGAATCTCCCAGCAGAACCATATGCCAGGGGAAAGGCTTCGACCTAAAGGGCCTAGAGAAGTCATGAATCCAAGTCCAAAGCTGCTGAGCTCTAGGACAAAACCAGAAAAGAAGCTTAAAAGTCTCAACTTGCCCACAAAAAGGGCAACAGGGGTCCTGGACCCCCAGGTGAATAAGTCGAGAACCCACAACAAGCCTTGGAAAATAATACACCAAGAAAAATGGGAAATTTTTGGCTCAATACTTGCAGACCAAATGGCCACAAATCTTTTACGCCAGACATGAGCGGGAGATTGAAGAAGCCACCTCTAGTTCAAACTTTGAATCATAGGAAAGTGTGGTGAAAGCCACCTATAACCAAGCCAAGGCTTGTAATTCCTGAAAGGGGTGTTTGGATACCACTTCCAGTCTTTCCACCAAGGTTTGGTCCCAAGAATTCCAATCTTATGAAGCATCTCTATAGAAATAGCATTCACCAGACCATCATAAGTAGCACGGTCCTAGTTATGAAGCCTGTATAGGGCATGAAAATTTTCCCACTGCATGAGGCACATTGTGGGTCTATGAAATACTTGTTGCAGGGTCTGGATACCCTTCTTGTGGAATTTGAGCACCTTAAGCCAAGGAGACTTAGCCAACGACTGCCCATTGCAAGCAAAAAGAGGCGACCACCAAATATTTTGTTGGTTGAGTGAGAGCCCATCACGAAAACCAGAGCCAACCCAATGGAGCGGGGGCTTAACAGCCTCCTAGGCTCGTCAAATACTTTTGGCCACAAAAGTCCCAACAATGGTTGAGTTTTTCAAAACAATGTGTGGTATAAGATTTATGATCTCTGATGTATATAGATATTGAAAGTGAGAAATATACCCCCCCACATTAGGAAAACCAAACCCTAATACAACTTTGAGAGTAGAAAAGCTTAAAAAAGCAAAAATCACATTAGAGAGATTTATGTTTACTTGGTGAATATTTTTGCAAAAATAAATTGCATGGATATGTAGAGCACTGAAAGAGCTTTCCAACACCTATTTATTTGCAAAAAATAGAGTTTGTTTTCCCAAGTTATGGCCCTGGAAGTGCATAAAATAAGTGTTGTCTTCAATTGATTGTAGCAAGTTTCTAGTAAAAAATATAAAAAAATACTTACAGATCTGAAATGGGTTCAACGTTGGGAAAATGTGTCTCAACCTTGCAATTATATAAAGTTTATTGTTGATAGGATATATATATATATATATATATTTCCTAGTTACACCAATAGGTGTAATATACAATGGCATCAAGGGGGAGGTTTTTCAGGAAACTACTAGAATAGTCGACATACATTAGATAAATTATTTATTGTGAATTTAGACTGTTAATTATTAGGTCTTATATCTAATGGTGGATTTTTTTATTGGCATGTCTTGCCCTAGAATGTAACCCTATTTTATGAGGGTGTTGTATTATGAATGTGGTAGAGAGAGATGGTGATGGATTATGAGATTCTGATAGCTGTCGTGTTGTCTCTTGATCTCTGAGTGGTGATACTCCTATGAGAAGTTTGCTCTAAAAGTATATTGTAATCTTTGTGTGCAGGAGCACACCCTCATGGTCAACATGTTCAAACTTTGGGTTTTATCTTATTTTGTGTTGTTTCATGTGAATAAGGTCATTTTGGACCATTAATTATCATTTGAAGTTATTTGTGAAGTTTTAGAGTCATTTGGGTAAAAGTTGCAAAAGTGGCTAAAATGTTGTCAATGTTGTAATGACAACTTTTCAATTATAATAACAACTTTTTAAAATATTGCTAATGGGTAGTTATGGGTTGGTTGGATGTGAGGAATTGATTGTAAGGGAATAAATATGCTTTGTAAAATCGACCCAAAAGGTTGGTGAGGTTGGAATGAAGATTTGAATCATTTTTAGGGTCATTTTCTTGCGTTTTTCTTGCAAATTTATTGCTATTTCGTTTAGTACGGATTTGTACAAAATGGTACGGTCCTAAAATTTATATGAATGGAAATATAATTATATTAATTTTTTTTTGTTCTTACCAATCCTAAATAAAAGATCATATGATTGGTCTACCATGTCAATCTTCTTAACAACCTTGTTCAAGAACTAGGGTTTCCAACAGATAAAAAAATCATATCTTTTTATTCCATTGTCAAAACATGATAAAAATTGGTGAAAAGTTATGTTTTTACATTTTCTAAAAACCCTTTAAAGGAAAAAGATTCATTTATTCATTTTCATGAGTTATGGTAGACTGTGTGTCTCATTTTGCTTGAAAATAGTCAAAAAAACCTAGTTTTCTTGATGTTTGAACTGTTAGAAACCCTAGATCAAACATGCAAACCTAAAAACCTTCCACAAAAGAGAAAAATAGAAAAAGCAAAGCTTTGCATTTCAATGTGCAAAATAATATTATTTAGGAATTTAATATTACAATGAGATGATTTGCTTTATAAAAGCAAAGTATGCAACCCTAATGTTGACCTAAAATGAAAACCTAGTGTGCACAATTAATAATTAATCAATTATTAATGTGTCTAAGTTTAGTATAAGCAACTAGAGGAATAAGTGACTTAATTAATTAACCAGTATGATATAATTAATTAAGTATATAACTTATTACTCTAACACCCCCCCTTAAGATGAACTTAGGAAGAAGCTAAAACACTAGAAGAAGATGCATGCAAGCAAAAATGGGTCCCGACAACTAGGCCTGATCAGGTACCCATTTACAAATGCAAGAAAGAGGTTGAGGAGGAAAACCCAGTGGGACAAAACCCCCCTACAATGATATGACATGCTGAAAAGAAGCACTGGAAGAACGTTGTAGAGTAACACTGGAACCGTAATCTGGCAAGCAAGGAAAGATACTTCTGTCTACAAGAAACCATATCGAAATCATAATGATGCAACAATAGACCCGATGCCACGGAACACTCGAAAACTTCAAACAGGAACAACGCTGGAATCTATGAAGCAGCAGTCGATTATTAAATGATGTATCACTGAAAACGAAGTGCAAAGATGTAAGAGGCACTCTCCCAACTGCCAAAATATCCAGGTAATCTCCAAAACACCCATCGGGCCAAATCTGGATTAATGAAAAACCTGGGATAGATACAAAAAAGAGTGCATGATCAACAACATAAAGCACCTCAATACCTTTGCAACGCCGCAAAGATAGCGAAAATTGGAGATCGTGGCAAAAAGTTATGAGCTCGGAAGCATAAAAAGTACATCTGACTTCAAATAATAATTAATGCAATAAAATAGGATAATACTGTAAAATAAACTATACCATAGGATAGTGCTCGGAACTAGCTTTCCAGTGATATCTCATTTGCCCAATTTCGATATCGTATGCCCAAGTTATGCCAAAATCAAAAAAACTGCTATTTTAAGGCAAATTAGGGTTAGGGGGGACAAACTGTCGTACGACCGCTGACGTCAGCAAGTCACGAGAAAAAATTTAACAGCCCGGAGGCCGTCGCCGCAAAAGAATGCCCCTGCATAAAATTTTTTTGGCGGAGCCCCTGGTCGCTGATATGACCAAGGGCAGAGGGCTGATGTCGGCCAGGGGCCAGGCGCGGAGCACTTGGTCCCCCATATGACCCTGGCGGATGGCGCTTGGGCCCGCAGGGGCTGAGGCAAGCGCCGCCCGGTGGTGGCGAACCAGCGGCAGAGGACGGTGGCGGCGGTGAAGCGGTGGCCGCCCGGTGGCAGCTGGGCGGCGGGAGCCTTCCAAACTGGGAGCGCCAACCCGAAAACTGAAATGTGCCTTTTTTTAATTTTTTTTTTCGATTTTTTGTGCAAAAAATAGCCTCAGAATGCATGCTAGGGAGGCCATACGGCCTCCTTGGCAACATTTTTTTTCCCTCTGAACCAACTTCATCAAAATTGATGAAACAAAAGGCGATCTTAGGGTTTTTGGCCGCTGCGAACGCAATGGTGACCTCTGTTTGGGCTCAAAATGCTACAAAAAACGGTGACCTCCAGAGCTTGCAAATAAATATCAAAACTACAACCCTCACAGATCTGGTAAACGATGACCAAAACCTGCAAAATAAAAGCCAAACCTGACTTTTTCCAGCACTTTGAATCCAATGGTGAATCCTGATCCGATTCCAAAACGTCGCATAGATGAGCTCAAGGCATGAAATCCTTGAGGAACCCTGAATGAACTCTGCAATGAATTTCTCCAAAATTTGAGAAGGGGCTGCATGTCTATACATAGCTTGTTTATGGCTGGACTTGGGATCAATGAAATATATTGTGGAAGGCCTTTACAATCCAATATTTGTAAGTTTTATGTTGTTCTCTTTGTTAAGTGCCCATTTGGCCATTATAGTAATGTTTTCAAGATGACTCAAGTTGTATTTTGTCATTGTTGATGATGGATCATTGTTCAAGTTTTGTCAAGTTGGTTTAGTTGAGTCCTTTTTTCTGCGTCACTTTGTGATTTACTGAATAATATACTGGGCAACTTTTGGAGTGTGGGGTTTTTCTACCGAAAGGGTTTTCATGGTATTTATGTTTAAGTTTCTGTAATTGTTAAAGATCTGTAAAAGTTTTGCATTATTCTACTCTCAAGATTAGTGTAGGAATTTGTTCCAATACCTTAGCTTCCTTACAAGTGGTATCAGAGCTTGATCATCTTTGGGACTAATCTAGGTTTGAGTGGGAGCTTGTGCAGAAAATACTTTGTGATCTTGTAGGAATTTTTAGATGGCAAATTCATCTAGGAGAATAGAGTTGGAGAAAGTTTTTGGAAATAATTTTGAAATGTAGAAGTTGAATATGGAAGATCTATTGATGGATTGCGATCCATGGGATTCTATTGATGAGAATGTTTCAAGGCCTGCAAATCCTACTCAGGCTACTCAATATGACATTATGGACCGTAAAGCCAAGGGTCTCATCAAATTGTGTTTGGAAGACTCTATTTTAATTAATGTCCATGAGGAGACCCCTACACAAAAACTATGGAAGAAGCTTGGTAAGATGTATCCAACCAAATATTTAGTGAACGAGATTTTATTAAGGAAGAAATTGTATTCCTTGAGAATGGAAGAGGGTGGACGAATCACATACCACCTAGAAGCATTTAATATGTCGGTGGATCAATTGGCATCCATTGGTGTCAAAATGGATGAGGAAGAGAAATGTCAGATCTTGCTTTGTTCTTTGCCTGATTCGTGGGATTCTCTTGTTATGGCTATTGGGAGTACTTATGTTATTTTGAAAACTGAAGATGTGGTGGGTTCTTTGCTTTCTAAAGAGATGAGGAGGAAGGTATCCATCACTGCCAAGGAGGCCCTAAATGTTCGTGGAAGACCTAAGGAAAAATACAAGAAGAATGAGAAGCATGACAAATTCAAGTCTAGGGGGAAATCTAAATCTCCTGGAAAGTCCAAAGTTATTTGCTGGAATTATGGTAAACCTAGTCATGTTCATAAGGAATGCAAAAAAGAAAAGAAAAAGAAAAAGAAGAAATTTGATTCTGATTTTGAGTCCAAGAAGGAAGATGGCAACACATTGATTGCAGCTTTGGCAACTCATGTAGGTAATGATGCATGGTTAATTGACTTGGGTGCATCTTTCCATATGACCTTTAATAGAGATTGGTTTTCTGAATATGAAGAATTTGATGGAGGTAAGGTGTACTTGGGTGATGATTCTCATTTAGACATTGTTGGTCATGGTAAAGTTAAAATTAGATTTCTTGATGGTAGAATAAAAAAGATTAATGGTGTGTTGCATATCCCTGGATTAACACGAAATCTATTATCTGTAAGAAAAATAATATATGTGGGTGTATAGGTAGTATTTTCTGATGTAGGATGCAAGATGATTAGAGGTGCTATGGTGATTGCTAGATGTGTCATATATGGGACATTGTATAAGCTTGATGCATGCACTTTGAATGCAATAGTACTTAAGTGAAAAGAAAGTCTGTGGAAAAAGTGAGGTTTTCACCTTCAGTAGATTGTCATGGCTTTTGGGTACCCAAGGGTGCTCTTTCTTCTGAAAAAAATTTCGTACACAGAAAACTATGTTATGGCACTAGAGACTTGGCCACATTAGAGAGAAGGGTCTAAGGACTTTGAAAAAAAAAAACCTTGTTGAAGGTTTGTTTGATTGTAATCTTGAATTTGATTTCTATGAGTATTGCATTTATGGAAAACAAAACCACGTTCAGTTTTACTCGAGTTCTCATAAATCTTGTGGTGTATTGGATCTTATTCATTCTGATGTGTTTGGTCATCTAGATGTTCCTTCGATTGGTAAATTCACATATTATGTTTCATTTATTGATGATTATAGTAGGACATGGGTATATTTTCTAAAGAGTAAATATGAAGTTTTCAGTTGATTTAAATAATTTAAAGCAATGGTTGAGTTGCAAACTAGAAAGAAAATAAAATGTTTGAGGATTGATAATGGCGGTGAATTTTGCTCTAATGATTTTGATAGATTCTATAAAGATTTTGGTATTCATAGATAAAAGACAGCTCCATATTCTCCACAATAGAATGGAGTTGCAGAAATAATGAACATGGCACTGATGGAGAAGGCTAGGAGTATGTTGAGTGGTGTTGGCTTAGAACAAAGGTTTTGGGTTGAAGGTGTTGCCACTGCCTGTTACCTGATTAATAGGTCTCCTACATCAAATCTTGTTGATAAGATTCTTATAGAGGCATGGTCGAGTCACAAGCCTTCATTAAGACATCTTGGAGTTTTTGGTTGCGAGGAATATGCACATGTGCCAAAGGAGAATCAAACAAAGTTGGAGAATAGGGATGTGAAATGTATCTTCATTGGATATAATTATGGCGTGAAAGGAAACAAGCTTTAGAATCATGTCACACAAAAAGTAATATATAGTAGAAGTGTTATTTTTAGAGAAACTAAGCCTTCTTTTGTTACATTGCATCGAGAACAAAGTAAACATGAAGATGAGATTCAATTTCCTTCTACACATGAAAAATTTGAATCGAGGCCCAAAGATAGACAAGAAGTTGAGGAGAGATCATCTAGCTCTGGATCTTCAGAAGAGGAGGAAGAACCTCCAACTCAAATTATTCATAGGTCTACAAGGAATAGACAACCACCTAAAAGGTATACACCTGATGATTGAAGATTTTTTTTTTTTAATACTAACATGGATGAACCCAAATTTGTAGAGGAGGCATTAGGTATCAATGATGCAAAATCTTGGAAGATTGCTATGGATGAAGAAATGAAATCTTTGAAAAATAATGATACATGGGATCTTGTACCATTGCCTGAAGGACGAAAAAACTATTGGTTGTAAATGGGTGTTCAAGAAAAATATTGGTACAAATGGAGGTATTGAGAAGTATAAAGCAAGGTTGGTTGTGAAAGGTTACTCTCAAGTTGAGGGTGTTGATTATAGTGAGATATTCTCTCCTGTTGCAAAAATGACATCCATTAGATTTTGGCTTGCTATTGTTGCTGCTTATGATTTAGAGGTTGAGCAAATGGATGTGAAAACTACTTTCCTTCATGGTGACTTGGAGGAGGATATTTATATGACACAACCAAAGCACTATGTGATGAAAGGTAAATGTAAGTTGGTTTGCAAATTGAAGAAATCTTTGTATGGCTTAAAACAGAGTCCTAGGATGTGGTACCAAAAATTTGATACATATGTGTTGAGTTTTAGATTTGAGCGTTCTAAATTAGATCATTGTGTTTATTATAAAACTGATGGTGATCATTTCTTGTTTATTATATTATATGTTGATGATATGTTATTTATTGGCAAAGGGAAAGGTATGATTTTAGAACTGAAATCTCAACTTGCTGCTAAATTTGAAATGAAAGACCTTAGTGCATCTAGACACATTCTTGGGATGGAAATTAAAAGAGAGAGTGAACAAAAAGCTATGGCTTGGCCAAAGTAAGTATGTCAATTAAATTTTACAGAGATTTAACATGTAGGGTTGTAGACCATTGTGTGTTCATGTTTCAGTTGGAACAAAGTTATCTATTTCAAATTGTCTAACATCTCCATCAGAGATGGAATACATGAGTAGAGTGTCTTACTAGAGTGCAATTAGAAGTTTGATGTATGCTATGGTTTGTACTAGACCAAACATTGCCCAAGCAGTGGGAGTTCTTTCCAAATATATGTCTAATCCTGGTAGAGTTCATTGGGATGTAGTTAAAAGGGTCTTCAAATATTTGTGTGGTACTTCAGATTATTCCTTGTGTTATCATAGTAATGTGATTGAAGACGAGATTTCCCTTGATATTCATGTCTATCTGGATTCAAACTGGGCAAGTTATATTGATAGCAGACGATCCACCAATGCTTGTGTCTTTACATTATTCGGTAGTGGAATCGGTTGGATGAGTAAGTGACATGATGTAGTTGCTTTGTCCACTACTGAAGTAGAGTATATGGCAGCTACTCATGCTTCTAAAGAATCCATTTAGCTTAAGAGACTGTGTTCATATATTAGAATAAAACAAGGTGCAGTGACAATTTATTGCGACACTTAGAGTGAGATATGTTTAGACAAGAACCTGACATTTCATGCCAGGACCAAGCACATTGATGTACAATATTATTTTCTTCGAGATATGATCGAAGATAGTAGGGTGAAGTTGGTTAAGATAGAGACTTTGATGAATGTTGTTGATTCTTTAACTAAGCTTGTAATCACAAAGAAGTTCAGATGGTGTTCAAATATTATGGGCCTTTCAACCCCTAACAATTAAGAGACAATGTTTACTCCCTCTCATTGCTCTTGCAAGGTGTTTGACAAGTGGGAGATTTGTTGGGAAAATATGTATCAACCTTGTAATTAAATAGAGTTTATTATTGATAGGATATATATGAATATATATATATATATATATATAATATATATATATATATAATATATATATATATATATATATATATTTCCTAGTTACGCAGATAGGTCCAATATACAATGGCATCAAGGGGGAGGAGTGGGATGTGTGTAAACAATTTTTTGTTAACTTTTTCAAGAAACTACTAAAATGGCTGACATACATTAGATAAATGATACATTGTAAATCTAGATCGTTAATTATTAGGTCTTAGATCTAATGGTGGATATTTTTGTTGGCTCGTTTTTTCCTAGAATGTAACCCTATTTTATGACGGCATTATATTACGACTGCGGTAGAGAAAGACGATGATGTAGTATGAGAGTTTGATAACGATCATGTTGTCTCTTGATCTCTAAGTGGTGATACTCCTGTGAGAAGCTTGCTTTGCAAGTATATTGTAATCTATGTGATTTATTGAATAGTATATTGGGTAGCTTTTGGAGTGTGGGGTTTTTCTCTCGAAAAGGTTTTCCCCACGTAAATCATTGTGTCGTGGTTGTTAGTGTAGGTTTTTATTTTCCTAGTTGGGTTATTTATTTTCCTATATTCCAAGGTTTTTCCTACACTTTAATTAAGCTTTCTTAGGTTTAATTATGTGAGTATTAGTGTGAGTGGGTGAAAGGTGTTGACATCTTCTATGGGAGTTACACTTGCCTATCTTAGGCTATTGTGGTGGGCTTTTCCCATTGGTTGTATTTGCCACCTCTCCCCTCTCTCATAGTCTATTTATACTCACCTCCTTGATTGTATTTTGCATCTTTGCTTTTGCATCCTCATAATGCTATTTTTCTTTTGGAGAATTTGCATTAATCTCATGGAAACTAATTTTGTGTTGTTATTTTGATTTTGTATCATTTGCTTTCACAATTTAATATCTATTTATTTGCACTAGTTTTATGGGTTATTCATCTTTTCAGATTTTAACATGGTATCAAAGCAGTTCTAGTAAAGCATTGAAATCAAGACCACTAAGTATTATTGCTAGTGGAAGTTGTAAATGCACTAATTATGAAGTTCCAAATCATATTTTCTCGGGCGGTTCTTTCTTTGAGTTAAAATGGGGGGTTGTCTTGTGTGTGTTATCTTCTTTTCAACATCTTTTTTCTGCATTTCTTCATTATGGATCAAACAACAATACCCATATTAACTCCTTACAACAACTTGGAGTGGAAATCACGCATGAAAATCTACTTAAGGAAAGTTGGATTACATAGGATAACAATGGGACTTGAAACTGAACCTGCTAAAGATGAAGATATGCCTAATTGGTTTAACAAATGTGATGAGGCCTATGGAACATTGTGTTTGTTTGTTTCTCCTGATTTACTATTCCACATTGAGTCTTTGAATCCACCAAGTTAAATCTGGACAAAGCTAGAAACACTATTTGGCACACAAGATTCAATGAGGGGTCATATGTTCGAAAATGAACTAATTAGTTTAAGTCCAGGCAATTTCCACACAATTCAAGGTTTTTTCACAAAATTGAAATCACTAAGGTTGTAGTTAAAACAATGTGGTATTGATAAGAAAGATGAACAACTAATTCTTAGTATTCTCTCTAAACTAAGTTCAAAATATTTTGTCTTTGTTTCTACCTTCTATGCTACTAAGGGTGCACTTGGGACACAATTCACTATGCCATCTTTAGATAATTTCGCTATCTCTCTTGCACGGGAACAAGATAAGCTAATCCAGATGGGCACTCTTAAATCCTGTAAGTCACATGCCCTGGCTATCAACCAAGGTATGAAAGAACAAAAAGGACAAAGTAGTAACAATAAGGATAAGAAACAAAAGAGTAGCAAGGAGAAAAAGGATCAAATTCCAGTTGCTTCAAAAGCAACCAATGAGACCCAATCTTCTAAGGGTGAAAAGCCTAAGAAAGAGAAGGTCAAATGTGCCTATTGTAAGAAACCTGGTCATGATGAGCACAAGTGTTTGAAGAAATAAGTGGATCATTTGACACACATTCTTGAGAAGAATAATCTCAGTGTTCCTGATTCCATCAAATAGAGTTCAAAAGAGGGTTCTCACAAGGCCAAAGACAATAATAAGGGGAAAGGATAGGGAAAGGCCCTTGTATCTATTGCTTCTCCACCATCCACATGGGTTCTTGATTCAGGTGCTTCACACCACATGAATTCAACTAGAGATGAAATTGAATCTATGGAGCCATGTTTTATGCCTTCCATTCTGATGGGTGATGACACTCCACTTGAGGTATGTGGGAGAGGGTCTGTTGATATGGTGGATGGCACATTTCAGGATGTTCTTTGTGTTCCCTCATTATCAACTAATCTCCTATCTATCTATCAAATCACTCGCATAGGTAAAGGTAAGAGAGTTGAGTTTACTCCTGATTCAGTGGTGATTCGTGAGATGTAGAATGATTCTACAGTTGCAGTTGGGAGAGTAGATCATCAATCTCAACTTTATTTGTTCTCTCACTTTGTTCCTAATCCTCCCTCGACTGTTCTACTCACTCATTCCGATAATGTGAGTAATTTATGGCATCAACAGTTTGGACACTTGAACTATCGTTATTTGCAGCAGCTCAACAAACAAGATATGGTTACAAGATTTCCTACAGTTCACTTTTCTAAAGGTGTTTGTCATGGTTGCATTCTTGGAAAACATCCTGAAGAGAATTTTGACAAAGGAAAATCTTGGAGAGCCTCACATCTTTTGGAGTTGGTACATAGTGATTTGGCAGGGCCATTTCCACAACCATCTTTCAATAAAGCTCGATATGTTTTGACATTCATTGATGATTTCTCTAGGTACACCATTGTGTACTTTCTCAATCAAAAGTCTGAAGTCTTCGATTCATTCTTGGAGTATAAGGCTTTTATAGAGAAACAAACTAAAAAATCTATCAAATTTATGCGTACAGATAATGGGGGGAATATGTCAACCATAGATTTGTGTAGTATTATGCTTCAGAGGGCGTTGATTTGCAGTATATAGTCCCCTACAGTCCTCGGCAAAATGGAGTTGTAGAATGAAAGAATCGGTCCTTGAAAGAGATGGCTAATTGTATGATTCGCTGCAAGTCTTTGGCACCACCTTTCTGGGTAGAAGCCATTAACTGTGCATGTTATATCTAGAACCGTGTTCCCCACAAAGCTATGAAGGGGGTAACTCCTTTTCAAGCTTGGACTAGTCGGAAACCATCAGTTAAGCACTTTCGAGTGTTCGACTCTAATGCATGGGCTCACATTCTAGCAAAGAAACATAAGGCTATGGATCTGTAGAGCAAGTCTTTCATATTTGTTGATTACCTAGATGATTTCAAAGGCTATAGGATTTTTCATCCTACCACGCATGAGTTTTTCATTGAGAGGAGTGTTCAATTTGAGGAGAGTACTTCCAGTCCTTCTCTCGACACTTCTCTTACCACCATCAACATGGAGTCCTTGTATCATGATGTTAGTTCTTCAGAGGTTCATAACACTTTAGATCACGATGAGGAGTCTTATTCCTCCACTTTACATGATGATAGTGATCATAAGGATGCACATAGTTCATCTTCAGAGGATGATGATTCTCCTCTAGGTTATCCTCCTCCAGCCATAGGACCTCTTTGGGCTCGTCAGACTTTGCAGTCAGTAGGTGATTGGGTAGGGGATCCATCAGATCACAGGAGAACAAGATTATAGTTTCAAGATGCTCCACGTGCCTTTCTTGCTTCAACTTCCGATCCACAAAATTTTTGGGAAGCTTTTGGTGTCCCCAAGTGGGATGCAACCATGCAAGAAGAGTTCAGTTCCTTAGAAAGGAACCACACTTAGGATCTT